>BSBK01005981.1:2500-527500 GCA_027943335.1 Chamaecyparis obtusa | reverse complement strand
TCATTTAAAGGAAAACTGCCTATAATATAATAATTTATATTATATAAAATATTATATATAATAATAAATAAAAATTATATTATATAGTTTAAATCTAAATAAATAATTGAAGAATAGATTTATACAAATTTAAATATATAATATTATTATATTGCATACTTCAAATATTAATATTGTATTTTATATTATTATTATTTTTAAAATTAGTTAACAAAATTTTATTTTAAAATTAATACTATATGCAAAGTTGTACATTATATTTATTAATTTTATATTTTTATTTAATAATATATAATAATAAGTATAACATAATATATATTATACAATTTAATAACATAAATAGAAATTAAATATATATTATAATAAAACGTATTTTGTCTAAGAAAGCACATTTGTAAGGAATGTCAAATCAATTTGGTATGATTATCCTTCTCTTAGAGATGTAAGCGATAAATGCAATAAATGATAAAAATTATTTTATACAAATTATAAATTTAATTTATACACTTTGACATATAATATTTTTTTGTATTAACTATAAGGGGATCAAAAATTTAATAACGACCAATACCGAGAGAGGCCAAGCCTCAACCTGAGAATATCAGAGTATCAGCAAAATTAAGTATAGTACATGATACAAAAAGAGGAGAACAGAGACTTAATGGAGAATATCATCCTGGGCCTCAACCCAATAGTCCAACCCAACTGGCCTTCCATCCAGAAAATGTTCTTCTTATCCTGAATTTGGGCCAGCATGTTGATTTGGTGATCCGTCACATTGTTCATGTTCTTGTTGACTTCTTGTGTGAGCTTCTTCAGAGTCTCTTCAAAGTTGACAAAGTTGTCTATATGCCTTCTCCAATCATAGCCATCTTTCAATTCATACACGAACATGGTGGAGTGCCCCATTTGAAGGAATCTTTTCAGTTTCTTTCTTTCAATCATCATGTTCATGTTAACCTACGAGGAGATTTTAAAATATGTGAGTTTTCAAAAAAACTCAGTAAGGGACCTAGGAGAATCTTGATACCTTTCTTCATTCCTGCACTTCCACACCTGCCAAAGAATGTTAGCAAATAGAATGCTCCAGAACATGTTAGTGTCCTTGTTTAAACCTTCAATGTAACCAATGATAATTTCAAAAATATTCACAAAATTAGGATAGGTGATACCAAACATACGCCATATATCTTTAGCAAAAGAACAGTCAAACAAAATATGTCTACGCGACTCAGGAAGTCTACAAAAGCTGCATAATTCATTAGCAGCATGATCTTTCCTTAAAGGAAGTATGTCAAGTAACATAAGCCATTTGAAGCATTTGATCTTAGGGTCGATAGGAGATTTCCAAAGTTTGTCAAAGTGTTTTTTCCATAAATTACAATCCAAGTCAGTATACCAAAGTTTATTAACATGGTTAATGATATCTTCATTAGAATCAATGATTTTGTAAATATTTTTAGCTTTAATTTTAGCCACTATGGTACCATCCAGCCATTTAATCTTCAGAAATCTGTGATAATCAACATGACAGGCAGCGGGGATGTCATTACAAGCTTTGACAATCATATTATAAGTTTTCTTTTGGGACAACGGAATGTGGAATTTGGAGCTGAGGTCTTCCAACTGATAAGGCTATCCTTCTCAAAGAGACATATGAACTAAGAGATGCCCAAGTTATTCCAGTGTTTAGCTGAGCACCCTTGGGAGAGGGCAAGGGGTTTACTTAAAAGGTGGAGATTCCACCAAATTGATATTTCGCCATATAGAAGTTTATGATCAAAGAAGGCCCTATTAGGAATGAACTACTTAATATGCTCCCAGGCTTTCCAAATAGTCTTAAAGACCGCAGAGCCTTGAACAAGAATGGGGAAGTTACCCTCAATGATATCACAGAAAGGGAGGTTCTTCCAAGACTCAGCCTTCTGAGGGATCCCCCTCTCAATATTACATCTAAAAAGGACCTTCCATGGTTCATCACCTTCTAGAGAGTGGAAGATCCATTTGGCAGCAAGGAAGTCCCTTGAGTCTTAAGGTCCTTTAAACCCAATCCCCCAAGGAGCTTGTCTGTGTGGCAAATCCCACTTCACAACATGACATTTCTTATTTCCTTTACCATCAAACCACAAAAAATTCCTAATGGCTTTCTAAATTTTCAAAATTTGATAATTATTAAACATCCAAGCGGAGTAGTAGACATTATAGGAAGAGAGAATTTTTTGGCACACCTGAACTCTACCAGCCAGGGAGAGGGATCTGTTATGTCATTTATTGAGCTTTTTATAGATCTTATCCTTGACCCAAAGCCACATATCCTTAAGGGAGGGTTCTATAGACATACATCCTACAATATAAAATGGTATATTCAGTTATTTTATAAAAGACAAGTTTTAAATAAACTAAAAATTCATAATACTAATCAATAAAAATAATTTTTATATTATATAAAAGATAATATTTGAAAATGAGAAAATTAAAGTTTGAGAATTAGCTAATCCTAGTGATTTTGATAATATTCAAGATTTTTTCTCTAAATTCAATTCTCTTATATTGGAGCTTTCTAATTGTGGAGTTACTAAAGAGGATGTACAATTTATTTAATATAATCTTTCAAAGTTGGGTCTTGAATATTCATTTTTTGTTTCTACATTCTATGCTAGTATGGATGATTTTGGTAGTGCATACAAAATACCTTCTATTTCTTCTCCCATTCATATCACTTAACTTTTATATTTTCATCCAAATTTCTTACATATGCATGAATTCTCAAACAGGCCTTTTGGTTGCATAGAGTTCTCAACTAAAGGGGGTTGTGATACAAATGGGAAGGATGGGGAGAAGATTCCACAATTCCTCAACTCATCTTGGTGTGTGAGACTTTTCTTTGCCAATTCTTATCCATTTCAAGTGACAAGAGGCTAAAGTATTTTGTTGAAACCATGTAAGGGGTCATGGAGGATAGAGTTTACTTCAAAATAAAACAAAATTGGTTAGATGGGGTAAGAGATGGGGATTGAAGAATATGAAGAGTTTATAAAAAGATAAGAGAAGAAATAGGGCCATGACACAGATGGAGGAAAAAATTGAATAGAAAATAAAAGAAAAGAACTAGAGATGAGGCCATAATAGGCAATAAGGACAAAAAGTTGAGAAGAAATAAGAGAGATTAGAGAATAACATGGGTGACCACAATAGCATAAAAGGATTAAATATTGAAGAAGAAAATCAACACAAAAAGAATGAAGTAGAGTGTCTAAAGGGAGAACACAGGGCAATAGGTGAGATATATCCTTCTTGAGGCACCTGTCTAAGTAGCAATTGATGGTTTATATTTAATGTTGATTTGTTCTATGGTAATAAATATAATTAAATTATTAAATTAAAAAAACTTAAATGAAATGTACTAAGATATCAAAAATAAAAATATATTTTATATTTTATATTAAATATTGTAGATAAAATAAAATTTTAAAATAAAAATAAAACCAAATCTATTCAAAAATAAAAGATCTATTCATAATATTTTTATTTTTATTTAAGTATGAATAATAATTATTAGTATTATTATTAAAAATTAATTATATTTATTGACTACTTATTATTAATTATATTTTTAAGGTTAAATTTTATTTTTATTAAATTCTATATAAAAATCAACCATTAATATATTATTTAATCATTTTTATAATAAATTACAAAAATATTATATGTTTATATTAAACGAAAGTCATACAAACTCAAACCACGATAAGGAAAATCTCACATAAATATTATATTGTTAAAATATTATTTATTTAATTATTTTTCTAGTTGCATAAAAAGTAAGTTGGTTTAGGCCTATTAAACAACATTTATGGGTTAATCCATCACCTCAAGGTGTTGTGAAGCAAACCTGGGAACCACCACAGAAAGAATAGATCTTGAGATTAATTTTGATGGTGCCTCAATAGGCAACCTGAAGCCTTCAGTAGTTTTGGACAAGTAGTATTCTTGTGATTGGGTCAAAGAGTTTGGTTGAAGGTACAAATAATGAGGTCAAAGTGAAAGTTTCCCTAGTAGAAATTAAAGTGGCTAAATCCTCAATATTAAAAAACTACATTTGGAAGGAGATTCATTGATGACAATCAAGACGCTCATGAAAGGGGAATCAAGTGCATGGTACTAAATTGTTCATTAAAAAGATCAATTATTTAATTGAATCCTTTGAAGGCTTTCAAGTTACCTATGTCAAGCATGAAGGAAACAAAGTTGCAAATACTATGTCTAAAATTTGGGTGTCATTGAAAGATCAAGGAAGAGAGGAAATGATAGAAGACTTTCGGAGCATTGATGAGAAATGCTTGGAGTTGGCCTTTTAGCAACAATATTGATTAGAAGTTGTTAGGAAACTACTCCCATGGAGTCAAAATCTCAATGAGTGGGAGGAGAGACTCCCATTAAACATAATCATGTCATGGAGTGAATTTAAATTTGAAATTGTTTCCCTTTGTTTCTTGTTAACCCCACTAGCCGTTAAAGGCAGATTTAAGGGTTCACTGGGAATTTCCATTTGATGGAATGATTCAAATATTGAAGAGATCTTGAGGGGCCATCAATGCATGAAGTTAAGGAATTAATTCCTCACATGCCAAGGAAGACGTGCTAGCACAATTGAGTACTTTGGTACTCATCAAATTTATAAGAGTGTAGATATATAGTTACTCTTAGTTCTCAAAATTGCACCCTTGCTAAATTACTTGAAATTCAGTATTCTGGAATAACATGGGAATTTTCCTAGGTAGTGGGTCACCTAAACTTGGAAAGAACCTCTAGAGAAGGTTGACTTCCTCTTTGATACTTCACGTACAAGACTTACTAAAAGTACTTTCTTTTTGGGAAAAGGGATAAAAAAATTTGCATGAATTTAAACTTTGAATTGAAACTAAAGATGATGCACCATAATCTTAAAGTTGCAATATTCAAAAAAATTATGATTCTTTGAACACCTAAACATAGTGGTGAACTTAAACTACCCATTTCATCATGCATGTGCATAAATATTTCACAGAGAGGTCTAGTAATGTATATGCCTATGAAGGAAATATAACTTTCACTACAAGGAACTATAACAATGCCCTTGATACTGACTGCAAACTGTACAAAATAATTTAATCACAGAGATGGAAAAACATGAGACAAAAACTAAAAGGAAATGAAATACTTTTTTTTTATATTAAGTTTATTTAAGCTCCCATTTCGGGAATCAAACACAAGATCTTACTATTACAAAGAGAAGCAGCAACCGTTGCACTACAGGCCAATGCCTAAAATGAAATACTTTCACTAACAGTCCTATCAATCATATACCATCACACAACTCTGCAACAAATAAGAAGGTAAAAATATTGTGAAAAAATGGTCTCAAATATAATCATTGCATATGGAAAACTGAGTTACAAAAGTATGTCGAAAGTGAGCAAAGGACTTTGAAAAGTCAACAACCCAACCAACTTGGGTCGGATTCAACAAGAATGCCTACTTTTTAGGCCCTCAAAAAGCTCCAAAAAGACATGTAAGCAAAGAAAAAGTCTCTCCTTCAACCCTTTCCACCATTAAAGCACCCAAAAAATGCTCCAACTCCCTTAAAATGACTCAGAAAGCCTATATTCTCTCTCAATGTTCCTTATATGCTTGGAGGTTCATAAAGCCTTCATAATCACATCTCCTTGACTCAACAAAATGCATCTTAATTAATTAATAACTTGAGTGTTTATAATTGACACTCAAGCCACTATTATTTACAAATTTGAATTACACAAATAAAGCATCTCTCCAACTTACATTATTTACTTATTATATTTAATATTTATTTTTAATAGTACATGACACTATTAAATAAATATTAAGTATAATAAATATATAATAAATAAATAAATAAAATAATGTATATATTTTACATCTTAACTCACATTTATTTAATAGTGCACGAAAAACTATTTAGTAAATGTGAATTAAAATATAAAACACAAAATAAAAAAGCTCGTGGCATTTTCTTTTAATCAAGCCTATAAAATTCAAAAGTTAAAAAAAACCTTCTTCCCGTGAAGAAGAAGAAGAAGAATTTTAATGATGTCCATGAGACCATCAGTCTAAGGGACCACAAGAGCACAACCCTAAACTAACTCCATAGTCTTTTCCATAGTCGCTCTCATGTTGTGAAACTTGACGATCAAACTAGTTATCTACTTGATCTTATCCTCCTCAAATAAACTGCACATGCTGCCATCTTTCAGGATGTCCCTATACTAAACCCGAATGTCATCATAAGCCGTGCACTCGAAGATAAAGTTTCATTCTATTTCAATCACACCCTTTTCGCAGAACCTACAAATCCTCTCTTCCCACTCCTCTTTGGGCCTTTTCCATCTACCAGTCTCGCATCTCAAATGGTGAGAGCCCGTCCTCGACTGAGCCAACAACACTCTAGGTTTACCTTTAATAGCTTCTCCTAGATAATCCTTATCCCTATGCATGCGGGAAGGGTTGAACACTTCTATATACTGCGCCTTTTTCCGCCCCATATTATTAGACCACATGGCAATCAGAAATTTATCCATGACAAACTTATTCATTTCCATATTTGTGTTCGGGCAATCTTGTAGCTTGATGTTCCACTTACTCAACCACTTTATGTTTTGTTTCATATAAGTCTTCTTCCTACGAACCAAACCCTATTTCATTGCAATTTTGGGCCATCGTTCATTATCCATGTTTTCAAGTTTCTTTAAATAACTTATTAACTGGGTAATTGCTGCAGCCTCCAATGGGAAGATGCCAGCTTCCGCTAAAAGAATTTCATAAGGTATTGAGGCTTTGACCTTGATATTGCTAGTGATTAAATGCTTTTGAATCCTCTCTAACTGTCTCCACCCGCACCTTGTCATGTTGCCCCCCCAAACCTCGATGTTGTAGAGAACAACCGGTGTGACCAGCAAACCGAAAAGAATTTTCTTAGTTTTCCAATCCCACAGCTTGGCTTTTCTGCACCTATTTTGAAGCAGATAGAAAGCTTTCCAAGCTCCTTGTATCCTTTTAGCTCTACTAGTTTCCCAACTTAGCCTATAATGAAAGTCAATCCCCAAATACTTGTATTCTTTCACCATCTCTAATGGACTACCTTCGAAGAGAAAAATAGTATGGTTCTCTTTTCTTTTCAAAGAAAAAATCATGATTTTTGTCTTAGTAATGTTCACTTGCATTCTCACTTCCTAAAAAAATCATTCCAAAGCCGCCAACTGATCTCTTAGTCCTTGGACAGTTTTTGAAATTAATATAAGATCGTCGGCATATAAAAGAAGCTTCACCACATACCCCACCAAATGGACTCCCTCACCATCAATTCTATCTAACTAGGCTTCAATTTTATCAATATATAAACCAAACAAAGTGGGGGATAATAGACACCCTTGCTTCACACCGATGTCACTACCAAAGCACTCGAACATACCATCTTTAGATCTGATTTTAGCTCTGACCCTCTCGTAAAGTCTATGTACTTCTTCTCTATACACATCCAAAATGCCCGATTCTTTCATTCTATTCCATAGCTTGTCTCTTTGTACCGTATCAAAGGCTTTCTTGAAGTCCACAAAATAGCAGTAGGCTTCTCCCCCTTAGCTGTCCCATATTTTCTCTATTAAATGCCTAAGAGTGACACAATGATTAATAGTAGAATGCCTAGGTCTAAAACCCTCTTGTCTTTTTTCCCTTTTTCTTTCCCCTTCTGCCCAATTGCTGATTCTACATTCTATCATGCTCCCAACAAGTTTTCCAAAAAGAGGGTTGACCATAATAGTGTGATATTTAGATGGATTATGAATGTCCCCACTCTTAAATAGAGGGATAACCGCACTAGTAGTCCAGTCAACCAAAAAAACCTCCTGAATGACCCTATTAAAGACACCTTTTATGTGAGGGGTGAGGAGATCAACTCCCCACTTTAGAAATTCAACTTGCAGCCCATTAATGTCCCTTGCCTTGGCATTTGCCAGTTTCTTTATTCCTCTCTTGATATCATCTTCAGTGAAGAGATGTAATGAAGTTTTAACAGTAGGAGGGGAATTCTTCTCATGAATCCATTCATAAAGTGACTTTGCATATTCTAACTGTTATACACTGAATTTGCACCCTTAGTTCAAGCTCTCGTAGTCTTGATAACTCAGTATAACAAGGGAATCATCTCAAGGTTGTGGGACCTTTTGCTAACTGAGATGAGACCTCCAGATTCTAGGTTGGTTCCTCTTGGATAGTCACCCAGATTTGCTCTTAATAGGAAAGTAAACTTTGAGGGGAAAGGGATAGAAGGAGTGCATGAAAGGAAAATAACTGAAAGAAAATCTACCTACTAGGTGACAACCACAAGACTTTTTAAGGGAAGCCAGCCGCCGAGCCCACAGGTCGGAGTTGCGGACTTAGAAAAAAAATGCAGATGCCAAAGAAGTATAAAGTGCAGAGGCGGTCGAAAACACACTGGTTTTTTGAACCGGGGTCGAAAACACCCCAAGACTACAAAGAGGAGGTTGAAAACACACTGGGTTTTCGACACTTTGAGCATTTTGCTTGGAAAATAGGACTGTGGCTGACAAGGAAAGGCAGGGAATTTTTGGGCAACATTTTGGCAACCTTTGCGGGATGTCAGCCTGCTAGACATAGACCAGTAGCCTTGATGTATCTATTGGGCATTGGAGTCACTTCTTTGTGCAAAAACTTTCAGAGACCAAAAATTGAACCGGGAAGACAAACCTGTGCACGCGCATTTCTTGGAAAACAGGGAAAAGCTAAACTAGCAAGCTGGAAGAAAGCAGGGAAAATATTTACAAGGATTTACAAGAAGGACCTACAGAGAAGGATTAACCTCAAAGCATGGCTTCAAGAGGAAACCATTCACTAAGATTGGTAGGGTAGCTCCTTCAAGGGTTGAAAGCTGAAAAGCGTTAGATCCCCTGCACTCCGTTATAAAAAATGGTCCACCCCAAAAGGAATCAAACTTTGTGTGCTTGCCAGGTTTTGACCTGAACTCATCCCATTTGAGAACTACATCTCCAACCTTGAAGTTTCTGTTCCTGGCTCTTTTATCAAAGCTTCTCTTTGTTTGATTCTGATGGAATGCCATATCCTGCATCGATTTATCTCTAGTCTCTTCTAGCTCCATCAACTGGGCGTATCTGGTTTGCATAGGATCACTTTCCTCAAACAAGGCATACTAAGTGGCCAAGTCTAAGGCGGGTAATTCAGTTGAAATAGATAACATAGCCTCTTTACCATACACCAACATGTATGGGGAATTACCAATGATTTTCTTTGGGGTAATTCTATCTAACCACAAGGCAGATTTCAATTTAGTATGCCAGTCTCTTTGACTGTCTTGCAGGGTCCTTTTGATTATTCTAATCAGATTCTTATTTGTTGATTTTGCCAAACCATTCCCTTGGGGATAGTAATTGGAACTTGTATTCAAACAAATGCCCTTCTTGACTGTCCACTCTGATACTTTGAGGCCTGTAAATGCTAATGCATTATCTGAAACTATAGAATTGGGAATGCCAAATCTATGAATGATGTCATCATAAAAACTTAAAACAACACTCTCATTAGCTTCCTTTAAAGCGACTGCCTCTGTCCACCTAGTGAAATAATCGGTTGCAGTGATTATCCACTTGTGTCCTGCACTAGATGGAGGGTTGATCATGCTAATGAAATCTATACCCCACTTCATGAAAGGCTGCTCTGTTTTGACTGGTTGTAGGGGCAGAGCTGCAAATCTTTCCTTCCCCGCAAAAATAGCACATTTGATGCATCTTCTAACATAATCATGACTATCTTTGAAGATAGATGGCCAATAGTATCCAGCCCTCATGATCTTAAAAGTTGTAGTCCTAGGAGAGAAATGGCCACCAGAAGCTCCATCATGAAACTCAAATAAGACATCTGCAACCCTTTCTGAATCTATGCATCTTAGAAGGACACCATTGTGATCCTTTCTGAAAAGAATTTCATCTATCAACACAAAAGGAATAGATTGTAGCCTGTAATACCTCCTTTTTGCTGAATCTAGGCCTGCAGGACATTGTCCTGTCTTCAAATAATTGATCATATTAGGCAACCAGCTAGTTGCCTTGGCTTGTTCTCTTGTAGAAGGCACCACCAGAGATGCACCTATGTATTCTGATTTCTTTGAACTTCCATCTTCTGCCAGATGCTCACAAAGACCTCTTCCTCTATTAAGCTTGGTAATCTGAACATCTATGTCATATTCCATCACCTTGGTGATCCAACCAGCTCTTTTTTCATTAGGTCCTTAGAAAGCAAAAATTCTTTGACACTTGGATGGGTAACCATCAAATGCACCCTGTTATGGGTCAGCAAATGCCTGAATTTTTTGAGGCTCTTTACTACAGCAAGAACATGCTTTTCTACAAAAGAGTATCTTTGTTCATACTCCTCTAAACCTTTGCTGAAGAAAGCAATAGGCTGCTCCAATCCTTTAGCATTTTCTTGAGTCAACATTGTAGATATAGCATCATGACCCCCATAAGCATAAAGGATAAAATCCTTACTGAAATTTGGGTTTAGGAGAGCAGGAGCTTCTGTTAAGGCTTCTTTAATAGCTTGGAAGTTGACTTTTCCTTCTCTGGTCCAACCGAAGGCTGAACCCTTCTTCAACATGGCTGTTAAAGGCTTGAGTAACTCTGTAATGTTAGGCAAGAATCTCTTAACAAAGTTAATTTTTCCTATGAAAGATTGGAGACTTTTCTTGTGATGCGGTAATGGTAGTTCTAAGATGGCTGCAATTCACTTAGGGTCCACTGTAATTCCTTCTTTGGATACTACATATCCCAATAGTTTTCCTTCATGAATCGCAAACACACATTTCTTGGGATTAAGGGATATCCCAAATTCTTTGCATCTTTCAAAAATCTGCCTCAAATGTTTGATATGGTCTACTACATGCTTTGAGTAGACAGTTATGTCATCTAGGTAGACCAACACAAACCTATACATGAGGCCCTTAAAGGCCATATCCATTGCCTTTTGAAATGTAGCACCTGCATTCGACAAACCAAAGGGCATCTTCTGATATGCCATGGTTCCCCACTTGGTTGTAAATGCAGTCTTATATTGATCCTCCTCTTTCACTAAGATTTGATTGTATCTTGAATAGCCATCCAACAATGAGAATCTCTCGGATCCAGAGACACATTGTAGAATTTGTTCCATAGAGGGTAGTGGATGGCAGTCTTTTAATGAGGCTCTGTTCAAATCCCGGAAATCAACACATAACCTCAGCTCCCCATTCTTCTTCCTGACAAGAACAAGGTTGGAAACCCAACTAGTATGTTTGATGGGGTAGATGATGCCACTTTCTATTAGTTTAAGTACTTCCTTATGCATAAGTGGTTCAAGCTTGGGATTAACAGGCCTTTGCTTCTGCCTTACTGGTTTAGCATTAGGCTCCAATTCAATAGTGTGCTGGGCAAGGGAAGGATCAAAACACTTGAGGTCTTCATATCCCCATGCAAAAACATCGCTGAATTCTTTGAATAATTTAGTGTAAGCTTGCTTTTCTGAATTAGTGTTTACTTTTCCAAATTGTAGGCTCTTACCTGGTTCCAACTCTAATTTAGCACAATGTTCCTGTTGGACTACCATGCTAG
The DNA here is from genome assembly GCA_027943335.1 of Chamaecyparis obtusa. Classification (NCBI taxonomy): domain Eukaryota; kingdom Viridiplantae; phylum Streptophyta; class Pinopsida; order Cupressales; family Cupressaceae; genus Chamaecyparis; species Chamaecyparis obtusa. Next base: position 515,807 of record BSBK01005981.1, on the reverse strand, counting down.
CTTTATTTTTCTTGACTTCATCATCCTTGTTGAAGATAGTCTCTAAGGTGACAAGATCTTTAGGCATCTTATTAGATTTAAGTTGTATCACTTGATCACCATAGTTCTGTGATAATCTCTTTTGATTGTGCCATGAAAAGATATCCTCTTCAAACAAGAACTGCAGAATTTGTTCATCATTGTCAAACACTTGCCAATTAATATCATTATCGGGAATTGAAGGTCTGACAATAATCTTAATGTGTTGCTAATCTGTCTCCTTTGAAATGCTATTGGGAATGTCAAACTAAGATCTAATGGCAGCTAACCTATCAGCATTTTGATTTAACTTTCTAGGGATAGCAACGATATTGAAAGCATGGAAATCTTCAATTGCATCCCAAACTCTATGTTTGTATGCTTTCATGACATCATTTTTGGTTGCACTCATCCCTCTCACTTGGCTGACAACAAGTTCACTGTCACCATATACTTTTAACACTTTAAGCCCTCTTTTTCTGGCCCACTCTAGTCCATTAACCAGACTTTCATACTCTGCAGTGTTGCTGGTGCAGGAAAAACCGAATCTAAAGGTAGTGTAATACCTTTCTCCTTTTGGGGATACCAGCATAGAACCTCCACCAGAACCATGTCTACTTCTAGCTCCATCAAAAAAAAGTTCCCAGACCTGACTATCCTAATTATTCAAATCAGTGCATTCTTTGAGACGGCTTGGTTCTATGGCCCCACTTTCTTGAATCAGATAACTCCCCAAACCAAAATCCCAAACAAGACTCTCTTGGATCTCCGAGGTTATTTTATCTAGGAGAATATTAGGGATACTCTCTATTTTGGTGCTTGCTTCACTAATGGTTGGGAAATCATTGTCATCAAATATAGGACAATTAGAGTTGATGGAACTAGACACATATGGTTCTATATGATGTATTGCTAAGGCTTCTGATTTAATGGTGACTTTGGTACCATACCTTGTATGAAAGAGCATGTGAGACTAGTCAGAGGAAAGATAACCTCCTATCTTGGCTGTGAACTCTCTTGAGAGACATATGGCAAACAATGCAGGGAGATCTATGATATATATGTCAAGGAGAATGGAAAAAATAGGACTAGCATGGAGAATCAAACTGGTATCCTTGGCCACACCTATAGTACTGACTGAGGATCCATCAAGCTACGTAACCTTCTTTTGGAAGGGTTCATATTTAAGTCCTAATTGATCAGCCACTTTCTTGGGCATTACAATGCTAGTAGCTCCACTATCTACCATACAATTATGCACTAAAGATTTCCCAATAATTAAAGATACGTAGAAAGGAGGTGGCTTTAAATTCCTACCTTGCATGGTATTGGCCTTGGAGTTGCTAGTTGGAGTCTCCTTTTCTTGATCAGTGTTGACCAACACTAGCTTTGTAGTTTCTTTTGCAGGTTGAGGATTCGCTACCTGTCTCATGGCCTTCTCCAAAATATCAGGTTGTCCTAGAATAGACAAAGAGTCCCACATAGACATGGTGACATTCACCTTCTTCATGTTGTCTACAATATTATAAGGTGCCATAGTGTGTACTCTTTGTTGTACTTTTATTATAATGGGTTCTGCCTCTTTTGGAACCTGGCCTTCTTTGCTTGTGGCGACAGGGGCCTCCTTGGATGTGATAGGGGCAGCTTGCTGCAGTGGCTCTATAGATGTAGTGGCCTTAGTACCAGAATCTACTCTCTCCATGTCTTGGGATCTTCTCTTTACTCTTGTGAAGGCAATAAAAGCAGCTTCATCATTGAATCCATTAAAGTCCAGTTGCTCCCAATTGAAAAGAGCAGTCTCATTCTCTTGTGTTTCTTGCTGAGGGGCTGTCCCACTAGAAGGAGCTTCTGCTTGAGCTTGTGAAGCATTTTGAACCATTAGTGCTTGGTTCATCCATCCATTAGAACACGTAGCTTGATTGTGGGGCTGATTGCAAGGGAAACACCATTCATTATCCATGGCCATATTGTTTTGACTAGGAACCATATCCCTGACTAGATTTACAGAATTAAGAGGCGCAGGGTTATACGGTTGGAATGGCCTTTGGTTGAAGCTTTGTCTTTGCCCTTGATAGCCTCCTTGATATGGTGGCCTATTTTGTTGATAAGGCTGTCCTTGATTTTGGTATTGCTGATTAGGACTTTGGCCTTGTGATTGGAAGGGCGACCTGATGCCTTGGTTTTGTTTCTTCAAGTTTGTGACCTCCTTGGTTAGAATCTGCAACAAGTTTGTCACTTCTTGTATACTAGTTTGCTGACTACTCTTCACCTCTTGCAACTCTTGGGAGAAATTTATTGTAGCATGCTCCTAACCACTGGTACTAGCTTGAGGTGCTAAAATTGTGGGAATAGGGGTAAATGGGGGTACTTGTGCAGGCGCAATGGGCTGAAGACTAGGGAAGATAGGCATGGGAGGTCTTCTTTGTATCATGCCTGCTTGGATCAAACAATTTTCAGCCCTGACAATAGTGTCATAAGCTTGGGGTAAAGTGGTACCACCCATAGACTGGATCATGACAGAAATTTGGCTATTTAGACTTTGCAAGTAGTACAGGAAAGCATGGTCAGCTGATGGCCTTACAGAGACTGGGATTCTATTCCATGTCTTAAGGAATCTACTATTATAATCTATCATTTGCTCTTGAGGCTCTCTCTTTATAGTTGTTAATTGCTCAACCAGAGACAAATTATCTGATTTATCCTCAAAATGCTTGCTTAATGCATCCCCTAATTCATCCCATGAAGTAATAGAACCAACAGTTAAAATTATAAACCACTCTAGAGCCTTACTGTTCAGAGATGCTGCTAATAATTTGGTGGCCACATCCTCTTGAGTAATGTTGTGTATGCTACAAATGGTGGTCACATCTCTTATGTGCTCAAAGGCTGTTGTATGTCCCTCCCCTGTGAAATCAGGTATACTCTTTAATGCCACCAAGGGCACATCATGATGCACTACAAAATTTAATGGGCTCCCCTAATTTAAAGGTGTAAAGGCAAAATTTCTAGCCATTGTAGGAGGTGTAACCTGAGGATTAACAACTATATGAGCCGTACTTGCTAGATTTGGATCTCCTTCTTCTTCTAGATCTCTATTCAGAGATTTGCCTCTTCTTCTGAAATGAAAGAGGAAAGGTCTCCTCTCTGAAGTATCAGGAGGTGTAGATTGGACTCTTCTTGTAGGAGATTCTCTCTAAGTTGACCTGCCTTCGTAGCTTCTTTTCAAGGGCAACTCTGAAAATCCAGCAGGCTTTGAGCTTCTAGTCTCTATCTTTCTCATAAACCTTAAACAAGGTTGGCCTGAATCTTTGAAACCAGTGGAGTCGCCAGATATACTTGATAGAACAACCTCTAAAGGTCTGTATTATGCAATCTACATATCAGAGATGACACAATCTTCAACAAATGAACTTCTTTGCTATCCCACCGAGCGTGCCAGAAATGTTATACACTGAATTTGCACCCTTAGTTCAAGCTCTCGTAGTCTTGATAACTTAGTATAACAAGGGAATCATCTCAAGGTTGTGGGACCTTTTGCTAACCGAGATGAGACCTCTAGATTCTAGGTTGGTTCCTCTTGGATAGTCACCCAGATTTGCTCTTAACAGGAAAGTAAACTTTGAGGGGAAAGGGATAGAAGGAGTGCATGAAAGGAAAATAACTGAAAGCAAATCTACCTACTAGGTGATGCACCGAACTGGGGTTTGGATCTCAGTATAGAGGGATGAAACTAGTGACAGAAATAGATCTAGGAGATTACAACTGACTGAATAGGCTTGCATAAGTGTTTCATGGAAGGGTCTGCAAACAAAAGAGGTTGCTCAGGGAAAGAGAAAGATTCCTTCACAACAACAAGGCTCTCAGGATTTAGACATCAATCCATGACCTGCAAACAGACATTCACTCCTATAGCTCGGTGTAGGATTGAGACAAGATTGTTAGGGGCTGAAATATACCCACAAAACATCTAAATCAAATCAAACACAATAACACACATAGCTACAGAAAGTAAGGGGAACCAGGGAACCTAAAAACATCACTGAAAGCATTCATAAACTTTGATTCAATAAGAGATAATCTAGACAAGAAAGCATGAGGACAGCAAGAATGTCACATAATACTTTGCATTGTCTGAACAACCAATGAAAATTATAATTGCAGAAAGCCAAGGGGCAGGAAAATTACCACAAATCACTTTGCTGAGAAAGAAAAATTCCTTTACAATTGCCCATTATGAGCACTATTGGCTCCAAAAAAGAATATATACACTCCCTGCATGCAGGCAGGAATCAAAATATCTCCTTAGGGTTACATAAATCTGCAATAGAATAATCAACCCTAAAACAAGTCACCTCTGACCATAAATACAATCCTGCAAAATGCCACAACAGATCAGATATCCCTTGCGTGTCCATGCCCATAGATCAACAACTTTGATCCATCTACTTCTCTGCAAGCCCATACCGCCATGAATGCTCAATTCTGATCAGATCGTGAAAGGACCCAAAATGGCCCCCTGAAAACCTCTGCAAACTCCTTAATTGCAATCGCCTTTGAAATTTCAATTTTTTAGCTACCTTGCCGCTTCACACATTATCCTCAAAAGAATGCCCATAAAAAATAGGCTACACAGCTTTTGAAATGAACCTGGTCGCATGATCGCATGAGCCGAAAGGCCTTCATGCGATCATGCGAGGTCCCTTTGAAAATTGCCTTGGCTTTAACAAATGCCCAGGCCCACAAGATGACACGTGGCACCCCCTCATTCATCTCGACCGCCACATGAGCAACCACCTTGGCACCCCGGCCCGGACCCATAGCAACACTGCCCGCGAGCACCAAACCACTATCGGTTTGTCGCATGGTCGCATGGGCTCGGAAGAGCCCATGTGATCATGCGACAAACTGCATGATGTTAGCTATGAACCGATCGGAACCGCCACCCGCAGACTGCCAACCGCTTGTCACATGGTCGCATGTGGCCAGGAAGGCCCATGCGATCATGCGACAACAGGAAACTGCGCCCCTTGCCGACCGCTGACGAAACCACTAATGGTTCGTCGCATGGTTGCATGGGCTCGAAAGAGCCCATGCAATCATGCGACAAACCGCATGATGCTACCCCGACCACAGGTTGACCGCCGATCCCGCTAACAGTAGTGAAAGGGCCCACCGCCAGGTGTCATCTTGTCGCATGATCACATGCAGCCAGGAAGGCCCATGCGATCATGCGACAACCACAAGATTTTTTAAGGGAAGCCAGCCGCCGTGCCCATAGGTCGGAGTTGCGGACTTAGAAAAAAAATGCAGATGCCAGAGAAGTATAAAGTGCAGAGGCGGTCGAAAACACACTGGTTTTTCAGACCGGGGTCGAAAACACCCTGAGACTGCAGAGAGGAGGTCGAAAACACACTGGGTTTTCGACACTTTGAGCGTTTTACTTGGAAAATAGGACTATGGCTGACAAGGAAAGGCAGGGAATTTTTGGGCAACACTAACCATTGGGTATCCGTAATACTATTTTCAGTTTGTTTTTTTTCTTTGTTGCAATTCTTTCCAAAAGTCTTTGGGGTTGTGTTTGCTCAAAGATATTAACTCCCTCCATCTAGCATTAACATATTCTTTTTTTTTTAGCTTGGATCAACTTTGTATATTTCTTCTTGATTTCTATGCTCGTATCTTTCCCTCTCATAGATCTCTTGGCAGCCTTACACTCCTCATCATACCACCGATTAGCCGGGAAAGTATTGGTTGCCCTCTTTCTAATGCTAGATCTTTTAAGTTGTTGTGTATATGCTCAAAATTATTGTTGACCCCATCCTTAAACTTGTTGTCTATCTCCACAAATTGTTGTTTAAGAGCTGCACTGAATAAGTCCTTATTTTCCTGATTTAAGAGTATTCTTCCATTGTTAACCACTGCCCTATCCTTGTGGAGGTCATGTTTGTTATGTTGATTATTAGGACCCACATCCAACTTAATATAAAGAGGCATGTGATCAGACTTCAGCTCTATAGGCATTTCTCCAATATCGAACTCTAACACTCTATGAGTAAGTTTTTGAGAACATATCACATAATCCACTACACTTTGCCCATTGTAAGTTTTGAAGTACTTAGTGTATTGAAGCCTTAGTTTATCATTTCATATCATTCTTCTTTTGATGTTTCTAGAAAATTATGAGAAAAGGCCACCAAGGAGGGGTTTTGGATGGAGTTTTTTTGAAGATCTCTTTGAAGATTTATGGAGATTAGAGGCTTTCTTTTTGCAGGTATGTTCGAGCTCTAGTTTGATTTTAAAAAACCCACATTCTTCTCCTCTAGAAATCTCTTGTACTGGCATGAATTTACAGGTTTCTTTAAAACTTCATGGTTCTTTGCTCGACAGCACATTTTTTTGTTGATCTATTATTGCAAGGGTTTATGTAGTCGTCATTTTTGTCTTTGCAAACTTTTAGACCTTTTATTGCAACCCAAATCATATCTATGTCAAAAATGTTATGAGTTTTATGTACTTTGATGGTCTCATTTAATCTTCTCTATCCCTAATGTTGACAAGATTTTAATTTGATTCCTTCCTGGGTATTTCATGGTCAATGAAGGCTAGGGTTTTCTATAAAATATCTACTACACAATATGTTGAGAATGATTTGTAGCTTGTTTTACTGTGGATCATTTTTTATGTTCCTTGAATGGTTGCTATTAAAATACTATTGATCTAAAATAATCATTGCACTTTTATCGAAAACCCCATGCTTGAGTAGACATGGGTATTCATTTGCAAAAAAAATTGAAAGATTATGAGTTTTATTGGAAAAAAAATGGCATCTTTGTTTCTTTGTATGCTTCCTTTTAATGCTCTTCAAAGACAATGTTGAGAACTTAGTCGAGGTTTTTTTGTTTATACAAATCCTTGCATTAAAACCTCAAACCCTTGTATATTTCTCAAAATATTGGTATAATTCCTTGTAGTTCCTTCTATAAATAATGACTATCGTGGTTGCCCTATATTTGTCTTATAGGATCAAGTACCTGGAACAAAGAAAAACTTCATAGAAGAATGTTGGCTTAGTTCAAATTTTTTTATTGTTTCCATGATGCTTCTTCCACTGTGCAAGAAAAGAAACACTTGAAATGCTCTACCTCTTCAATCAAAATATTAAAATATTTTCCATTTCTCATGGCTCATTTTCCTTTCCTGTATCTCTTGCTCCATATATATTTCATTCTGAAAGTCAATATCTTGTAGAAGCTCATTTCCTTGAAATGTTATTAAATTAAATCTGTTGTTTGAAACTTTTCTATTATATGAGACATTGAATATGTTGCTTCTCATGAATGTATTATACTCACACTAAATAACATACTATGAATCTATAACAACTTTCTTTGGCTATGATGAATATTGTTATTACAGTTGCTATTTTCCCTCACTTTATAACAACATGTTCATACTATTGAGTTCTTGCATCTTCATAAGCTGATTTGTATTTATCTTGACAACCCCTACCTCCCTTGCTTATGATGGCTCCCTGTTAATCATGTTTGGTTGTGCTCTTGAAGGTGAATGAATTTTCTTTACTAGCATTGCCATTACTATTTCTATTGATCTTGTAGGATGCAATCCGCTATATCATGTCATGACAATGTCTTTGGATGGATGTGTTTATCTTTGAAACTAATTATGCATTGTATCTCCATTTTTCCACTATAGTGGCAATGTTCTAATTGTTTATTATTTTGTTGTTTGTGCCCATATAATAGTTCTTCAATCAGATTGCACCTTTCACTAAGCTTTGATATCTTGTAATGTCCTTGTAGCTATACCCCCTTTACTTCTTTTATACTGATCCTCTGTTATAAATCTAATGCTTTTTATTGGGTCTTCTCTTTTATTGCTAATACCTTCTTTGATGTTGTAACAATGAATCACAAATAGCATTGTAGCTACAAATACCACACTCTTATGATGTTCATTCCTTACTTCATTGATGCACTTTTGGTACTTTGTTGATTTGGCTCTTGTGGCACTTGATTCCATCATTTTTCACTATATATTAGATTGATGTTATTATCTAATTATAGTGTATTTTCTATCTTGTAGCACGCTAGGATCAACCTTTGTGGGAGACACATTTTACCCCGCATGCTACAGGATAGACACCTATATCTACACATGAAGCAAACATGTTAGAAATAAATTATTGTTCTTTCAATTTGGCAGTGACATATGTCTATGTGGGAAAATTGGTAGAGTAGGCTACAATCATTGCTTAGAACAAAATGTTATAATTCATTGCATCTCTTCTTTTTTAGGTTCAGGACAATAAGGAACAAAGACTCAAAAGCTTAAAGATTCAAAGGCTCAAGGCTCAACATCTTAAAGATTTCTTTTGACTCTTGCCAGACATTCATGCAATGATTGGCCTCTACCTTACTTCTTTGCCTTTCTTTTATGTACACATATTCATATATGATGTTCAGATTGAAAATTCAATGAATTATGTCCTAACTTGTTTCATAGCTTGTGTGAAGCAAAAACACAACACTTTGATATAAAAATTACATTTTCAGAAAAGATTTGCATAATGTTATTTATATGTCGTGTTCTTTCCTTCATTAAATGTAATGATTCAATTTTTGTAAAAAATATTTCAAAGTAATTTCATTTGACTTCAAAAGCACAAAATGTAGGAATAATTAGAATCCACCCCTTTTGCTTGAAAGCATGATGACTCTACCAAATTGAGCTTGAGTGAAAATTTTGGTAACAATTACAATAGGTATATGTGAAGCAAAGAAGAGAAGTTGGTAGCCAAAAGACAAGTGCAGAACGTGTATTCTCTCTAGGTTTTTGTTGAGAATGACGTATGATAGTAGGGTAAAGATGAAAGAAAATTTTACCCTTAAGACATCCAGACAACAAAAAATTTATAGGGGGAGGTTACTAGGAAGAGGATGAAGGGCATTTTCATGGTGGATGATTTGCACTATGGGAAAACTCTGGATCTATTGTTGGTGGGAGGAGTTTATGGTCACAAAATACTGAATAGGGGGACTGGTTCCAATGTTGGTAGTTGTTGATATGTGTGTTGGTTTTAGAGTAAAAGATAGGAATTGCAGATAAATTGGGGACTCGTTAAAGAACTTCAAACCATTTCTCATATGGAGTATAATGACTACTAGAGAGAGGAGAAAGGAAAAGGCCAAGGATATTTGGAAACTCCTAAAGGAACACTTGTTGCAACTAGAAGAAGAGAAGAAGAAAAATGAACATGAGAAATGAGAAGCCAAGAAGGCAAAATTAGACACCAAAGTAGGGGTTTTCATCCTTTAGGACTCTTGGGCTTACAAAGAAAAGTCTAAGGTCAAGAAATTGTGAATCATGGTGCCAGTAGGGAACTGTTCTACTTTGTTTAAGGTTTTGTTCATTATATGTACTAGTGACTGCTTAAATTTGTTAATGTTTGGGCTTTAGATAGAAATTTACTCTTTTAGTTGTAACTAGTGTTCATACCAATACTCTATGTTTGTACTTTTTAAAGCCAAATTTTAAAGAAGGGTGAATAGTCTCACAATAGGTAATGATAATCATGCCATTGCATCTCTTCAGAATAATGTATTCATACTAAGGATTACTTTTCCCATCATGAAATGCATTTAGATTGTCAACCTGGGGACATATACTTGAAATGGGATAGCACAGTTTGTGCACTAAGCCCCTCAAATAATCATACTACCTATGTTGCAGGAAGATAAAGTGCATGAAAGAAACCTATGCTATTGCTACAGGAAAGTAAGCACACTTAACTACTTAATAAAATTATTGTTGAAAGCTTGTAAACTTAACCTAAGCTTGTTTAGCAACTCAAAACTTTCACCATGTCTATCTTTGCAAGTGTTGCAGGAACATTCACAATAATAATGCTGCCGGAGTAAAATAGTAACTTCTACTTGAAAACACGGGAAATATAGAAAGCAATTCTACTATATTCTAATCTACTCCACCTTCCAAGCGGGGTCCCTTGGTTGGCTTCTGCTACCTACTAACACATGATATACTTCAAAATCACTCTTTCATTATATTCTCATAAACTGATTACATAGTAATGGAACAACACATGAAAAATAGAAAGAGTGCTATGCTATGCTAAACACAAAAATCATATATATTTTCTCATTAAACAACTAAACCAATCAAATCCCTTTATGTAGAGGATTGATGCTTATTGAAAGTATGAAAGTAAGTTGTGACTAAATCTCACCATAGAAGAAGGAAACATAATAGACCATGATAGAATACAATAAAGTATGGGTAACTGATTCAACAGAATAATGAGCACTGAGGAAATATAGCAAAGTTGTTTCCTATATTCTCTAGAATGGTGGCTCCTCCATAGTAGCGACATGATCCTCTGTGCTATGATGGATCCCTCCTTCGTAGCTAGAACTTCAACGTTTCTTCTTTAATGTAGTCGATCCACTCTCTAGTTGTTCCTTGTTTTCCTGACAGATTAGTAGCATGCAAATATGTATACAAGTCAACTAGTCAATTCTTTTCCAAATATTAGAACACAGATTCAAGAAGCTATATGAAGTACTACAATATATATATATAATGTTCAACAAAACATGTGATATCTAACTACCCATAATATTGGTGGTTCTAACTTTACTTATCACAAGTTCAAATAGTTATAGGTCCATGAACGTCTTGGAAATGTTTTAACAAAACATAAAGATTATCATAAAATAGAGACAATAAATTGTCTCATTATTTGCCCCCCAACAAGCATAATGTTTTTCCTCAAGCATTACACTTTCTAGCTATAAATCTGAAATCACCAACACTTGTCTTTCCCTTCTTTCCACTCTTAAAATTATAATAGAATCCTCTTGTCCTCTCCCATTAATCCATATGATGTTCCTCCTGCAGATGGTCTAGTCTGGTAGCTTTGATATCATACAGTGACCATAAGAGCGTTGGTGGTTGGAAAGATAGGGGAATCCATAGTTCTCTTCTAATCTATCATCCTAGCTGCATATACCTAGTTTCTTTATTTGCAGTCGCCTCAAAATTTATTGGGATATGTGGCTCAGATTTCTTAAAGACCTCAGGTAGCCTATTCCATCTACTTCTTACCTCGGTGAGAGCTCTTTGGAATGAAAAATAGGGTAACCCTTAATACTCCCTATAAACCCTATCTCTGAGTGCAAAGACCTTTTCTCTGATTTTAGGTTTCGGCCTTCTATAGGTTAGGTTAAGCCAATCTCTTAGGAGGTCATCAGGTTTTCTTGATTCAACCCTTAAGGGTAATGGTTCAGACTTTTCTAGGTCTCTGTAGTTATCTAGCTACCTGTCATAATTTTCTTCATTGTGCATCCAGGACATTAGGGCTCTCAAATGGATATCTCCTATTTAAAGGAAAGGGTTCCATTCAGTTTCATGAGGAATGACAAAATTATGCATATAAAGCTCACAGAGTAAGTTATGTTGCCATGAAGGAAGGGTCTCATACAATCCATAAAATTCTTGAGATGATTTAAACTTATAGTCTATATCCTTCATAGTCATCATTAGCTGAAATAGGAGGAACTATTCTTTCAAATAGATGGCATAAAATCTGGGAGGTGGTCTACAAGCTATAACCTGATCAGCTAGTTTGAGAGCATGATCAATTTGTTGCTTCTGCTTCTTCACCTATTCTTTAAGAACTTCTATCTCGTCTTGCTACTCATCTATCTCTTTCTGCATTTTTTTTCTTTCAAGTGTTTCCACCAAGTTTTCTGGAAGACAAAATGGTTATATATACTAAAGATGATAGATTGTATTATTGGAGGGCCAAACTCTTGCAACCAGGTGCTTTGTTTTCTCCTTTCCTTACAAGCATGTTCAAAATATTCAGTAAACCATGTTTCTTTGTAAGGCACAATAGACATATGGGAATACACATGGTCTGGTGGAGGAGTCAACTGGACATCTTCAACAATGTTTTCTTGTGCTACATTAGGGCTTTCCTTAGGTGCACCTAGATCATCATGTGATATATTACCACAAGGTTCTTGCAAATTCTGGGGAGATGAAGGCACTTTTGTTTGATTAGGGGAATTGTCAAAGATATACTCAACATAAGGCTCCATGGTAGGTTTTGCTAATAGAACACTTGGGTTTTCTAGATAAATTGGAGACACTTGCCCTCGTATCTGAGGACTTCTCTGCACAGTTATTTTCACAACCTTTGCAGTCTTCTTTTTAAGGGTTATTTTTGGCCTTTCTACTATAGGAGTAGATGCTGCAGGATTCGACCTTTTTCTTTTACTTTTTGGAATTGCAAGGTTTTGAACTTCATTCTCAAGGTCAAGGGTTTCTTCTCCAATTTTATGTTTTCCTTCCCTTCTGGAAGAGGTAGGGACATTACTTTCTAGAACGGGTGAAGGACTATTTTCTTGAAGTATTTCTAGTTCTTTTTCTTATGTAGCTGTTTCCACAATGGGCTCAGAAGGTTTCGCTTCATTTTCAAGGGGTTGCTCAGTAGGGTTAACCTGATGTTGCATTTTATTATGTTGGATAAATTCTAACCACACAAAGGGAGAGACATCCCTAAGGGATTTTTTGACTAGCAGCTTAATTAGGGCATGGTGGGAGACATAATTTGTATTCCCTTTTTGAGTCTCCTCAGCGCTAATACTTAGCATATTATACAAGAAATTAGGAACATTTACTAGAAGACTATGCCTTATACAACTAAGTAGCTTAAAGTGATGTGCATGCAAATTTGAAAATTTTCCCTCACATGTCAGGTACCTGATAATATGCATTGCTAGCTTGTTGTATGGTGGAGGAAGAGACATTCGTTTGCACCCTTGCTTGCTAATCTCTAGAGGAGGATCACTAGGAAGGGAAAACTGGGCTCGTGATGACCTAGCATCATGTTCATTGGGGTAATGTTCCCCAATTGCTGGTAACCAAGTTAACTCTTCTATTCTCTCTTCTATCCCGACAATCGTTAAACTCCATACGATCACCTGCCCTTCCTCAAAAGTATTCATAAACTCAGCTGCCACCTCTTCATTAAAATATGATAATCGCAAGAAATAACCCAACCAACCACATGCATTAAACCTCCTAACTACTTCAATGTTTGCAAGCAAAAGGCCATGATGCACTGGCTCACGTCTCTATAGTTGTCTGCCCATTTGTTTCCAAATATTTTGCCTCCAAACTTTTGCTCACCGTAGTTTGATAATCTTTCAAATCCCTCTTTTTCTACAAATACCTTATCCCCTTCTTGAATTTCAAATGCTCTTCTTGAAAATACAAACCTTTCTCGTTCAATTCCTCTATTGTTTTTAGCATGAATCAATAATAATGACATTTTAACAAAGGAAATTATAAATTTAACTGTGAGTTTCCACACAGTTTAATTATAATCTTTTCAGGTCACATCAGCTTTAGAAAATTGGGAAATATTCAGGATTTATAGTACGACAAATGTATGAGAATAGAGGGACTTAATGAAACAAGGCCTAAGTACAGCTTTGAAATGACAAGGAAATGACAAGGATAGCTTAGAAATGACATTAGAACTTAATACACTTCCCCTACCCCCTACGGAACAATAACAAGTGTCCACACTTAGCACATTCGACACGGGATGAGGAACTGGCATAATGTCATAATCATACATTTATTGCAGTACTAAATATAATTACCGTAATCTAGGTGCTAAAAGTGGAGAGAGATTTGAAAAGTTGTACCTGACAGCTGATTACTATATGCACGAAATAAAAGGTGGTGATAGTGAAACCTTGTTGGCGGCTACATGTGTCAGCTGATGTGGTTCTTATTGAAAACATAGAAATAGAAAAAGATAATGACGTGGATGGTGGGTGGATGGAAGAGAGAGAAATGAAATGGGTTGGAAAGAAGAACATGGAAAAGGGAATGGAGAAGTGGACTTCATGCAACATGAAGTTTTATTATGGTCATACTTTGAAGGTATGCTATATTGAAGCTGCAGGAAGAAGGTTTTCACCTTCTGCTATAGGAAGTGTTACCTGTTGCGTTGTTGAAGTGTTATTGTGGAATTGCTACATGAAGTCCTCTTTTGTTTGGGGCTGATGATACAAGCATAGCCGATGTCCATTGATGAGTAATTTAAATTGCACTGGTTCGATTGTCGTCAACTGGACTGCTCCGTTGTCGAAGACGTATTCAATTGCATAAGGTCCCAGCCATCTGGTCTATAGCTTGCCTAGAATTTATTTGAATCTGGAATCATACAATAAGGCCCAATCACCCACATGAAACTATTTTCTTTTAATATGGGAATCATTCCACCTCTTCCATTGTTTTTGTACCAACTCCGTGCGCTCCAATGCGGATTTACGCATTTCATCCAATCAATTGAGGTGTAGAAGGTGTTATTTCTGTGTTGTAGGGAGATTAATATTTAATTCCCGCGCTGTATGCAATGTCTTGTGCTCAAATTCAATTGGTAGCATTGTCGCCTTCCCATATACTAATTCAAATGGAGTGAAACCTATGATCATCTTCAAGGTTGTTCGGTAGGCCCATACTAGTTCTGAAAGTCAGCTGCTCCAATCTCGTCGGTGCAGGTGAACTGCTTTTGTTAAAATGGCTTCAATTTCTCTATTTGTGACCTTTGCCTGACCATTTTCTTGAGGATCTGGTGCTTGATATTGTATTCCTTCATGAGTTCGGTTATCATATTGGATGTACATTATACTCCCTAGTCAATTACAAATTCTCTTGGCACTCCATAGCGGGTGAAAATATCCTCATATAAAAACTTGGCTACCTTTTGATCTCATGCATGTTGCATGGATTTTACTTCCACCCATTTGGTCAGATAGTCTGTGCATACTAGAATGTATGATTTTCCATTTGAAGGAGGATCTATTGGACCAATGAAATCCATGCCCCATTTGTCAAATGGTGTTACCACCACTTGTGGGTTTAGTGGCATTTCATCTTATTTGGTGGGACAACCCATTCTCTGGCATTTGTCACATTTTCTTGTATAGTTGGCTGCATCCTTGTGAAGTGTTGGCTAGTAGTAACCTATTGTTAGGATCTTCAGAGCTGTCCTCTTGGCTGCAAAGTGGCCTCCACATGGCTCATCATGACAAGCGTGGAGAATATCATATGTCTCATCCTCTTGCACACACCTTCTCATGACTTGGTCTGGACCAATATAAAATAAGGTGTTGTCAATCCAGGAGAATTGGAAACTCTTGTCAACAAGCATTCGTTTGGCCTTTGGAGAGAAATGTGGGGGCATTTTGTTAGCTGCAAGGTAATTAGCTATATCAGCATACCATGAATTTTTTACAGCAATATGAGACATGTGTTCATCAGGGAATATATCATCAACCATAGTAGCATCTGAGTCAGCATTCTGAATTTTGGATAAATAGTCAACCACTACATTTTTCTTCCTTGGCTTGTCAATAATGGTTATATCAAATTCCTGCTAAAGAAGAAGCCATCTTGCTAACCTGCTTGTGATGGCAAGTTTGTTCATGAGATACTTGATTGTTGCATGGTCAGTATGAACAAAAATGGGGTAACTTGTTACATAATGGCATAATTTGTTTAAGGCATAAACTATAGCCATTAATTCTTTTTAGTTACTGTGTAATTTAACTCTGGTCCATGTAGGCTCTTGTTGATATAGTAAATGGCAATTTCAAGGTTACTAGGCTTTTGTCCTAAGACAACACCTATTTCATAGTCTGAAGCATCTGTATGTATGTGAAATGGGAGAGACCAACTAGGTCCTTTAAGGACTAGTGTAGTTGTCAAAAGGGACTTGAGCTGCAGGAAGGATTCATCACAAGCTGATGTCCATATAAACTTGACCTATTTAGTAAGAAAGGTGTATAGAGGACTAGCTATTTGACTGAAATTCTGAATAAAATGCCTATAATAGCCAGCGTGTCCTAAGAAGGATGTTAACTATTTTTGCTTAGAGGTGTAGGCAATATGAGAATTACCTCAATTTTTGTTGGGTCTACTTGGATGCCTGCTGCTGAAATGAAATGTCCAAGTACAATGCCTTCCTGCATCAACATAAAACATTTCTCACTGTTGAGAGAGATATTGTGTTCCTTGCATTTGATCAACACCTTTTCTAGATTATGCAAAGCTTCTTCAAAAGTGACCTCGAATGCAATAAAATCATCCATGTATATCTCCATGCAATCATGTGAAATGTCAGCAAAAATACTAATTACAACCCTCTGGAATTTTGCTGGAGCATTACACAACCCAAATGGTAGGGCAAAATATGCATAAGTTCCCCAAGAACATGTGAATGTCATCTTTTCTTGATCCTCTGGAGCAATACTAATATGATTGTATCCACTATATCCATCAAGAAAAGAAAAATACTTTTTACCAGCTAAAGTGTCAAGTACTTGATCAATGAAAGGTAAGGGAAAATGATCTTTCTTTGTGGCTCTATTTAATTCCCTATAATCTACACAGATTCTCCATTTACACCCCTTTTTAGGCACTATGACCAAAGGTGATGCCCATTTGCTATCAGAGATTGGATATAAAGCTAGCATCTAGTAGCTTTTGTAACTCTGTTTTGACTATCTCTCTTAATGCTAGATTAATCCTTCTCTGAGGCTAGCGGAGTGGGAGACTTCCTTCATTGATATAAATCCTATGAGTACAAAGTGTGGGGCTCAATCCCTTCATATCCCCATAGTCCCATGCAAAGGCTTTTTCATGTGTTTTTAGGAGTTTGGTTAATTGCTCCAGCTGCTATGAGGGTAGCTTGTTATTAACATGAAGGGTATGACCCTGGGAAAGCTCAATAGTAGTGGTACAATTAAGCATGGATACTTCAAAGATAGTACTAGTAAATACTTCACAGTGTAGTAACTGATGGATAATATTGGGTTCTAATGGAAAAACACAGTCCTCAACATGGTCTTCGTAGGTAGACAACTCCAACACAAAGCTCTCAGAAATGTCTTTTATCACAACACAGTCATTAGTAAGGATGCTCCTAATCACTGCATCTTCCTCTTGCAACTTCACAAAAGACTGCCTATGTAACATCATGAGCTGAGCCACAGAGTTCAACTCTTCTTCTTCATCTCCTAAATCTGGCCATATAGGGGTGCTTAAATCTGGCCGAGGTTGAGCTGGAGGGTATAATGCTAGTTTCTTAGTTGCTTGTCCATCTAAAATTGTCATGTTCTGTGATCTACAACTAATGTTGGCATCAACTGTTGCTAACCATGGACATCCTAAAATAACAGGGTAACCAACAAGATTGAACTTAGGTGATAAAATCATGAAATCAAGAGGATATTCCCAGGAGTCTAAGGTAACTATTATGTCCTCTATCATTCCATCAGGGGTGACAGTAGAACTATCTGCAAGTTGCAAGATTGTTGGAGTAGCATACATTTTCTGCTACTGTGGTTGACTATTTGGATTCGGTTGTGGCTGAGAAGGTAATTGTGTCTGCTTTGGAGGACCTATAGTTGCAGGAGGCGGCATAATTACAGGTGGATTCACTGGAGGTGGCAAAGGTGGATACCCAGGATTCTGATTAGGCCATTGTTGAGGTCCTCTCCACTGGTTAGTGGGTTATCAATTCCCTTGTGGTGATTGCCATTGATTTGAAGGTTATGGCCATTGAGGTTGTTGTGGATTAAACCTTTGGTTTTGCTGATTATTGGGCCAGGCATTATTCCAAGTAGATTGAGTATACTAAGGAGGGTTTTGGACATTCTGGTTTTGCCACTAATTATTAAGGATTTAAAATTTGCAAAGGATCTTGAGGCATACCTTGTCTTGGTGCCCATGGCCGACATTGAGCAACAAAGAATACTTGCTTGTCCTCTCCTTCTATCTTCAAATACTCAGTTGGAAGGTGTTGATTTTCCAGGTTCACGATCAGCTTGCATTGACAATCCTTCTTTTGCTTGCGACAATGGGGATAGTATCTAGCAAGATGTACCTCCACATCTGCATGTTTCTTCTTTGCAGTCATCATGTCCAGGTGTGTAGTGACATCATTAATGATGTCCTGCTTGAAGTTTGACAGTAGGTTTGAGATTTCTATCTTGGAAATGCCAGAGCTACTTCCTTTTGAAAGTGTTGGAAGGAATCCTCTTCCCTTCTTTACTGTTGCTCTGGAATAATTCAAACAAATCTTCTTCAGATCATCCCAAGAAGACTGAGATACATCTCCTCCAGCCATTAGGTCCAATGCTTCCAGACAGTTATCATTCACTCCTCTCAAAAAGATTAGTTTTTGTGAATCCTCCTGTAGTGCATGTTGAGGATTCTTCTGCAGATTGTATAAGAAGTGTGATATGTAGTCCTCCAGGGTCTCATCTTCTTTTTGTGACATTCAAAAGATGGCATCTCCTCTTAAATCACCTCCTTTGTAGTATTCCTTATGTTTCTATAGAAATAAATCTCTCATCCCATCCCAATTAGTCATTGCATTTTCTCCTAAGCCCATGAATCATCTGAGAGCTGACTCCTTCAATGTTGCTGGGAACCACTTGAGCTTATGACTATCAATGTTATAGTAAAAAATTTGACACAAAATGTCAAATTCAAATAAAAAGGTGTCAGGGTCCTCGTTAATAAGGCCATAGAACTTTGGAAGGGCCGAAGCAGGTATGTTCTTGAGATTAGGATTGTTGACAAGGCTTGGAATAGGAAATGGAAAGGTAGGAGCTCCCATTACTAGAGGTGTTGGGTAATGAAACTGTGGCTGGTAAGTATTATTAACCAAAAGGTTTTGGCCAACAGATGGTCCTCGAGTAGAGCTATCAAGGAAACTAGCTAATATCTCTTCAAAAGGGCGAAGGTCAAATAGATCAAAAGGATCTTCTTTTGTTGAAGGTGATGCATCAAACTCAGGACTTGCATCAACAAATGGTAACTCAATTTATTCAAATTCTTCTTTCAGTTTAATAGGTTCTTTTGGGAGAAATCTGCCATGAACTACTTGCCTTCTTCAATGCATGCAAGTGAGTTAATGAACTTGTGAAGCAAGCTCACAACTAATAAGTAGTGACTAGGAATAAAAAACTATCTTAAAAATGAATGATTCATTAAGGTTCACAGTTTGACACCATCCCTGACAACAACGCCAAAAATAAACAATCTCACAATAGGTAATGATAATCATGCCATTGTCTCTCTTAGGAATAATGTATTCATACTAAGGATTACTTTTCCCATCATGAAATGCATTTAGATTGTCAACCCAGGGATGCATACTTGAAATGGGACAACATAGTTTGTGCACTAAGCCCCTCAAAGAGTCATACTACCTATGCTACAGGAAGATAAAGTGCATGAAAGAAACCTATGCTATTGTTGCAAGAAAGTAAGCACACTTAACTACTTAATGAAATTACTGTTGAAAGCTTGTAAACTTAACCTAAGCCTATTTAGTAACTCAAAGCGTTTACCATGTCTATCTCTGCAAGAGCTACAGGAACATTCACAGTAATAATGTTGTAGGGGTAAAACAATAACTTCTACTTGAAAACATGGAAAATACAGAAAACAATTCTACTATATTCTAATCTACTCCACCTTCCAAGTGGGGGCCCCCTTGGTTGGCTTCTACTACCTACTAACACATGATATACTTCAAAATCACTCTTTCATTATGTTCTTATAAACTGATTACATAGTAATGGAACAACACATGAAAAATAGAAAGAGTGCTTTGTTATGCTAAACACAACAATCGTATATATTTTCTCATTACACAACTAAACCAATAAAATCCCTTTATATAGAGGATTGATGCTTATTGAAAGTATGAAAGTAAGTTCTAACTAAATCTCACCATAGAAGAAGGAAACATAATAGCCCACTACAAAATACAATAAAGTCTGGATAATTGATTCAACAAAATAATGAGCACTGAGGAAATATAACAGAGTTTTTTCCTATATTCTCTGGAATGGTGGCTCCTCCACAGTAGCAGCATGATCCTCGGTGCTATGATAGCTCCCTCCATCGTAGCTGGAACTTCAATGTTTATTCTTTAATGCATTCGATCCACTCTCCAGTTGTTCCTTATTTTCTTGGCAGGTTAGTAGCATGCACATATGTATACAAGTCAACTAGCCAATTCTTTTCCAAATATTAGAACATAGATTCAAGTAGCTATATGAAGTACTACAATATATATATAATGTTCAACAAAACATGTCATATCTAACTACCCATAATCTTGGTGGTTCTAACTGTACTTATCACAAGTTCAAATAGTTATAGGTCCATGAATGTCTTGGAAATGTTTTAACAAAACATAAAGATTATCATAAAATAGAGACAATAAATTGTCTCATCAAAGGGCATATATAGTTTAGAGCAAGATAGTTGGGTTTGGTGGGGAGGCTGTGTATTAGCTCAATTTTGGAAGCATGGATAGGGTTTTTAGGTGTCAGGGGTTAGTTTGCAAAGGTTTTCTAGTTGATTACTTCTTATGTAACAAAATTTTATATTACAAATAAAATAAATATTATCACTAATCAAAAAATAATAATAAGTTGGTTTTAAAAATTTGTATTTTTTTTGCTCCCAGAAACTTCATTTACTATAAGATGCTCTGTCCATTTTAAAAACATTTGGTATTAATGTATTTTGAGTTGTGGGATGATTTGAGTGCCCCAAGCTTCCACAATTTCTTGTCTTTGGTGGTGGAAAGCCCACAAATGTAAAATGAAAAAAAATCTCCCTCCAAGTGTAGATCTCTGCACTTTTTTTTTTTATTGAATATTTCCACCTGTCCATATTAAACAAGAAAATAGATGGAAATTTTGCATAGTGGACAATATAGAAGTCAACTTTGTAGTATTATTTCAAGACAAGTATATCCATTACCAAATGAAAGGACAAAAGCAAAAGATCTTTGGTTTTTATTTTTCTCTATTTTCTATAACTTTGTAACTTACACTATATTTTCTATAATTTCGTGGAATTCTTACAATGAATGGTAAGCAATTTAATCATGGAACTCTTAGTATATTAAATTATTTTGTTGTGTTAAAAGTTAAACACTTTGTAATGTTTGTGAAAACTAAACTACCAAAAAAGGTGAACAACTAAAGAAATCAAATTCTCGTAAAGAATAATTGAGGATTCTATAATACAAAGACGATGCTACATACAAGAAACTATTGGCAATAACCTTTGTGAAGTAAATCCCAATCGCTAGACACCTATGTCAAACAATGGTATTCATCAATTTGAAGGAGATAGAGAAGAATAAAAAGATAAGATTAAAACATAACATTGCCATCAAAATTACAAAGTGTTGAAATTATCATTTGTAAAGTTGTTTGCAATGCATTCTCAGTCAAAAGTAATGTAAAAATCCATACTAACGTATTTGACTAACGACAACACTCTTAACATAAATATATCACTAGCACTTGCACTGAAAGAAGGTGCAAGGGATACATTGATAGGTCTTTGATGTGAAAGCATTATTGAAGCTTTACATAATAAAAGGAAGTGTATTTAAGTTTCATTCTATGAACAAGTGTCATTTCATAAGGAAGTCTTGTACATAGCAACATCCACTTTGGATGAAATAAAGTTATAGCATTGTCGTACCATAAAGAATAAGTTTGGTTTAATGTTTGACAACTAGATTTAATTATTTTATTCATAAAGTTCATGACCCATTTGTAAACAACATTTTTAGCTATCACAAAAATCTAGTTCAATGCAATATGAAGACCGTATTTTCAAAAAGGGCAAGGCTATTGTGGTCACTAATATCAACAAAAAGTGTAGAAAAGTATGAAATTTCTCAGATTTTTAGGATTATATATAGATGGCTTAGCCTTGGAAGAATATTGCCAAAGCTAGGCATTAAATTGAAGAGTCCAAAGTATTAAAGTAATAAATTTTACTTTAGAGGATAAGAAGGGTTTTATGTAAAACAAAAGGATGTGTACATAAGATTAATTTTGGAATCAACCACTGCATCTACTGTACATCTAACTCCCTTACTAAAAATAGTAAGGGTCCATCTCTATAAATCCCAAACTTACTATAATTAGTAAATTTTTGAAACTGATCAAACCAAACGTGCCAAAGGTCATCACTACAATTGAGGTCGGTCTAGGTGCCCTTCCAAATATAGAAACTCCTCAATAATGACTTATTATAAATAGTAAGTTCTTGAATAACTGCTCTAGTCAATGATATTGAATCTCAATATTGCCACCAAATTATTCAGGAACCTTGCTAAAGATGAAAAATCTGATTTACCAAAAGTAGACACTTAATATAAATAGTAAGTGTGTTGATTTGACTCAAACAAAGAGAAATCCTGAACATCCCTAATCTTCAGAGTGGAAATTGGTCTCCAACTCTGCCAACTAAACCCTCTGAACAACTCCATTAGCCTATGAGGGTATGGAAATACGCTACTCCTATGAAAGATGACACTCGCAAACATTAGGCCATTACAATCTTCCCTTCCTGAAATTGCTTGTCCCCAAGCAATCTCATAAATAAAAAAACACACCATTCACCCGAATCTCAAGGGTAGAATTGTGTAATGTCCTTGTGTTCACCAACTAGCTCCTGTAACATCATCACCAATCTAACTGATATATGCTGCCAAACTAAAACTAATCTGATAGTGAATGTCACAAGAGTGAACATCTCATAGGGAAGCAATTCAGAAGGTTGACAAAGCTTGCTTCCCAAAACTGCAAAGTGAGCTGAAAAATACACTATCCAACACATGCACAACTAAATTGTGCATCAAAAAGGGATCATGCATAGGAGGATCAAAAGGAAAGGTGTATGCATTCCTCACTACGTAAAATCTTATAAACTCCTCTGTGAGCTCTGTCTGAAATTTTGATGCACTAAAAAGTTCCCAAACTCGGAACAAAAGCCTGCCAAGAAAAACATTCTCTGATTTTATTTTTCTCAACTCTGATCTCAAATTCATCATGCCCAAAGTAGTGAAGCCAATTAATGTGAGCCACCCGAATTGCACTACTAACCCTTTCATCACTTGGGTCTCAAATAAAACTGAACTCACATCCATCTTTTATATGGAGATATGAACAAGTAAAGGTGTCTATAACACTACCACTATGTCCATCCTCTACAAGGCTCCCATGGATGTGCTGACTCTGCAAGTAATCTAACTTGTAGCCACTGACCCCATATACTACAGATGGAAAACATCCATTCCAAAAAGGATGGTACAACCTTGAATCCAATCCATATTAATGCATCATCAAATCCTCTATGTGTGGATCATAATAGTTGTGATGAGATCTCCTCTCTATGTAGTCCTGATAAAAGACTCCTTCCTCAATCAAGCACTGACTGTCATAACACTGAATATAACCTTTATCATCAAACTCACCCCCATCAACACCTGCAGTGAATGTAACCACATGATAACCTAATGGAACATGTGCTTTCCCACTGCTCTTAACATATGCACTCATCCCAAATGTATCAACTGTACCTATTATTGTGATAATTATGGCCACATCATCAATCGACTCACAACCATAAAACATGGATATAAGGTCATCACCAACTGTCATTGTGGATGATTGTACTATATCTGTAGATGGTCAAGATTGTGCTTGGCTCAACTCCATGGTAAACTCCTCTAATCATGATTGTGAATCTTAAAGAGCCAACAAGGTTCTCTCCAATAAGTTTGTAGTTACCTCAAGCTCATGAGTGAGCTCTACAACCTCCTCTTCCTGCCCCTTTAGTGAGTCAAAGCAAATACTATCCCACTCAAGAAGAAAGTCCCTATCGGAAAGTAGCTACAAATAATTATGTTTCATTACCCCAATAGCTTCTCGTAATGAATGGAACTCTACAAGGGAAAGGACACTATCATCTTTTGACTTGGTGGTCAGCACCTCCTTGGAGATTCATGACATGGCTTAACTGCCTCCCGTGGATCGGGTTAAATCTGGCATTTGTATTGGGCATTGACAGTTCGAGCTTTTGGTGCAATGACAAATGATTCCAACAATTGGTATCAGAGCCTTGGGTCATGGGTTCGAGTCTCCCTTCAGTGGGTGCTAAAGGCTTAGTCAGTGTTGAGGGGGAGAAAGTTGACTTGGTGGTCAGCACCTCCTTGGAGATTCATGACATGGCTTAACCACCTCCGTGGATCGGGTTAAATTTGGCATTTGTATCGGGCATTGACGGTTCGATCTTTTGGTGCAATGAAAAATGATTCCAACATCATCATGCTCATCTGACATAGGAGTACCCCAACCAAATATAGATATCATCTGATGAGCAACATCAAAATGATCAATGGTTGTGGCAATCTGATTGTCATTCACCTTTAGTTGCCCAACCAAATGATGTCTTTGAAATTCATGACTCCCATGCAAGCTCTCTGAATCAAAGTATGCACTGTGATATGAGGCTATATCTGCAATGCTCACCTCATTATCAACAACATCATGTGTGCTATCATCAGTGCACACATCATCAACTAAGGTATTGCTACTAAGAACCTCAATGAATAAGGTAGAAGTTGCTAATATGTCAGAATCTTCACACACTTCCACCCCAAATCTATTTGCATGTCCATTCAAAGTTAGATCCTAGGACATATTACCAATAAATAAAGTCTCAGATTCATTTTATAAGGTCTGATATGAAAAAACAAACTAACTGTAGCATGAGTCTTAAACATAAATTACATCATTAGTACCCAAATCTCGAGTACCAACATCATCCACATGTGATATCTCTGTTGTCTCATGCCAATGTAAACACAACTCAGAACTATCATAGAAATCAAAATTGCTATCATGATTGATAACAACTTCTTGAACAATCAAAGTACCAACATTCTCCTCAAAGCTCACCTTCTCTTCCATTGTTTCCTTTGCACTAATAAAATTATTTGTATTAGTGTTTGCCTATTTTTTCTTTTGAAACAAATGATCCAAAATCTCTGGATGTTATAGAAGCCCTGATATTTTTTTATTATAATCTTGAAATACATGCATGAGCTCTAGCATGAGATCCTATATAGATCTTGTTTTACCTATGATTCACACAAACTTGAATGTAAGAGGCTTCCCCCCTACCCACAGAATGATAGGAAACTGCTCTGATACCACTGTAAGAACCCCTATGGTACTTATAACTTCAGAGTTTGATCGCATGTATTATTCAGCACCAAATATTAGGCGCAACAATTCTAGAAATAATTATTCTTTGATTCCAAGCTATTAATTACAAAGTAGAGGCATTAAACTATCAAAATGTGCCCTTCTGGACACTAACTTTGCACCCTCAACACCAATGTGGCCTCCAAATATTACGACAACCTTTGATGTCCAAACATATCCCTTCATATAGCTTCTATCTGCATTAAAATAACACTCCCCTGACTTGCAAACTATATTAGAGATGAAACTCTAAATCCTTTTCACAATTCAATCACCAACTTAAGCACATTTATAATCTCTGGATGATATTATTGCTGGCACAATTCACTGGTAGAGAATAACTAGTTCAAACTCACAAGAAATGCCCCATAGTAAGGGTGTGTCTCTATCAATCCCATACTTATTATAATTAGTAAATCTTTGAACCTGATCAAACCAAATGTGCGAAAGGTCATCACTGCAATTGAGGCTGGTCCAAATGCCCTACCAAATATAGACACTCCTCAATATTGACTTACTTTAAATAGTAAGTTTCTGAATAACTTCTCCAGTCAACAATACTGGATCAATTAATAATTCAACTACTCTTTTTATTAATCGTGGTTTTATGTGTGTCAATTCTTGTGTTTGCAACTATATTACTTACAAAAAACTCCAATTATCTATGACTCAGGTGAATGGCTATACCTTTGAAAAATTCTATCACACATTTTCAAAACTTTTCATACATTGCATGTACATTGGCCAAAGAATTCATATGAGGTGATGTCCCTTTGACCTATTAGGTGAAACTACTCATGAACCTAGTTTGCAAATTCCACATTTTGTCACGTATCATTTTGTTGTGAGATCCAATTCTTGTCTACTCTCTAAACTATCATCTAGAAAATGGTGCATGAGGATTGCGAGGCTCAACACATTTTCTTGAATGTTTCCAAAGCCTTTATGAATATCTTGCAACCATTATACACACTGTAAGACCACATTTCTTTGAAACATTTCATCAAAAATCTCATGTTCTTTTCCAATTGCATTTTCTTGAAATTTTCTAAAGCCTTTTCAATAAACTATTTTGTGCCTCCTCATTTCCTCGAGAAGACGTCATTTGAGGCATTCTAACAAACAATTTAGATGCCATGTTTGTGCTTCAAATTTTGCATGTATGTCTATCACAAGTAGTACAACTATAATATCTGACAAAAAAAATTTGGGGTTCGAGGTTAAAAACAAATGAAAGTTAGAGTTTGGAGTTAAAGGATGTGAAAAGTTAAGGTTTGGGACTCCAAACATGAAAACATTAAGGTTTGAGGTTGAAAAGGCATGGAAGTTGGAATTTTAATACATTTTCATGCACAAAAGGGAAAAAGAGTTAAATTTTTAAAATTTTGGCCCCTTTGAAAATCAAGGCATCAAAATTCCACATCTTGTAATTATTTACTAAAAATCTCTCCACATGTTTTCTCCTTGAAGAATTTTTCATTCTAAAAAAATCCACAATCCACAAATTATACCAAAGGTGATGAGACTTTGATACCATTTATAAGGAAGTTAAATAGAATAATCTCCTATAGTAACCTTGAGAAGAGGGTTGTGCGAAATTTTTGAAATCTTTACAACAATTATAAAAACCTAACATAAATAAACATAAATAACATGTACACCACAATAGAATGATTTATGTGGTGAAAACCCTTTCAAGAGAAAGACCCCACTCCAAAAGCTACCCAATATGTTATTCAAAAATCAACAAATTACAATATATTTTCAAAGAGAGAATTTTATGTGAGTATCATCAATGGAGATACATATGCAACTTAACAACTATCCTATGCTCAAAATACACCACAATACATAGTCATAATACAATTCCCTCATAAAATAGGGTTTTCTTCTAGGGCAAGAAAAGAACACAAAATATCCAATATTACATATGTGACCTAATGATAAACAATTAAGATTTACAATGACAAATTATACACAAAATGTAGCTTTGGGAGCTTTTCCCTCAAAACTCCCATCAGGGCATGCAACCTCTAGACCCTACAATCCCCCACATTAATTTATCAACAATAACCTTATATTAGTATTGCAAGGTTGAGACACCATTTTTCTAACAAGAATATCATCTTTAAATGGATAACCTTCAAATCCATCAACCTAAGAAACCATAGGGTCCTTAAGTTTTTAAGTCTATTAGCCAAGGGCTTTATATTTAGTGATTAATGAATCCTAAAGTAGTTTTGAGAAAATAATATAGTATTTTAATATATTATTGGTTGAGTTCATTTTTCAATGTTAGAATCCAAAATTATTAAATTTGAAAGGGTTTTATTGGCTACATTAACACAAAAGCTAGAAAAAACTAGCTTGGATATAATGTTTTTGATGTTGTCGATAGAGATAAAATGCTTGAAACAATTAGCGATCCATATAAAGACTTCATCACAAAATTCTAATGGAACACCTAGAAGCCTTACACAAACAAGGGTTGATTTGTTTAGGTCTACAACAAGGTCCAAACCCAACTTCCATCCACAAAGAGAAATATTTTGTTTGTTGTAGAATCGTAGGCTAGTAGTCAGAGCTAAAAGGAGATCTTCCTTAGCAATGAATCTGAAAAGGAAGAGGCCACCAACCATCACACCATCTATAACGCTTCCTTTCAACTATCAGTTTCCCTCTATCCATTGCCTAACCACATCAATGGTAGGGTGGAGTAGGCAAATTTTCCTACCATGGAATTATAAATTTAAGAGAATCATTTTCTTAGTAGAGTTAGCAATTTTAATTATAGTTCCTTCACTACACTCAATAAGCTTAGGGATAGAAACACCAATCACATGTTTACCTGAGGTCTCACCCAAAAGAACATTTCTCAAGGCATTGAGATTCAAAACCTCAATATGATTCACAAGATCATAAGGGTTGCCCAAGCTAGATTCAACAAAAACTCATACTACAAGGCGGGGGGGGGGGATAAGGACAAGAGAACTCAAAAAATTGCATTTACATGATATCATCTAGAGATGTTATTACATATTAATTCAACATTGTTATAGTGCTCTTTACATTTTTTTCAAACAAATATAATTGATCTTACAATTCAAATGCTTTTGACAATGAAACAAAAATATCTTTCCTCTAATATTTAATTCGCTAATAAGTCAACTATGTATAACATGGCATAAATGAAGATGATTTAATAATCTTTGACAAGATCGTATAAGATATTTATAATAAAAGCATTATTTTATGATTACTAGAGAAAAAATAGTCATGTTGCTAACCATTTGATAATGGTTGAGTTATCATTTTCAAGTTTGCTCCCTGGATAGTTTCTTAAGATGACTACCACCCATTCTAAATAGGTGATTAATTCTCAAAAAGATTGAAGATTTTTTTTCTAATAAATGAAGCTCGTAAAAATGCAACATAAACAAAATATAGTAACCAAAGATTCTTTAAAAGTTTATGCAATTACACCTTTTCTATGCATGTGTAAGAATTCAATATCAACTTTGACACTTGGTTTTTTCTTCATTTTCTCATCATTGTGCCTTTGTAGAAAGGGGTGATCATTGCGAAAGAATTCATGTACTTTATCAACACTTAATCCTATTGGATCTCTTCTATAATAAATGTCAAATAATATAGATCCCTAGCTATACAAAATCATCCAAATTTCTCAACAATTCATTTCATATCTATGGTAATCACCAAAACTCAAAGTCTAGACATATGATAAGGTCATATGCATGACAATGCAAACTAAATGCCATCCCTACCACTAAACTATTGGCCTACAAAATTATAGTGCATAATTCCTTATATTCTTAAACATATTGACAAATGAGGTGATATTTTTAAATTATAAGTCATACTTCTATCTCCATTTTCAAATATAAGGTCCACATCCATGGCATATTCATTTCCACGCTCATTACAATCAACTTAAAAATATTATAGCTTTTTTCATATGAATTTTTTTTACCAAAATAAATTTATTTCTCTAAGACCTTATGATTAAAATGCTATTTAGAACTTTGATTTTACAATTAAGGCCATAACTCAATTAAGATAACCTAACCAAGTCACTATTTTGGCATTTTACCTCAATGTAATGAAAATCCATGTGCAACAAAGAGAATCAAGTTAAATTATAATCAACCCTATACAAATAATATAAAACAAAATACCTAATAATATAGGACTTTAATTTTTTGTACACTCATAAGAATTCAAAATTTTGACAACTAGAACAAAACAATAGTGCCTATTTTCATGCAAAGTGTTTACAAAGGTAACAAAACCATAATCAAACTTAATTACATAGCTAAACGCTCTATCGAGTTCAACAAAATCCTACCAAAAGCATTTTTAAATGTGAAACAACTCACTAAATCTAGAAGTTGTCAAACTTTGTGACAGTAGTCAAATTAGGGAGAAACTACCAAAATTTGGAACATTCAAATTTACATATGGATCACTAAAGCTTGTAATTATGATATATTTGAAAAGCTAACAAAAAGACCACCAAAGTTTGAAGGGTACATGGGTAATAGACACTACAACAAAAGGATGGTGAATAAAATGAATAGTACTTGCAACTTTGTAATAAAAAAATTTATGCTTGCTCATCTTGCACCAAGGCGATAGATTTTGCTTACATCCCTAAACAATTCTCTCCTTTTTTTTTCTTTTTGCTATAAATTTATTTGAGTAAGACGGATTGATAGTCAATTTAGAAATGTTGATACCTTTTGAATGGAATTATGCGGTCTATTATGCTAAAAAATGCCTTAGAGAGATTATTCAAAAAAGACAACAAAACTAAATGTAACCATTAAAAAATAATGACATTTACATGTCAAATTTGGATGGAATAAAAGTCAAACCTTAGTTTCTTATTTACTCTAGATGCTATGAATAACTTTAGTTTGAATAACGATTTTGTGTGAAAAAAATTTCACCTGGGATGGCCGCTTCACGTTGATGTTGAAACCCTGGCATCCTGACTTCTCCACATCTTTTGAATCCTTTAATAAGTTGCCCATTTGGGTTAGGCTACCTAATCTCCCCCTCCATCTTTGGGTTGATTCTCTTCTTGAAACTGTGGGTGATGCTCTTGGGGATTTTATTTTGGTGGATGAGAAATCACCTGACTTGCTTCACTCCACTTATGCCCGCATTTTGATAGATTTGGATATTTCTAATGGTCTGCCTGCAATGATCAAACTCTCTACCCCTAATGGTAGAAGTTGGATTCAACATTTGGATTATGAAGGCCCCCCCTTCAGATGCCAAAGATGCTTCAAGACTGGTCACATTTCAAATCTTTGTGATCTTCTGAAATTTAATAGGAATGCCTCATGGTGGCAGGGTGTTTCTTCTCAAGGTGTCTCTTCTCAGCACTATACGGTGAAGTCCTCACCCTAGAGCTTCTCATAGGTGGTTGGGTAGGTCCCTGTGTCTTCTCCTCTTCTTGGTCCCATTCTTGATGTTGGTGTTTCTGTGGCTGCTGGTGTTCCTCCTTCATCAGAGTGTGCATAGTTTCCTTTTGCTTCGTCTAGGGAGGCCCCTCCTTCTGCTGATGCCAGGTCTCTTTCTGGCTCTCTTGTAGGGTTGGTTGAAGGGTCTGCTCCTATTGGTTCTTCTAATGTGTCTGTTCCTCTCTCTGTCTCTCGTTCTCATAGTGCTGACTTAATCTTGGGTGTTGCCCCCTCTGGGGGGTCTGCTTCTGATATCTTGGACTCGTTGGAATGGAAGAATGTTGCTGCTTTGGTTGAAGAAGGTTGGTCCAAGGTTAAAGGTAAACATTCAAAACATTCTTCACCTTCTTTTGATATGACCCTTCGGTCCCATTAGAAGGGTGCTAAAGAAAAATCTTAAATTTCTGGGATTTCTTTTAGTTGGGTTTTCTTAGAGCTCTGCTTGAGTTTTGTTTGTTCTGGGTTGTGGATGCCTATTTTCATAACCCTTATTTTAGTTTTGTCCCATTCCATCATGTGGGCTGTCATTGTCTATCTTTCATTTCTTCTTGTAAAGGGTTCAGGTACCTTCAAAACATGTTTTCCTTAATCAAAAACTTTAGTTTGACATATAAATCACCAAAAACTAATTTCTTCGTTAAAATTTGGAACTTCAAACCTAAAATCCTTAATGGACGCAAACAAGTTTCAAATCACCATGTTCTTTTGATACCTTTCAAAATTCAAGAATCCATACACAACCCGAGATTTAAGTCAGAGATAAATTACACAAGTTGCAAGCAAACAAACAAAAATATAGAATGCAAATATCAATTATTCCAATCTTAAAGACATGAAAACATATAATACGAAGGATTGCATACAAGTATGTGTAATCCTATAGGATACATGATTCAAGGGCATTATGTCGTGTGATCACAAGTCTCACTTACAAGCTCTCTTAGTCAGGAGACGAGTTAACTCAATCTAACTAAGAAGTCAAAAGTTGAACTATGAGCAAGTGGATTAATTAACTCAATCTAACTAAGACATACATGAACTTGACTTAACAAAAATGGCACCAACCTACCATTAATCAAAGATTACTAAAGTAGTTGTAGTACATGTTTACTTCAAGTCAAGGAGAACATGTCATTATCAAATACCTAGATGAAAATAATAAATTATTTTTAATATCCTAAATTAATATACTGATTGGATGCTCTCTTGTTAAAATTACATTTGCACAAATGTAACATCTATTTTTTTATTAAAATCAGCAACAAAACAAGGGCGTTGACCCTTACACAACCACAATCCATAGTCGTCAGTAAAGATCAACAACACACTAACAATAAAGGTGTTGGCTATTACAAAGAAAGGCCATAAACGACTCACTAGTAGAAAAGCTAGTAGCCCACCTCAAGAGTGGGTAGACAGTTCACTCACAACCTGGGGAGGAAAATGAGAGGCCAAAGAACTATTTTTCCTACATTGTAGGACAACTATCCAGGCAATACTATCACTGGGATCTCCACCACAAGGGGGAGCAAGTGGTGAAACTCTAATTGAAAGACTATCAACACAAGGGGTAGAATGCTAAGAAAGTTGTACATCGTCGGCCAAAGATTGGAGCATAGTAGGAGTTGTAGACAAGTAAGGATCCACATGCCTAGAGGGGGTCGCACTAGTAACAACGCGAGGAGTAGGATCCATAGAGACTGTAGAGGCCATATTTGCAACAAGAACATCAACTATATTTGCATTAGGAGCTTCATCTAGAGGGGAGCCATCATCGAGCTGCAATGTGTCTTTAGAGGAAGAATCAGAAGCCAGGATAGTAAAATGTTCATCATTAGCATCCTTCCACCAAGTAGTTCAAAGTCTTTACACTACAAGAGAGAACAATTTGTAGCTAGATGACCAGTAGAGAAGCACCACCAACATTGAAAGGGGAGGCCCTCATAATCCAACGATTGAGTTTGTGGCCTATCCTCTACCATGAGAACTACATCCCCTGAAAGGGGTATGAAGATGTCAATGTCAACCAAAATGCGAGCAAGGGTAAATAGGCCCATAGCAGTTGTTGAAGAACAAACAATTATACTGAGAGGGGGATGAATCAACATAACAACTATTTTTACCAATTTCGACTTTACCCATCACAATAGGACTAAATTTAGCAATTATGCACAAGAGAACACAATAACACAATATTTTATGTGGAAACCCAATGAAGGAGAAAACCACAACAAATAAGTCATTTTATATAATTCTTCTTTTACAATGGTTGTAGGCACCAACTTACTAGAAGCACCAACCCCTAAATTTATGAGCACCAACTCCCCCAATTTGTAATTACCATCCTACAAAAGATACCAACCTTTAAAAGCAAAGCACCAACTTCACTTAAATCTAAAATTCCACCTATCTCAACTAATGATTGATCGACTCTATATTGGCACAAATATTCTAATAAATCTACTATATAAATGTGATCATTATCTTCTCCTATCCCTTCAACATTTCTTCTATATACTACTTTTTCCTTCGTATATAAACTCTTTAATCTTTTATCTATTCACATACACCCTTTAATATATATATATATATATATATATATATATATATCACAGACCGATAAATCTGAATACATATATTTTCATTTTCACTCTCAGCACACACTCTACCCTTCTTCTCTACACTCACTTCATTCATTTCTTTTAAGTTTGTAACTTTATTTCCATATATATACGATCACGATGCACAAGAATTATTTCACTGATAAATACCGAACTATGCCTTTGTAAATTTGTCTTAATCTTCAGTACACAGTGAAGCCTGATAAAATATATGACTGTCGATTCATTGAATGAGTTACAAATGCAATATCTGATATGATGTCAATCATAATTAGCAGCTGATTTAAGCAACAGTGTCTTTCCTTTCCTCATCGCGGTCCATTCCCACAACTTGTTTATTATGTCTCCTTTATTTCCTTTGCTTGTGATTGGCAAATTCTTCTTGATTATGTAATATATTTTGACAGTGGCTTCCTTGTGAATGAACGAACTAACCAGTCGTGATTTCTCTCTTTCCTTGGCTGTTGTGTTTCTTCCACCGGTTGTGAACAAGCTGGGATCTCTTTCAACCTTCAATCACTAAGATGAAGTCTGCGAGCACATTGTTCTCCCATTTATATCTTCCAAACGATCAATAATATTGCCCAATAGCTTAAACATTTTATGGGCATGTGTATCACGTACATGGGATGCACATATACTTTTGATATTTATTTTAAGTATTACCATACGAGTTACCCAAAAGTGTTGTCCAATGAGGATTAATTGCAATTTCCCTCAAAATAATTTATGACAATCTTAACACCAATTCTTGCCTTTGGTATTAATGATAATCAACTCTAACAATCTCGTCATTCTTCCTTTCACACACTTTGGACATTTTTGTTTTTAATTATAATAATATCAACACCTTTTTGATAGCAACATCGATTTGACATCAATGATAATGTCTTCCTTTCTTTGACATCAATGACAAATTTATCTATAACATTGTCTTCTTACCTTTTTGACATCAATGGCAACATTTTCAACAATCGTAACCTCATCCACCTTTAAGAAACGACCAATAGAGTTACCAATAGCCTCAAAACAAGACTTCTCCCAGAAGTGAAGGGGAAGATTGGAAAGATGAACCCACATTGGATGCACACTAGTGGTTTTATAAAAGGATTAAAGGAGATTGTCTAGGGTTTGGTCAAGAGTGAGCTCCCAAATGTAGAACTTGCTTAATGTCTATTAACTGACATAATTTGTAGATTTTAGTGAAATTTGATAACATGAACAAATATAATCATTTCCAACTTATTACAAAGAATTATCTACTAGCTTTGAAAATATATCGGAATTACAATTTATTTTCGTTCTAAATTGTGTGTGGGAATGGGACTCATTATATGAAGTAAACAACTATTTTATAATGATTTATATCCAAGAATATACACTAGTGTTGTGGACACCTAACAAATTAATAGCCATACCATATTGATATTTTGATAGCTAGCATTGCACTAGTAAGCTACTAAAACTATTGAAACTCTTATAAGTAAAATCTAACATTCATAGTATAATCAAAACAATCGCATAAATACATTTCCAATTTTGTTAGATCATGATTTGCTGAATTACAACAGCTGTCATATCCCCAGTTTTTATTTTCTTAGAAAATACAATAATTTGATGCTAATTATGGATGATTGTTTTATGATTATGAGTATGCATGAATATGTTTTTGAAATTAAATTATTAATCATAATTGTCTGAAATTTAAATTTTAAAATGGTGATGTAATGTATATAATTTTGCTTGGGCTGTGATTTTATGGACTAACCTATTAATGCAAATTCAAGTGCAATTGAGTGTAAGTAGTGTCGAAGGCAAGGACACAATGGAGGTAGAAGTTTATTTGACATCTGGGAATGAACGATTAGAGGGATCTCATTACACACACCACATAGATACATAAGTAGTCATATTTATTAAATTAAATATTTGCATTGCATGACTTGTATCAAAACATAGTTAGTGGATCATATGGATATGTTAGTTTAATCATTCAACCTCACTTTGATTGTATGCATAGAATGGTTTCAACTATGTTATTGTCATAATAATTGTTAATTATTAATAATATCAGATTTCCACAATCTATTTTAACTACATGTGCGTTTCTGGATTCGATTGTGTGTGTGTTTTTAGCATCAACGTTTCGGATCACACTCTGTGATCCTTCTTCATTTTTTCCATTCTTACACTCTCTCTTCCTGATGATGGATCACAGAGTGTGATCCGAAACGTTGATGCTAAAAACACACACACAATCGAATCCAAAAACGCACATATTGTTTATTATTGTCGTAGTCATATTAAACTGATTTAAGTTTGCATTGAATGATTTATATGGAGTCATAAATTAGTTGATGAAATGATAAATTGTTGAAAATGTTAGTTGAATGAACTACTTTATGATTTTGTTAATTGTATGCATAAAATAATTGTATTTGTCTAAATCATAAAACTGTCTTAAAAGATGCCAATCTACATTCTTATTAAATTAACTAATAGCATATTACTTTATTTGATAGAATTATATATATATATATATATATATAATTTAAAAAAGTTAATATTTAAATATATTATTATTATATATTAAAAATTATATTTAAAAAAACTTAAATACAAACTATATACTATAAAATTGTATATAATATGAAACCTAAGAAAATTGAAACCAAATCGAACGATAATGGGGGCAGATTTTCGCATAAAACGAATGTCAAACAGAACTATTCAATCACGCACAGAATTAGATAGGCAGAGTGCAAAAAATAGCCTAGAAAAACCACGCACAATAGGAGAAAATAGGTGATTTTCGCCCTGCTGACCACAAGAAAAAACAAAACAAGAAGAACTATAGTTGACGGATTGATTTTTATTGCCACAGCCATATTGAAAGCTAAAACAAAAAAATAGCAGCAGTTTGGTTATTTGTCAAGTACTTCATATGTTTCGCTTTACATTTGAAATAACAATTGCTTTGTTTAAAAAGCTAACTAATTGTGCATAGTGAATACCTAATTACGCATAGTGAATGCCTATTATTTAACTGTTCAATATACATGAACATTTGTACATTTATTGTATTCAAAGAACAAATAGCTGATTATTGAAGGAATACAGAGATTTTTATAATTGTTATTACACTGCGTAATTGTCTTCATCAATCTAAATTCAAACATATATTTACACATACATTGTAATTGTTTTTATACTTCAAAATTGTTTTCATCAATTTCAATTCACATATATATACGGTATACTAGTATGAATTAAATTATATTAATAATCATTCTTATAACTTGTTTTCTTAAATTTGTAAAATCTATTTCTTAGACCAATATAATTTCTTTTTTAAAAGATCAATCATTAACTTAATCAACCAAACATCTTCCATTTAATTTAGAAGTGGAAATTTTAAAACTCATTCATTCAACATGGTGGCAACAACTCCACATCATAATATACATTGTCATTAGCTGTTGGTTCTATTCCCAATATTAAGAATCATTATTTGTACTGACTTGTACATACACACAAGGATCATATCACAAATCACACACATGATTATCTTGAATATACGTCACATATACATAAAGGACTAGCTCATACACATCACAGGTACACAAGATTGATAGCTTTTCCCTACATCACATACACAATGAGTAGATCCAACATACATCACACAGATGATAGTGATTGGCCCATAAATGAATCACAAAGGCAATAGAAACTGGCTAATACAAGCATCATGAATAACATAGAGATTGGTTTGTACATGAATCACAAAGATAATAGTTACTGGCTTATACACGCATCACAAATAAAATAGAGACTAGCTCACAAGTGAACCACAAAGGCAATTATAATTGGCTCATGCAAGCATCATAAATAACATAGTGACTGGCTCATACATATATCATTAATAAAATAGTGAGCAACTTGTATACAATGGCTAACCATACCCTATCCATAGTGCATCCCAAAGATAGGGAATGTTGGTGCATTACACACTACACTATGGGTCTCATTACTTTCCCTATTCTCTTGCACTAGCAGATAGTTGGGAAGAGGATTTGGTGCATCCCATACTATACCAAGGGTTTTCGCTCAACCCAACAAGCTCAAGTATACCATTAAACAATAGGGAAGAGGATTTGGTGCATCTCATACTATGTCATGGGTCCATCCTCAATCCCAAGGATATTCACAAGTAGTGAACCAACCTAGCCCAATGGATTCTTGACACAGTCAAGGATGGAGGATTAAAGAATCGATAGTCCAAACCTTGCAACCAACACCAACACAACGGAAATACACAGAAACAACAAGATATAAACAGAATTCAACTTGTATTCATCAATAACCGAGCATTACATGCAACATGTCGAGCTGTAAGGCCTTCTCGGTTACGACCAATTACATTAGCAAATATAACATAGATCTCACAGTATCCAACAATCACCTAGCTAGCCCAGATCTGCACAACTACATGAACTGATAGAAACACCAAGGCATATCTAAACTTGTGCTCGCAAGCCACCAAACAATCTCCTTGACTCCTAAGCCAAAACACTTAGACACCAGCTCTGCTAACTTTCACAGATCTATCTCTACTACTCCCCCCTTTCTCCTCTTTTTTAAACAACTACCCACACCCTCCTTATATACTACTTAGCCACATGTTGGCTTTACAAGTACAAGGATTAAATCCTAAACATTAGTCAGTTTCTTGAAACAAACTCATGAAACATGTTATCCACCAGTCGGCTTGCAACAAGCATTAAATCTGCATAGGAGAAAGCATCAATCTAGATATAGATCCTAACACGCCCAACGATCAATCCACATCGCAACCCAAATTAAATGCACCAATTGGCAAGCCCAAACAAATCAAATAAAATAGTCAGTGAGCCAAAACATCAAGCAACCAGCACTAGTTGGTGACAGGACACCGAGACCCATTCAGTGAAGAACATCAACGAGCAACAAGCAAACACTGAACTCATCCACTGCATAACTACCAAAACTAGAAACCAAACACTACCATATTTTTGGTGACATGGGATTGCCAACTACCCCAGGATGCTCCTGCATCAGACACCTCAGGTACAAAAAAGATGTTCTCAGCAGCTCAATGTTGTCGGGATAATTGTATGCACGGGTTAATATATTAATAAAGTATTATGTTAGCCTCGGTCATTAGTGACTGAGAGGTTAGATAGTTACGTCACGACGTTTCGGTCGTGGCCCTTCGGGTAGTTTATATACCCTCTCGAAGGATGGACACGGGAGATATTATTGTATTATCATTATGATGTAAATGTACTTGCCAGTCTCGAATGATTAATGAAAGTATTTATTATTCTCTGATATATTTTGTGTTTATTATATTTCCTGTACTATGTCTGTGCAATACTAAGTTTACCCCAGCGGGCAAACATCTGGCACCGTTGCCTAAACGTACTCGGGAAGAGAAGTGAGGAAAGGATTTATGCCCAATGTTTTAAATAAAGATAGAAATAAAAAGGCACGAGATGATGAAGGTGAGGCCGCATAGAAGGCTTTGATCTCTGCGCAGCAACGTGAACGTCGGTATAGGCTGAGGCAACTTGCCAAGGACCAGCTTGCCGGAGGGTTGTCCGAAGGGAACCTCGGAAGTGGTACGGAAGGTGCAGAGGCCGACGGAGAACAGTTCACTTCGCCGGAGCATCGAAGAGTGCGGAGTAGGGAAGAACTACTCAAGGAAACACGATTGAGAAAAGTCTTACTTCAGGAAGAGCAAGACCGGTTTGAAGATTTAACCCATACACCAGGTGCGGAGGACCGAGACCATGAAGGGAACCATATGGTCGAAGGTGACGATACTGCCGGAGGTGCCAGTGATAGTATGGCCGAAGGCGCTGCGAACGCACACGTGAACCCTCTGTTGGAACCAAGGACTCCACATAGTACGGTCCCACCAGTCACACAACTACCGCAAGGGCAAGTGCCACCGGTGAACACTACACACAATACTCAAGGAGGAGGTAGTGTCAAAGTATTGAATCCCTCGTGGAGGCAACAACCTACCATGGCTGCGAGTAAGCAAAAACTGCCCAAGTTCACAGGCCAAGCGAAGGAGGATCTTGTTCGGCATTGCTGGACATGTGAGACTATATGGGCTACCAATGGAGTCATAGACCAGGATGAATGGATTCGATAATTCCCCACAACATTAAGGGGAGGATCCATCGACTAGTACTCGGATGTAGACAAATCAGGCCTGATGACATGGAATGATGTGAAAAAGGTCTTCCAAATGGAATTTCAGTTGTTAAGGGACAACAATGAGATTCTGGCAGAGATTTACAATACAAAGCAGACGAAGAGCGAGTTTGTCCATGCCTACGGGCGGCGACTAAAGGAACTCATTGGGAAAATGGAGTCCCCCCCGGCGGACGAACTCAAGAAAAGGTGGTTCATGGAGGGAATAAAAACTTCCCTTCGGAGGAAACTGAAAATTGTCCCGCCCACGTCGTACAACAATGTGTACAATCGAGCAATGGATCTGGAGAGCGAATATAAGACCTCCAGGAAGACTAAGTCTTCAGATGATGAATCAGAGGCAGAAAGTAGCGAGGGCGAATCGAGTAAGAAAGTGTTGGCCCTACAAAAAGATCTGGAGAGGATGATGAAAGAATTGAAGGCCACCAAGGGAGGCTCGAGCAAAGCAGAGGAAGAGACCGTGTGGTGCACAGACTGCAAAGAAGCAGGCCACATGAAAGGTTTTTGTCCCAAGAAAGCCTTTTGCGACATTTGCCAAATTGTGGGACATTCCACCAAAGAATGTCCCTACAACTTGAGGGCAAGAAATCAACAAGTGCTCTTCACCCAAGAGCAACCCTCCACGTTTGGGACTGGCGGTCAACAAAATGCTGCATCATCTGGCGGGTACAGAAACAACCGACGGGGAGGCCAAGGCAATGATAAGAACAAGCCGTGGGTCCAGTATGATGCGAAGGGGAGGCCCATGATACAGTGCAGAAGCTGTAACCAATGGGGACATTATCCCCGTGACTGTCAGAATGAGGCTACCGCTCCACTAAAACTGTGTCAGTGGTGCGGACCGGGGGACCATGAGGATGCTAATTGTCCGAAGCCTGGCTGCAACATCCTGGCCATGGAAAAAGGGGGCACGGAGAAGGTCCTGGCAATCACACGCGGGCAAACGAAGAAGGCCACATATCCTCACCCTCCGACGGAGAAACAAAGGATGCTCGAGGCAAAGGCCGAGATCGCGAAGGGTATGGAGGACCGAAGGGACTCCACAAATGCCGGCACTTCTATCTGAGCAATGGCCGAACAAAATATTTTAAGGTAGATGATGCAAATGGAGGTGCCCGTAAAGGTCAAGGACCTACTGGAAACTATGCCACACCTGAAAATGACCCTATTCCTAGGCCAAAACATTCCAACAAGCATGGTTGAACGGACGGAGGTTCCCGGCGGCTCCACAGCCGACCCCATGATGTTATTAATAAATAATGGGTGGAACCCTACAGTGGTGGAGATGGGTATCTTGGGTACCATCCTCACAAACATGATCATTGACGGTGGATCTGGGGTGAACGTCCTACTGGAGGAAACCTGGAAGAGCTTGGGGAAACCAACACTGTGGCCACCAACCTTCAACTTACTGGGTGCAGATCATCACGACATCAAACCACTCGAGATGTTGATGGCACAACTAGTCACTGTCGGTACACAACCATTTGTACTCGACTTTGTCGTCATTCCACTGAAGCAGAAAGGCTATGATGCCATACTGGGTAGAGGATGGTTAGTAATAGCCAAAGAAAACCATAATTGGAAAAGGAATACCCTTTCGATGGAGAGTGGAGGAAAAAAGTTCACAATTGATCTCCGTACCCAGTTGGTGAGTGAGGAGATAGCTTCCTCCTCCGACTCTGACTCTGAAGGAGAAAACGATCGAAGGGATGAAGGGACGGAATGGAACGGAATAGTGAAGGCATGCTAAGATTGGGAGAATACTCAGAGGATGATGCAGATTCACTGAACGGTCTCTTCCACTGGCAAATGGAGGACTGTGAGCTCTACCGACCACCATGCAATGTACTAAGTGTTGAGGAGGTGCCGGAAACATTTCCCTCCGAGTACGGTGAATACAATGAAGGGGATGAGAAAGTAAGCGAAGTCCCGATGCATAAATTTGATAAGCAAAACCCCATGAAGAATAAGGATTCGTCTGTCAAACCAATGCATCTGGGAAAGAAAGAGGAACCTAAGCTCATTCCTATCGGCGACAATTGGAATCCTGTGTGGAAGACCGCAACCTTCAAAATCGTTATTCTCCTTCTTATGTACAGGCAAGAGATTGTGGTCCTTGTAGAATTTATGGTTCCAAGCTTTTGGATTGCCATTGAAAATAGATTCGGCGACAGGGAGAGGGAACGACTGCACACTCTGTGGACTCTCGACGAACGGATACATGATGCCAGCAACGGGACCAAACTGAAACCTTCCCCGGAGAGGATGGACCTGAGAGGAGGGACAGAGCAAACGAGAGGATGGAAAATGGCTCGAGCGGTCGGGCAGGCGACTCGAGAGTCATCCGTACGGGCGACCAGAGAAGCCTTCAGACAGGAAATTAAAAAATACCCGTACGGCTATGCATGACCGTACGGTGGAAATTTTTTTTTTTAATAAATTTTAAAAAAAAGAAAAAAAAGGAAAAAGAAAGAA
The DNA here is from genome assembly GCA_027943335.1 of Chamaecyparis obtusa. Lineage (NCBI taxonomy): Eukaryota > Viridiplantae > Streptophyta > Pinopsida > Cupressales > Cupressaceae > Chamaecyparis > Chamaecyparis obtusa. The sequence goes on along the minus strand of BSBK01005981.1, from coordinate 473,714 downwards.
CGAACACCGCATGGTCGCATGACCGTACGACAAAAGCAAGGAAAGACACCGTACGACAAAAAAAAGCACAGAGCACGAAAAGCATCGTACGACGATGTGACTGAATGACATCTAATAACAGTACTACACAGGCACCGTACGACAAAAGAAATAAAGTGCCGATTAAGATCCTTGGCCATCGTATGGAAGTAACATGACGGGCATAATTTTTGATTGAGCCGTACGGCTGTACAGGAAGAGTCAACATTAGTGCCGCACGGACGGGAGATAGTTGTCGTACGATGGAAACATAAGGAAGTAAATGCAAGCTGTGTACGACATAAAGGAGGAAGTAAAAGCATTCTTGCCATATGACAGCATGGAAAACTCAGCATTAGAAGATAAGTGTCGTACGGTGGAAAGAGACAAAGCAGTCATGCAGCATAAGGAAGCACAATACGATAAAGAGGAAAAACCGTCGTATGCTAGGAAGCAATCAATCACACATCTGTACGACAGCACGAGATCCCACGACTGTACGGTTAGAAGGAGATAATAAATAGCATCATTGTTTGCATTTTGTACGGTCACAGGTTGTGAAGACTAGTTTTCATACGACCAAGAGAAATCAAGGAGATGTGTAGGGTATTGACGGCAAGGAGTGGCAGCAGTGAGAGGAAGGTTTTGTAAAAAAATAAAATAAATAAAAACGACGACAAATACAAACAGCTCATAATGAATAACATATGGTACTGAAGGGAAGGACATAAGGAGGTAGTGAGGAAAATATAAGCGCCTAGCAGAAAAGAGTGTGGGATCAGAAGAAAATCACAAAAATGGTGTGTTCCATGCACTTTTGTTTGCGTTTGAGGGTGCTAATTTGGTCTTGCCTCCAAGACCTTGGGGGGGCGCTGCCCCTCGACACCGTTGGGGGTGTTGCCCCCTAGACCCCCAGTCAGTTCAGTTATCAGCTTTTGGAAAGTGTGACCAATTGATAAGACCCGAAGTTGCTGCAGGCATGGACTGTCTGCATGCCGGAGGTGGACAGAGCATTTCTAGAGGGGTACTACACTTTGAGGCACTCAGAGGAGTAGGTGTTGGCTAGATGTGAGGCTGTCTTGGTGGATGCATAGAGAGCTCGGGAGGCGCTGACCACCCGGTTGGAGGCAGTAGAGCGACACTTTGCTCAACGTACCCAAGAGTTGGAAGCAGAGAAGGCAACACGAGTGGCTATCGAGGTTAGATTGGCTCGGAAGACAATATTGTTGGAACAGGAGTTAGTGGAGGCTACAGCTGAAAAGTATGTTTTGGAGACAAGTTTGGTGCAGGCACGGGAGGAATGTGATGTGACAGAAAAAGAACTATGAAGCAACATTGATGGGGAGGGCAACACTTCATCTTTTTCAGGGACGCCCTCTGCCCCTTCTCTTTAGTGATTTTCTTATTCTATGTAGTGTGTTTCATCTCCCTTATATTGTAAGTCGTCGGAGACGATTTGTTTTTTGGGGGGGGGATGATGTTGTCAGGATAATTGTATGCACGGGTTAATATATTAATAGAGTATTATGTTAGCCTCAGTCGTTAGTTACCGAGAGGTTAGATAGTTACGTCATGACGTTTTGGTCGTGGCCCTTCAGGTAGTTTATATACCCTCTCGGAGGATGGACACGGGAGATATTATTGTATTATCATTATGATGTAAATGTACTTGCTAGTCTCGAATGATTGATGAAAGTATTTATTTTCTGTGTTTATTATATTTCCCGTACTATGTCTGTGCAATACTAAGTTTACCCCAGCGGGAAAACACTCAACGAACATCTTTCAAGATCCAACATATAAATCCCGAACTGATTTTTGATATACATGTTCTCTGAGTCCTCAACCGACACACTCTTTCCTCGGATCCACTTTTGTTTTCTCTGCCTTCTCAAATCCTTCCTCAATATGCCACAAGTTTTTCCTCCTTGTTGATTTCTAACCCTTTCGGAATCCTTCAACTCCGTCCTTCTACCGAAACTCGGGTTCAGTCCACCAAGTTTTGTATCCTGCAAAGGAATCAAGGAAAACTTTCTGCCATATTTCTCAACAGTGAATACATTCTTGACACAATCATGTACAACCTTACAATCATACTGTCAAGGTCTACCAAGCAACATGTGACAAGAACTCATGTCCACAATATCACATAACACTTGAATTTCCAAGGCAGATCTAAACTTGTGCTCGCAAGACACCAAGCAATCTCCTTATCTCCTAAACCAAAACACTTAGCCACTAGCTCTGCTAAACATTCACAGATCTATCTCTGCTACCCCCCTTTCTCCTCTTTTTTAAACAACTACTCACACCCTCCTTATATACTACTCAGCCATGAGTCGACTTTACAACAATAATTAAATCCTAAACATCAATCGACTTCATGAAACAAACTCATGAAATGTGTTATCCATCAGTCGGCTTGCAACAAACATTAAATCCGCATAGGAGAAAGCATCAATTCGGATATAGGTCCTCACACAACCAACAATCAATCCATATCACGACCCAAATTAAATGCACCAGTCAGCCAAGTCTAAACAAATCAAATAAACTAGTCGGTGAGCTAGAACATGGAGCAACCAGCACCAGTCAGTGACAGGACATCGAGACCCATTCGGTGAAGAACACCACCGAGCAGCAACCGAACACTGAACTCATCCACCGAGTAACTGCCAAAACCAGAAACCAAATACTACCATATTTTTGGTGATAGGGAATTTCCAACTACCCAAGGATGCTCCTACATCAATTCTAGCTACAATCGCCTAAAGACCACTAGTGACGAGTCTATCCAACCAAGAAGTAGCTTTTGACACATACCACATGGCAACCTTAGTGATATTGTCAACTATCTTCTTCACAATGACAAGTAACACTTGACATCAATCACCCACATGCTATAAGTGACTGCCAATGAACCATCCTGATACAACAGTTAGCTTTGCTTATCATTGTTTGCCATTTTTCTATAGTAAGGCAACTACCCGTGCAACCGTTATCACATCAAATCTTCGATAGCCCCTAACAATACTTGAACTCCATGAACAAGGTGATTGGTGGCTAATCCAAAAAATACAATTCTAGCTCTATGCATCTGCCATTGGTATAGTCCAACGACAACTTGCTAGCTATTATCGTATCATATCCAAAGTAGCCTGGGCAACTTCACTTCTGTGAGCTAGGTTAATGCCGACTAATCCCTTATCGTAGCCAAAACATTGGTCATTGGCACAATCCAATGAGTACTTGTCACTATATAAATATCCTAGTTGTTCATACTTGTGGGGGTTATACATAACAAGATTCATAGTGCTAAACAAATGAATGAATATAACACAATCAATTGATTTAGGAATTTAAGCACATATTCATAGAAGTCAAAGGTTAAGCCTCACAAACACATAGGAGCAACACTAGATGGCCTCAGCTAAGAGCCTACCCTTAAACAAATACCGACTATAATGTAGTCAGCTCATTCACTTTCTTTAGCATAATATTTAAAAACACATAACACATTATATAGAAGTTATTAATTATTCTTAACTATTTCATAATAATCCATTGCATAATTCGGCCTCCTCTAAAGCCTACAAAAGAGGAAAAGTTAAACGAGACCCGAAAAACACTAATCCTTAAAGATATCCCCCCTAGATACTCCCCTATAGACTTGAGGTTAGAAAGGTATCCTTCACCCAAAAACCGCCTACGTTCCCACTTCCAAAGGATTCAAAGTTACACACAGTTCTCACAAGGACTCTCAAAGAACATTCATGATTTAACAGAATGCATTAGCCTTCTACAAAAAGATCTTTTTCAAGTCTTAACAAAAATGATTATACTATTTGTTGATTTCATTTGAACATAACCTCATATGAAACACCCAAAATCCCATATAGGTTTAAGTAGAGTTGTAAGATATTTTCTAAGCAATTCTATACCATTTCCCATAGACATTATGACAAATTAATAGTAGATGGATTTATAGAGTAAACAAATTCAAAATAAAAACATACGCAACAATAGTTAAAATGAATTCCCACTATCCTTATCTAACTCTCATGTGAGTATTTTATTTTGACATCCTTGGTACTATAATATGATAGATTCTCCAAATGTTTTAGCAAAATAACCAATCCAATGACAAACCCTAACCTAAACAAATTCATTTTTATGGCAACAAAATTGTACCTAGCTTAATTTCTATGGCTTAATATTTCTTGTCAGTTATTGTTAATCAAAGTTCACTAATATTATCCCCCAAGACAGGGAAACCATACTAGATTAACAGCACGTCCTTTAATGAATAAGAGGGGCCATACTGCCCTTTGTCCCTAGTCTATGCAATAAATGGGTGCGCAAACCTTCACATGATGCCCATATAGGCACCATGTCTTGTGTTCGTCCTCATAGCTAGACTTTTCAATACTTTTTTTCACTTATAATCACACCTATACTGTTTAGCAAAGGAGTCACTAATGAGGATGTAACAAGATTTAATTGATCATATATATATATATATATATATATATATATTGTGTAAATGATATTTCTTTTGAAAAGTTCTGCATATCAATTTAGAGACATAGATTTGAGTGATCTTTCATGAGTTTGGTACTTGTAGCCTTAAACTAATGATTGAAGTCTCTTGATCTGATTGAAATCTCTTTATTTTTTGGTTACAATAGAATGTATGGACATGGTTAGAAAAACTTGAGATATGGTTGCATGAGCATGAGAATATTTTTTTTATGAAAGTAGCATATAAATGAACTTTTCATGTAGTGTCAAAATATTCTTCATTTGCATGAGAATTCCTATAAGGAAATAAATGAATTTAAGATATTATTGCAAAGAAGAAAGAAATGTATAACATATTTTTTTGCGCTCGTGCATTTAGAAAGCTTACTTTCTGGGCGCTGAACATAGACTTACAAAAAAAATGTGATCCTATTAATAGGATCACACTTATAATTCAAAGTACTTTAGACAAATTCAAGAGTTTATTGAAACAGATGAACATAACCTAGCAAAATTTATTAATAAAATTCACTGTTGTCTCCTGATTGTAGACATTGCACATTAATGTTAGGAATTGCATGAGCATATTTGTTTGCACCAAGATACCCTGCAACTTTTTAATTTCTAGGTAGCTAGGCTCTTTGTGCAGTGTTGCATGTATTCGGAGTTAGGAAGAACTCCAAGTTCGGTGGTCGGGCGGAAAAGTGCCTCAACTATATTCTTGTACTTCAATTTGTGGAAGACCTTGATGGTTAATGGTGATCAAAGATTTTATTTATTGCTTTTCACTTTATATGTAACAACAATGAATATTTCATGAACTTAAATTTTATTATTGATTAAATATAATTCATGACATCAGAGCCAAGATGTATTATGTACTTGTATATATGTGCTTGTTCCTGGATCTAGCACATTTACATGGGAAACATAACTTGTTATTTATATGTAATTGAATTTCAAAATTTATGTGAAAATTGACCATTTATTTATTCTAGAAATAGTTAATACATTGTGCGACCTTACAGCAGTATAAACCCATTAATACAAACTAAACAATCACATTCACAACTGATTTGGGAAGGTTCATAAAAAAAATTACTCAAAAGGTTACCTTCATGAAAACTTTTTGCACGATAAAACTCTGGAAAGATTGAAGGGCACAATGTGAGACCTTGCAGCAGCATAAACCCATCAATACAAACTAAAGAATCACATTCACAATTGATTTGGGAAGTTTCATGAAAAAATTACTCAAAAAATTATCTTGATTAAAACTTTTTGTGCAAGAAAACTCTGGAAAGATTGAAGGGTAGACTCGTAAATATATGCTTTATGAAGTACATTATCTTGTAAAATATGACCAAGAATAAGATAGAATATGCTTCTGCAAATAAAAGCATGAAACTTGCACAAGGAAAACCATACAGAAATGAAAAAGAAACAGCTATTTTCTAAAGGAGCATGGATAACTCGTTTAAAATCAACTACAGAAATAGTCTAGTCAGAGTATATTTATACCAATAGGATTCCTTAACAACTTACTTTGCATGTTTTTGTAGCATCTGCTTGAAGGCTGCTACAACTTAATATTTAAAAATGCATTTTCCTCCCTATTTGAGGCAGCACCAATTTCATTTAAGCAAATGAATTACTTCAAAAATAGAATGGCTGACATCAGGTCTAGCTCGCAGTTCGACAAGATGCTAAACCTCTCAAGAAAATTAAGAATTGAAATCCAACGCCTCCTGAACAATTCCTGCATCTCTATACAGCAGCTATTGAAAGCTTCGTTGAAATTGATTGGAATTATATATAATACAATAATTAAATCACTAACAGTTGTGTATAATGTAGCAACTAATTCTTGATTAGAAGAAGAAAACAAGTTCCTAACTACAATCCTAATATTTATATTTTACAGAAATACTGACTCCTATATATGATATTCTCAAAGCCTTCAAGGAGCAAAGATGTAATTTTTGGTATTACTTAAATAAATGAAGCTGGGAACTGTATTGCCAAAGATGTAATTTTTGGTATTACTTAAAAGTTAAAACCTTTATAATATTTCAGCTTTTCAGCCTCACTTGGATGATAAGGTGGACCGTCCTCTTAAACAATGCTCGTAATTCTTCATTTGCTGCCATTCCAATTTCCCTGTTTATATGACAAAAATAATGATTTACATCTCCATTCCACATATTAGTCAATGGAATGAAATCAAAACTGGTTCAAATCTGAAACACAAGCTGAAAATGAAAGCATCAATAAGTAATATGAAAACGAAACTGCAGACAGCATTTCAATTTTCAACAAAAAGTATTGCTCCATATATGAGATAAATACTACATTGAAACCAGTTCCATATCACATCCAGTATATATGTAACAAATTGCAATATCAACAAAAGACAAGTCAGTTGTCAACTGAGTTCACAGCTCATCGTAGAATCTTCACAGAAGCCAATCTTGTGAAATTCTTAAACCAGACCTACCAAAACATCCAAAACAGATTAAGAGTAAAAGAAAACCAACGGAGAAAAAACATCATTGAAGTATAGACAAACATTTCTTCTGTTTTTGGGAGACGTAGAAGAGGAATTCACAGTCTCAACACGGGATTGAAATGTAAAGTGGCTCAAATCAGAATTTTTTTCTGAGCCATTCTTTATATTTTATATGATATTTGTTCTACAAGCAATATTTGATATTTGATATGATATGGTTCCAACCACTTTTAAGCCCATACAAGTCTGTCATCACGGCATTATGGGTTTCCATATCCTATACATATCTAGTGGAGGAAACAAACCAGATGACATGCAAACCAAGTTTGGTTAGGAAAATAACCAAGCACCAGCCAGGGCATCCCTTCAGCACCAACACATTGAGAGAGAGATGAGAACGCTATGCAATTTACAAAAAATGATTCACCTTCTAAAGAACGGAGAAACAACTTTAAAAGATCCTTGGAAGCACTTCTGAGAACACAAGGCATGGAGTCTGAGATAAAGAAAGCCAGCGAAATCATTTTGAAATATGAAGTCACAATGAGGGCTGTTCCATGTTGAATGCAGACCTTTCTATCTCTATAACTAAATGTTTTTTAAAGAACAAAAAATTTCTAATTATGTTGGATTTATTTATCTCCGTGTAGGTTTACTACAAGTTATATCTCTGCTTCATGCATTGATGTTGAATTAAATGATTTTATTCATTTCTTCTAGTTCTTTTCCAGCACACAGAAAGTTTAAAGTCCAGTATCTATCTCATTCAAACAGTCAAACTATGAAGTTTCATTATTTGTTCAAAAATTTTATTTGCTCATTTCGTACCAGGTACCCAATCACATCACAAATTTTGGTATCAGAAGCATATGTTAGCCCTATGAAGGGTCTAACACATTTGTATGTCAGCTGACGGAAAATAGAACTGGGATTAAGGAGATCAATATACGTACAAGTTACAAACCAAAAGCTTGAGAAAAACATGGGCAACACCACCCAACTTCAATGGCAGAAGACGCTTGAGAAGTTAATTCCAAGGCCCAAATTGCTAAGATGCAGGCCAATATTTCTGTTTAAACTGGGATGCACATAAAATTGATGGCAGAGAAGAAGAAAAGAGAGTGCTCCAAGCAGGGAAGATGTTGGGAGGCCAAGTTTCAGCAAGAGGTTGAAGATGAGGCAAAGAAATCAAAGAACAGTTACAAACATGGTCTAGCCAGCCCTTAACCTCGAACCGACCTTTCAAGCAAAGGCAAAGTGAAAAGTCCAACCTTGGAAGGGACAAGTGGATGTAATAAAGCTTGATGACTGCTTGACATGGCTTCAAGAGTTCACTAGAATCCATGCATTCCTGAATAAGTAGAAAAAAAACTCTTTTTCTTAATTGACAATGATTAGACATGATTAGACATGATTTAGTTTGGTGACAAAGCTTTATGCAGTCCTGACAGGCAAGCAAGAAGTCCAAGTTCTACACCACTGCAAGGAAGAGCAACCTCTCAAGAATTAGAGTACACAAATTCTGGAAGCAGACATTTCATTGTATATCCACCAAAACAATACACAAGTACTTGTTCAATCATATTCTTAAATTGGTCCTTTTTAATCTGAAGAGCATTGATAGTTTGTAAAAAAGCGTTATACATTGAAATATAAGGTAAATAATAAAAAAGCCTCAGAAAAGCTGTGGTAACACCTCAACATACCGAGAAGAATGTTCAAAGAAGTTAAAGGAGATAAGATAAGCTAATAGAATAATAGATTTTTCATCAGTATAATAGCTGTAATGTCCCCATTTTGAGCTAGCATTGGAGTTAGTGGATTTAGCCTATCATTGGACCCTTGTAGGTTAATAGTGGTGATTAGAGGACCTTGTTATGGGTTTTGGCGCCTTTTTGAGGGACTTACTATTTATAATAAGTCAACTTATGGTTCTACTGAGCTGAGAGGATTTAGAGGAGTTATATGATGCTGTCAGATTTTATTTCCAGCTTCTGGTTTGGACTCCAAGATTATAGGAGCGAGCGTCTATTTTTAGCAAGTCACCCCGTCAAGTTCATTCATCATCTTTCATCATCAGGATCACTCTTGTGCTATCAGATTTTGATTCTGATGCTTCCTCAGTTGTTTTCGCAAGATGGGTGAATTATGATTATTATTTAATTAAATCAGCTAAGGTTGCCATTTTTATTGGGAATGTATTCTGGGCATCTTAGTCTTATAGCTCGTTGGAACCGGGTTGAGAAGTTTTAAATCCTGAGCTCATAAAACAGGGACCCTATGTGTCAGAATAACATTATTTTAATAAAAGGGTCATTTTCAACATTAAAGTGAAGAGAAATATAATAGTTTATTATATTTCAAATGTGCACATAAAGCAAAGTCTTTTGTAAGTGAAAAGTGTGTGAGAGAAGATATCTTTTATTATAAAAGCAATGCTTTGGGCAAAAAGCAATTCATTCATGAACTTATGTTTTTTTTTTAAATTGGAAGTGGAGAAATATGGTTAGGGTTTGAGGATTGATTCCTCACTTCTGCAATTTGAATCATCACATGTTGATGGTGAATTTTGCTACTGAAATTCTGAAAATTCAATTCTGATTCTGGAAGTACAATTTGGTGCTGTTGTATACCGAATTTGTGAAGGATTGTTCAATTCAGCTGGTTCAAGTTATTCCTCATAAGGGTTCGATTTTCATTCAAGACTCTGTATAATTGCCTCGAAGGCTGTTGTATCTTCTTGGCATGCTGCGCCTAGCTTTTGAGAAGCTGCATCTTTATTTTTGAGAAACAAATTAATTGTTTCTTGTCTGCGTATTAATTGGGAGAGTTGTGTCTCATCCCAAAGACCTGCATTTTTATTTGGTGGCTGTTACAACACCATAAGGGGCTGCGTGACTGGTCAAGAGAGGCTGTGTTACTTAATTTTTATGGCTGCATGACTGCTCAAGGAGGCTGCGTCACTTTTTGCTGAGGTTGTGTGGATTTTACAAGGCTGCGTGGACTCAAGAAAGGTTACATTTCATCTTCCTTGTGGCTGCAATATATTTCCCAAGGCTGCGTCAGCTTTGCTTGGATGTTACTTCAATCTATCAGGCATCACTTCAATTTACCAGGTGCCAATAGCATGAATAAGAAATTTGATACTTATGAACAATGAAATTTTCTTAATTCTATTATTGGTGTTCATTCATTATTATTCAAATTTGCTGTTATGTATGTTATTTAAATTATGGAGAAAAACAACAAAAAACATATACATTTTAGAATATCAAAACTAAAAAAAAAAATATTGCAAGTAAATTCAGAAATAAATAATATCTTCAACAAAGAGCCAGGTAGACTCTTCACAGTGGTATCAAAGCATTGATCTTGCCATCCTAAAGGGTATGAGGATTTAGCATTGGCAGATAGATTTGTACTAGAAGTGCACTATACCCACAAGGGTAGAAATTCACCACCTCCCGAAGGTAATGAACAGGGCCCACAGATTGAACAGGCAAGAAACAGGAACCAAAATAATATTGGGAATGGTATTGACAAAGAGGCCAAAGATGCCTTCAAGAATATTGCAGATGGTCAGCATCATGTTGCAAATGTATTGCAACAGCTTTCAGACACTCTTCAATGTATCACATTACCAGGTGATCGTACTAGAGACAAAGTTGCACAGAGTGTTTCAGTCAGATCACATAGGTCACGTACAGATAACAGGCGTGATTATAGAACTGACCATACCGGTACTTATGACAGGCCTCTTCGTCCTACTTTCTTGAGGCCTGAGCGGGATATAGTTAGTGTAGAGATAGAGCCAACACCATTCGTTGATGACATAGTAGCACACTTTGCAGAGTGGGATGCTCTTCCAAAAGCAATTAAGAGGAATTTGAATTTTGACAAGTACTTGACACAGAAGAGAGCATTCCAAAGACTCTTCTTAGGAGCATAAGGCTATGACAGACTTGCTTGAGGACAGTTGCATTGAGTCTCATCATTTCCATTAGACAGGATCTCGTGATCATGAGAATGCTGATGGCGTGATAGCCACCATTGATGGCAGCCCTACACCAACTAGTAGCAATGAAATTACTAACGATACAGGTTCTGATTTTTATGAAAGCAATCCTATGTTCGAGCCTATTGATGTCATGGATGACAAGGCAAGTGTAAAGGATGTTGTGGATATCACTACGGGTTTTGACTCACATGATGAGAGTGTTAGTTTTCAGGATTGCATGCTAAATGCGAGTTCTTCTAATTCTGATTTCTATGACAGCAGTGAGTCACGTTGGCAACGACATGTGATATCAGAGATTTTACAAGTTGGTGATATTGGCATTGATAATGTGGGCACTACTGATGTTATCTATGAGGATGATTCATGCTGTAGCGAGTATGGTATATCATATCAGATATTGGATGATGACTCAGAGTGGTTATTGGATGATGATAGGTCCCAGGATCATAGTTTACGGGGACTTATTGCACATAGTGAGGATTCTCAGAGACATGAGTCCATTCAAGTAGAGCAGATTTCACATCATGTCTCTCACAGTTCACAGTTTTTTACCTCAGATCAGCATATGGGATCAATTCACTTTGTGAACAATCCCTTATTTGATGTGGATGTTGTTATGACTTATGACAGTCCGCTGTTTGAGCTCAATGATGATCCCTTTCAAGAGTTGTACGATGATGATGATGATGATGATGTTGGAGATCCTATTAGTACACCTGGTTATCAGACAGATTTTACAGGATGCTAGTTAGTTTTTTCTGAGCAGTTTACAGAGGTGTACATAGTGAGTGCTTTTAGTTTCACTTTTGATCCTCATGTTTAGGATATCTATGAGTTACAGAGTTCTTCAGTGCATCCATTTGATGACTGGTATGATGGTTTGGTTAGCACAAAGACTGGGGGCAAGTCCAGTCTGTTGGTTGAGTTACTTTCGTGTGGGTTACTCTCGGTTGAGTTTCTCCCATGCGGCTGTTGCAAAACCTTTAGTTTGGGTGTTGAGTGCAATTTCTCAGTTGCTGATGTTTGTACTGTTGATGCTGATGATTTCTTCACAGGAGTATGTTGAGGACAAGGACATTACTCCATTCTATCCTTGGGATCTAGGTGGACTTTTGGGTTTTGTTTTTTGAGATTGCTTGGGGACAAGCAATTTCAGGGAGGGAGGATTGTAATGTCCCCATTTTGAGCTAGCATTGGAGTTAGTGGATTTAGCCTATCATTGGGTCCTTGTAGGCTAATATTGGTGATTAGAGGACCCTATTGTGGGTTTTGGCCCCTTTTTGAGGGACTTACTATTTATAGTAAGTCAACTTATGGTTCTATTGAGCTCAGAGGATTTAGAGGAGTTATATGATGCTATCAGATTTTATTTCCGGCTTCCGGTTTGGACTCCAAGATTCTTGGAGCGAGCATCTATTTTTAGTAAGTCACCAAGTTCATTCATCATCTTTCATCATTAGGATCACTCTTGTGCTGTTAGATTTTGATTCTGATGCTTCCTCAATTGTTTTTGCAAGATGGGTGAATTATGATTATTATTTAATTAAATTCGCTAAGGTTGCCATTTTTATTGGGAATGTATTCTGGGCATCTTAGTGTTATAGCTCGTTGGAACCGGGTTGAGAAGTTTTAAATCCTGAGCTCATAAAACAGGGACCCTATGTGTCAAAATAACATTATTTTAATAAAAGGGTCATTTTCAGCATTAAAGTGAAGAGAAATATAATAGTTTATTATATTTCAAATGTGCACATAAAGCAAAGTCTTTTGTAAGTGAAAAGTGTATGAGAGAAGATATCTTTTATTATAAAAGCAATGCTTTGGGCAAAAAGGAATTCATTTGTGAACTTATATATTTTTTTTTTAAATTGGAAGTGGAGAAATATGGTTAGGGTTTGAGGATTGATTCCTCACTTCTGCAATTTGAATCATCACATGTTGATGGTGAATTTTGCTACTGAAATTCTGAGAATTCAATTCTAATTCTGGAAGTACAATTTGGTGTTGTTGTATACCGAATTTGTGAAGGATTGTTCAATTCAGCTGGTTCAAGTTATTCCTCATAAGGGTTCAATTTTCATTCGAGTCTGTATAATTGCCTCGAAGGCTGTTGTATCTTCTTGGCATGCTGCGCCTAGCTTTTGAGAAGCTGCATCTTTATTTTTGAGAAACAAATTAATTGTTTCTTGGCTGCGTATTAATTGGGAGAGTTGTGTCTCATCCCAAAGACCTGCCTTTTTATTTGGTGGCTGTTACAACACCACAAGGGGCTGCGTGACTGGTCAAGAGAGGCTGTGTTACTTAATTTTTATGGCTGCATGACTGCTCAAGGAGGCTGCGTCACTTTTTGCTGAGGTTGTGTGGATTTTACAAGGCTGCGTGGACTCAAGAAAGGTTACATTTCATCTTCCTTGTGGCTGCAATATATTTCCCAAGGCTGCATCAGCTTTGGTTGGATGTTACTTCAATCTGTCAGGCATCACTTCAATTTACCAGGTGTATCCAAGTGTAACTTTATCAAAAAAATCCAAACGATATAAAATATAAACAGAGAATACACACCACTCATCCACTAAATTAATATCAAGATCAATTCCATGTCAACCTATCGAAAAATGGAGTTTTCACATCATGAACCTGAAATAATCTGATATTCATGAAGAAAGTAGACAAAGGATGAATGCACAAATATAGTATCAGATTTATATTGGTTTTGGTGTCCAAAGTGCAAAAATCCAATTTTGATTTAAAGGTGAAGAATTAAAAACTGTTAATATATATAAAGGCTGTTTGTTCAAATAATCAGAATTTTAAGGTTTGGGAGATCAAAAGGCCTTGAGGCACAACACCACAAATTGTTAAAATACTAGAAAGACTTTTACATAGTAATATATATTTTTCTTTCCATTTATCTCCAAGTGTTATTTTCAACATGTATTTCATTATTGATTTTAAAATCAAACATGTGCAATTTGATAAGCTGTTTTCCCATATTCTTTAGTATAAATATATTTGATTTTTGTGTGATTTATGTATTTTATTGTCATTGGAGTTGATTCCTGTTGTCCTCAATTTTGACATCACAAAATTAGGGCAACCCTATGCAATTTTCTAATGGATTCGTAGGTGCATCCTCTTTGTTTCGGCACATTGATAAGGTGTCATAAAGGCAGTTCATCATTCCTAGATTGTACTTTATGTAGCATTATCTATGCGCTCTTATTGAAGGTTTCCATCAAGTTTGATCCCCTAAAATGCTTGTCAGAATGGGTTTTTCTTCTCTGACTGAAAGCACTTAATTTTTGGCAATCTTCGTGTTTATTCTTTGTGTTTTATTTTTCTTGTAAGAATTTTTTAATCTTCTTTTTCCCTTAGGTCAATGACCCTTTGAATTCCGCTCGTTTCAAGCTATCTTAGGCCTCGATCGGAGTTGTCTAGCTCAAGTTATAGAGGAAAAAGTGGGGGTTTTCAGGGCAACTACATATTTTACTAAAAATCCTCCAAAAGCTAAGTTACCGGTTCGAGTTCAGTTTGAAGTTCGGGTACGAAGAACCGGTTTGCAAATTCGACAAAATTTTGAAAAGGGGTTTGGGTTCGGGTTCGAAAATACATGTAAAATTTTTAAAATTATATATATATACATATTTATGAAGTCTCGAAGCATGAGTAAAAATAAGAATGTCACATAGTATCATAAAAACAACATTTAAACAACAAAAACACCATAAACTTGTAATCATAGCATCATGAATCGTGATCATACCATCATATACTTCAAGTCATAGTTACACCACCCTAGGGGACGGGGGGATATAAGACATAAAGACGTAAAAGTATTGTGTTGAAGTATTGGTCCTTTTGTGTTGGATATAAATGTTAGATATTCATATAAGTTATATCTAACATGTATATCCAACACAAAAGGACCAATATCTAACATTTAATCTATGTTGGTGGCTGTTGTCAAGTCCGTAGGTCCGGCAAATGAGGTTTGAGTGATTTTGGTCTGTTGGGAAGTCATGTCTGTCTGGGATTTGGGCGAGAGCTAAGCTAAGTCTGTCATAGAGATGGGGTCGAAACCAATTGATTTGTGATAAAACGAGTTAAAACCCTTTAAGAATCATTTTGCCAACTTTAGTTTGACCTAAGAAAGCCATGATGGATTGTGGGAGGTAACCTTGCTGAAGGCTTGCTGAATCCTGAAATTTGGCTAAGTCTGGAATTATTCGAAAACCCCCAAAATCTAGAATTTGCATCTTAGCTCCTATGAAGCTGAAACCTATCTCAAACATCTTGGAATGTATTTATACAAATATAACTTATAAGAAATTATATTTGTATAAATCCTCCTGCCCATGAACAAAAAAAAAATTATCCTTTCATATCCACCTTTTAGGGTTCGGAATGTCAAAAAATTATAAAATTTGCAAAAAAATGTCACTAAAGTGACGTCTGTGCCCCGAAGTTCGCCGTAGTTCGCCTTGGGTTCGTTTTTTGGTGAGCTGGTCCGCTCGGGTCCATTCGTCCTGGGCAGAAGTTTGAACTGGGCCCAAATTTTCGAACCCTGCCTGGACCCACAGGTGAACTGGACCTGGACCACGTACCAGTTCGTACCCGGGCTAGTTTGGAGGGGTCCAAGGGCGAACCTGGTAACTAAGTCCAAAAGTGGACTTTTTGATGGCAATCGCACATAATAAAATTATTTTTAATATTTAAAATAGATTTTAGCATCCATTTTTAATTTTCAACTCATTCTGAGTTGATTTAACCATAGCTTTTAATGTTTTATGAAAATTAGTATTTTTAAGTCTATTTTCATGTTACTTTATTAAAAACTATAGTTATTAATTAAATTTAATTACATGAGGTGTTCTTATGTGCAAAGGTGGGTTTTTCATCATTCATTGCATATATCCATATGCAAAACACTTATTAAAAACCCACTGCCAATAAATTCAAAGTCCTAAAATGCAAGTTAGTGGGGTTTTTGAATGCAGTTACATATTTTAATTAAAATATGTTACTTAACATGTGTAAGTGGGGAATTTTAAACTACATACACATGTTATTGCATTTCTAAAAAAACTCATATATTTATTGCCTTGAGTTTTAAACTTGAATGCATGTAAGTGGGAAATTTAAACTCATTTACACATGCATTTTAGACAAATATGCTTTTATCTCTCAAAAGCACGTTATTACTTTTTAGTGGAGAATTCAAACTCAAAAACACATGTTTTTGCCTCTAAAAATATAGCCAAATGCTAAGTGGCAATTTTGGGTTAAAGAACACCTGTTCTTGTCTTCAAAAAACCCGTTTTCATGTTACTTAGTGTTTGGTGGGGATTTTGAGCTTTAAAACATATGCTCTTTCCCTTCAAAAGACCGTTATTGAGTCTTTTTATTTTTATTTCTCAATGCCTTATGCTGGGTGGCAATTTTTAGTCAAGAGACATGTTTTATTCCACTAAAATCCCGTTTTTATGCTGCTTATGCTGGGTGGCAATTTTTGCCTCAAATGCATATGTTTTAAGCTTTTAAAAACTAGCCTTTACTCAAGTGCTGTGAATGGCGATTTTAGAAGGGATTGCATGTTGTTTTTACATGCTATTCTCCTTAGAAAATGCATTTTCCCCCAAGATATTGCTGGTGGCGATTTTTGCCCAAGGAACATATGCGTTTTACTCAAGAAACAGTCCGTCTTTTTGCCATTTTTCTCTCAAAAAATGGCTCATTGAAGGTCATTCAAACTCAAACGTTTTCAATCAAGGGAGGATTCTAGGGTAAGAAATTGCATTTTCAGCTTGTTCATTTTTATTTTCGAATCGATTTGATGCCCTAGGCACCGTTTTTGAAGGCATTTGCATGTATGTTGGATTTAGTCAATATAGTTGCTATTCTTTTGCAAACCGTTTCTCTTTGGTTCAACACTTGTGAAACAATGAATCTTGACTCAAAAAGGCATTCATTTTTGGAAGATTGAGTCAAGATTCGAAGTCTATATAAGACTCTTTTCTTCAATCATTCTTAAATCCAAAAATCTTCTTGATTTTATTCAGATTTTGCAAAAGATTGCAAGGGACTTTTTCTTTTATCTTGTGTAGAAGAGAGGTAAGATTTCTTGTGTATAGTTTTGTGAATGTCTTTATGCAAATCATTACATTTCATTTCATTTTCAGATTTGCATTTGCTTTGTGTCATATTTTTTGTTCGTTCTATCTTCCGTCTTCATTTCTCCAAGTTGTATATGCAAAATGTTTCATCTTATTTGCATATGCAGTCAGGATTAAAAACCCCATTCTTGAATAGAATCATTGAAGAAACAAAGCTTGCTTTGCAATTTGCCTCATGCACATGCAACATGTCTTTACTCCAAAAAAACCAACTTACATAAGCCTTTTTATATTCATCAAAACCGCTGCCACTTGACTTAAAACTCATGATGGTGATTAAATTGATTTACTTTTAAAGGAAAATCTTTGTTCCATTATAAAGTAAACATCATGTCCCCTTCATTCACATACACGTTTCCTTTCATGCTTCTTTCTGTCCACATATGCAGTCACCTCTAAGAAACCCGTTTTTGGGTTTTTCATGACATTTTAAAGCTAAAACTCATTCATTCTCCTGCTGTCCCATCATTTCCAGCCATATGCAAAAAAATATCAAGGCTCGCATCTGTGTGTTCAAAAGAGTGCAATGGATCCATCCTTTGAAGATGTTCTTATGTTTTGGAATTTTTATGTCACAATTGCTTGCGCCCATAATCTTGCTATGTCAGACGAGGTTGTACTAGGTAAAGGTAAGGAGAAGAAGAAAGTGAGATACCAGTATGATCAGTACCATAATTCTATTTCTCCTTCACAAGTTGTCTCGTATTGTGAAGATATCAAAGACACAGATATTGCACACATGAACATTGATGATTTCCTCAGAAGGGTGGATGTTGCTGCAACAAAGGATATGTTTTACATAAAGCAAAGAAGCATACACATGGTTTCTACTTTTCCCTTGGCTTCCCTTGAACCGGAGTTCGTGTTTGCTTGTGCCAAGAATTTTGATCACTCATCTAGAATCATCAGAGGTCATGATGGAAACACTATCATTAGTTTAGATCCCGAGACTATTCATAGAATCTTTCGGGTTCCTCCTACTCTGTTGGTCATCAATATTTCAAAACAGAAATCTTTGGACAAATGGAATGAAGATACAACATATTGCATCAGATATGTTAATGATAACTGGTTGATTAACAAGAGGCCAAATCTTATGAGATGGCCCAAGGGGGTATGCTGCACAAATTTCAAGGAGGAAATCAATGATCTTATCACATTGCTCAATCGCATTGGAGACCTTAAAAATTCTAATACTTTTGAGCCTTGGATGTATAAATATATCTCCCTTATTATCATAAGTAAACAAAAGAAGATCTTTTGGGGAGAAATGCTCAGTGATGTCCTCTGTGAGCAGTTATCTCAAGTCACTACTACTGGGACATTCTATATGAATTCCTACTTGGTGTATATTGCTGCTGCCCTAGGTTCTTTTTCAGGACTCACTACCAAGGGAGATAGAACATTGGTGACTGTTTGGGAATATTATGATCAACTACCTCTAAGGGCTAGCTGAGTGCACTACCGCAGAGTACAAGATGCCTTCTAGGGGTATTACATGTACTTGTTTGATAAGGAGCTTCCAAATAAGCGAGTGTCAGATGAAGCATGGATCAAAGTAAACGAATATGGTTGCCTTTTCCTACAGTTCCCAAACTTCACATACATGCGAATTGGGTATTTCAGAGGAGAGTCGTACACGCTCCCACGATATCCTACCGACAAAATCATTTTGATGGAATTGGCGAGGCAACTCATGGCGGTGCAGGCATACCAATCTACCTTGCATAGACCAGGGGTGGGGATTTCCTCAAAGAAGCCCTTAAAGATTGGTGGATATTCTTTGGATACTGTGCCCAAGGCGAAGAACATGGAATTTGAACTTCAAAGACTCACACTGAAGAAGTTCATGTCCAGGAGTTGTTTTGATTGGAGAGGCCTTAACGACAAGCTGAGGAGACTGTTTATTCATGTACATCGCCTTGAGGATATATGAATTGATTTGCGCATAGAGGTAGATATCCGGAAGATGGACTATTGCCGATTAACTATCAAGCAAATTGTTGATTTCAACCTTGCAGAGATTCCTCCTGGTGTTGCTGATGATAATGATATCCTTGATCCAAATTATACAAAACATCATGTGGAGGATTTTTCCATTCTTCCTCCAATATGGTCATCTAAGGAGAGTATATCTACTTGGGATCGTTTCCAATCAATCCTTGCTAATACCAATATTTGGTTAAAAAGGAGAGACTTGAAGTGTATCAAGATTAAGCCAGGTAAAGACTTCGATCTTGCTGGTCCAATTGGTTTAAGGTTGGAAATTAAAGGTAAAGGTAAAGATGGTGCGTCTACCTCAGTCTCAGAGCTTCTGGCTACATCCATTCCAAAGCTTTCCATCAAAGGAGGTAAAGCTACGAGAAGGGTAATTGAGGTGAAGGTCGTACAACCTCAAAAGATCTAGATTGATTCTAGTAAGGATGAAATACTATAGCCAGTGAAGGTTACTTCCATAATACCTCCTCCTGTGGATGTATCAGTTGCTACTACACTTCATGATTCTGCTCCTGTGTCAGATGAATCGCCTAATTTAACGTTAGATACAGTCATGAATGCATTCTCCACAGAGCAAGCACCTTCCCCTCGGGATTTAGTGTTGATAACCCGAGCTCTTCTTATCTCATCAATTGCTCCAGCAATCTTGTCAGTAGATCAATATCAGGGTTTTGAGAATGTGTTTGACACATATTCTATGACTATCGCCTCTATGACAGTTTCATCTGTGGCAATAATGGATACCACTTCAACACAATTTGAGCAATTCATGGCTGAGGTAACTCGCAAAAGTCCCATTTCAGTAGCTATTCAGATAGAGACTCCTCCCATTGTGGCCACAGTTGCACAAGTTAACTCAGTCACCACATTGGTTACTACATCTACAGCAGAATCTTCATCTTTCTCGCTTCCTCCATGGCTCAGCATAATCACTCAGAAAATAGAGGAAATCCCACCTGAAGATCATGATTACAAACAAGTTGCTAAGACCAAGGCCCCTAAGAACAAAAAGGCGAAAATGGTTTCGAAGATCATGGTTGACAATAATGAAGTCAAGTATGCAGAAGTAGTTGAACCTCTTGTTGATAAACCTACAAAGGAGATGCAAGCCACGAATTACAAGTTCAGCAGAATTGAACTTGGAAAGCAAACACATCTGGGTTGTCAACAAGATGCAGTTGGTCTACTCACTCTAAGGAATGATAAATTGTGGGAAAAGAAGAATAGATAGGAGAACGCACGACTTCTAGACATCATAGAAAAAATGAAGTCTTCTTCTCTATCAGTTAATCCTGAGCTTCAGGGCAAGTAAAAAGGAAAGCAAAGGCCATAGATGAATGGGGAAGCCGTTTGGAATCACAAGGCATGCAAGTAATTCAAGATGTTTTGAAGATTTGCAAACGGGGAAGGGAGTTCTTGGCCAAGCTAAATGAGCTCATTACTTCCTTCAATCGACAACTCCAATTCCTAGATGCAGATCTTGATGTCTGGAGGAGCATGACAGAAGTTGATCTGGATGTCCTATGTGATTGTGAAATCATTTCTTCAGCAAAAATGTACTATAATTATTTGCATCTAATGGTTAATATGGAATAGGTTACGCAAGGACTAATGACAAAAGTAATGCAGCAGTGGAATGCCTTGATAACTATGAGCACATGATCAGTGGTTGTTTTCAACAATTGACGTGCCAAATAATCATTGAAGGTGGTGAACTCGCTGAAGAGAGAGATGTTTGGGCAACATTCATAAGAGTTTTTCACATACAACTTGAAGCAGATAACTTTGACTTCAGCTTGATTGATACACTAACAAGCTACAAAACTTCACTGGATAGTCTTCAAAATCATCTAATTGAGTATAGGAATGTTATCTCTGAAATTGTAAGCTTAATCCAAAAGGTGACAGTTATTGCACAACATACAGTAGCACCAAATGAAGTGGTTGTCCGTGAATCCTTGCAAAAGTTTGGAAATTTTGTAGATACTTTGTGAAGATGTTTTCAAAATGTCTCAGTTACTTCATGCTTTAATAGAATAGATATGACAAATTGCATATAAAAGCAAAACTTTTTGTAAATACAAGGTAAATATGTACCTGTATAACCGCTTCATACAATCAAGTTGCACATGCATTAGGCATGCAATTTTGAATAAGTCAAAGATGTTTCATTAGTTAGCTTTTGAATAAATCAAAGTGGTTGAGAATTTTCCCCTTTTCTCTCCTCTTTTCCTATATAAAAGAGAGAGCTCATTGTAAACATTTATCTTTTGTTTTAGGCAAGAAAGCTATGCTTGAGAAGCTTGTGTGGTGAAAACTTTGTGTTTCATTGTGCGAAATTTCAGAAGTGAATGAAAGAAACAAGATTTTCCAAACTTTGTGTTGCAAGTCTTGTGATTGAATGATGTTTCCTTATGTTACATTATTAAATCATTCTTGAGTTCACTTTATAGTTTAACTTGTGTAAATCATTTGAGTTTCAGTTCTTTTTTTGAGAGACTTTGAGCTATAGGAGGAGGATTGCTATAGTTTAATAGTGGCTGCAAATACTAGGAGTTGAAGACTTTGAGCTTCAACTTTTAGTGTTTTCTTTTAATTTCAGAACTGTTAGTGAGAGACTTTGAGCCTCACTATTAGTTCTTGTTATTCTTCAAAAAGGATTAATCGCAAGAGACTTTGGGCCCTTGTCTTAATCTACCAAATATAATTATAACTGCTGCCTCAGGAGTTGATCTTACGTCAACTACTGAGTCACCAGTATTATCGTAGCAGTAGGAGATCTTTGTAGAATTAGAAAGTTGTCATTGCTTGTGAATCTTTCTTGAAAAAAAAGGAAAAGATTGGAAGAATCACCCCTTCATTTAATTTCAGTTGAAATCCAATTGAAGCCACTTGCTTAAGAAGGGAGCCTCTCCTATTGCTGAGAGGAGAGATTTATCTCATTATACCATTGCCTAAAGTTACAATTTTGTAAGGTATAGTCTTAGCGTCTTACAAAATTTTTAGCCAACAATTCTTCAACCCTACAGTGCCCAAGGATCACTTGAAATCAAAACCTATCACAGAAAGAGAAAAAAAGCAAAAGGAATTGTTGAGAAGGCCAAAGAAAACGTGAATCATTATGAATATGATTTTTGTCCGTGAGGATAAACTTAGATCATGACATGTATCCTCATCCTATGACTTGACAGAAAATCATGCATGACCCAAGCAAACTTAAGTAGCTAGTGTGAAAAGGTACCAAATTAATCAAATAATTAATCGGGAAAATGTCTTTTTACTCTAAAACCTCCCTTTAAGTGCAACTTAGGGAAAAGCTAAAACTTCTAATGATGACTGCTAAAAGCATGAAGCTGGCCTAAGATTTGATACTGGGTCCCTTAGACTGTTGGTCTCGTGGACGTCATTAAAATTCCTCCATTCATTCATCCATTCAACAACTACACTTGATGAGATAACCATGTACAAATGATAAGGATCTCTCACAACTAGAGAAAAGGAGAAAAACTCCTCTCCAAGAGAAAGACATATGAAGGACTATGAAACCTTCAAAACAAAGTCCCAAAAAGAACAGTCACATGAAAAATGCCACTAAAGCACCAAGAAGCTACAAAAAACTATTGCAAAATAACTGCTATAGTCTTGACACTAAAAAACCTCCTATAAAATCAGAATGATGATCAAGACCAAGAAGACAAAAATCTGCACGAGTGACCCAATTGATACTACTTGAACAATGATCAGATGGCAAGCCAAGGCAACAATCTGATAGTCAAATATATAGATAGCACATCAATCTGCATGAGTTACAACAACGACACGACTCAACCAATGTAAATTATATTTCAATTCAAAGATATAGGTGCTAAAAGTCTAAAGAAACTAATCAACTAAGGATGGAAGGTCACCTCAACAAATAGGAATGCAAGAGTGTCTATGTGGTATGTGTTCCATTTCACCAAAATGCATAGGTAACCAACTACTACATCTACTTGAAAAGTAGGAACAAAAACTAGATACATATCTCATTCAAATCAAAACCAAGGAAAGAAGCATTAGCACCAATATGATGAGAACCCCCCACCCCCTATAATGATAACAAAAGCAAGGGATGATAGGTCATGTAATGGTGGAAAATGGGTTCACTAGTTTATGCATGTAAACTAGGAACTAGACCTATTTCCCTTGATTACATTAGGGAGAGTGAATCCACTTGGCTAAACCTCAAATCTAATAAAAAAGGATTGGGCACAAGGTGGATCCCACAATCCTTGTTTGAGTTGAAAATGACTATGGAAAAGGTGTGAAATGGATGCTAGATCTAGGGCTAAAGATGATAAATTGAGAGTATTTAACTTACATAGCAAACCACATAATAAATATGCACACAAGAGTTACATTGGAAAGAGGAGACGAAAAGGAACCTATCTTTGAAATCAGGGCTGAAATCAAGAGGTCAATGTCAAGTGGGACAACCTTGACCTAGGAGTGTTAAATGAGGACAAAAAATCTATTTCCAAGATAAAGATACTACTTAGAATCTTCCTTGAAAGCTTCATCAAATAAGTGTCGGAAACTATCATGCTGGGCAACATTGACCCAACTTTTTCAGATCTACGAAAGGTAGATCTGTAGGTCTTTGTCTGCTCTTACTGATTCTAGATCCGTGTATTTCAATCCTACCACCTACACAAGATAAGAAGACAAAATGTTGGGTTGATGGGAGTTTACCTAGGTCACACCCCATAATTAACATTAAAATTGAATTGAAATGGAAGCTCGAAAATAGAATGTTGAATCTTACACCTCAAACTTGTTAAATGTAATGCTCTCTGAATGTGATCGCGTGTTGATACAATGACATGAAAAGACATAATAGAGATCAATCATGAAAACATGCTTGCATGAAGATTGTTGTATTGCTACAATGCTTATAGATCTAAATAAGACTTGAAGGATATGATGGGATGAAATGTCACATTGAATGCTTGATAATTGCTTGATGAGATATAATTGAATGCTTGTGTGTTGATAATATGAGATGTGAAAATGAACTAAAAGAATGCTCTTATTTAGGGTTCACAAGGTATTTTGTGAATTAAGCCAATCTCCAACGATAATATTTAGACACGGGGATCGAGGAACAACTGGCAAGAACCCAACATCGACATATTTGAAATTGGGCTTGAGTTGGTAGTTCCCCAAGTGCCATTGACTTGTCAAAATAGGGCAATCAAGTAAGAAATCAAGTGCAAACAGTCTGAGACAGCAATTCAAATCACTATGTGAAGATATGATATCAAATTTTAGTATTTCAGCTAGAAATAGGCTTGGATAAGAGCTAGGAGACCACACACTAAGACAAGATCACAAAATGTGGTTTAAATTGTACAAGGTTACAATTTAGGATGCTACATTTAGCCCCCACTTTAGCGGGAGTTTGACTCTACATGCATACTCGCGCTAAAGTAGAAAAAGAGAGAGGCAAGCAACTAGGAGCAAGACTACAAAAAGATAAGATATCACTAAAATCAAGGGAACTAGCCCCCAACCTTAGGATCTTAACTCATACAACTATGTGCAAGAACACCATAAAAAACAAAGCAAAAACAAACAAATGAAAAAAAAAAAACACACAAAAGGAATTAGTACTAAGAATAAAGGCTCCAAGTCAACTAATTTAATAGACCTAGATGATAAAAATGTCTCAACTGCTAATACCATACTTCAAATGTTATTGTAAGAGAAAAAGTGGTCACATGGAAAGAGGAAGAGCATACATCAAGGATGAGATAAGAAACCATGATCCAACCAACAAGCAAGGTGTGTTATGCTATGGGCTCATAGAGAAAAGAGAATGACACATGGATTCCAAAGGCTAGCAAGTTGTACTATGCTATGTGATCCATGAAAGAGCACGACTTCTACGAGACAAGTTGTGTTATGTTATGTGACCTGTGTGAAAAGAGGAAGAAGAATCAAAATAATCTAGCAAGTTGTGTTATGCTAGTTCCATTCATCTTGAAGATGTGGTGCAAGGAAGAGTCAAATAGTCTATCAAGTTGTGATATGCTAGTCAACTAATCCTGATAAATCAGTACCAAGGAGAGTCAAATAGTCTAGCAAGTTGTGTTATGCTAGACAACTCATCTTGAAAGAACAATGCCAGGATAACCAAGCAAAGCATTATCCACAAGGAAATCTGCAAAAAACGGTACAAGGAGAGTCAAATAGTCTAGCAAATTGTGTTATGCTAGTCAACTCATCTTGAAAATCAGTGCCAATGATAACCAAGCAAAGCATTGTCTGCAAGGAAATCTGCAAAAAATGATTCCAAGGAAAGTCAACTAATCTAGCAAGTTGTGTTATGCTAGTCAACTCATCTTGAAAACTTTGAAATCTTGCAAGGAAATCTTGTGTTATGCACATTGTTCATAAGGAAATGTTGCAATACTTGAATAAGGATTACCAAACAAAGCAAGTTGTTTGTAAGGAAATCCTACAACATATGAATAAGGATAACCAGACAAAGCGCATCAAGTGTAAGAAATCCTGCAAGTTAAGCAATAAGGACGCTGCATATATGGCCCCCCCTCCTCTCCCCGCCCCCTTAAGATGTCAAGATAGGACTATGTTGACATCTTAAGGAAAAGAATAAAGGATAAACACCTTCATCACAAAGGAGATATCCTTTACGCAACAATGTACATGCAATCCAAGACAAAGTGGGCATAGCTATTTCAAGGCAAGGAAGAGATAGTTGTAAAAAGATGTCTACCAACAAGTGTAAAGAGATCCTTTTAAGGATGCACAATGAAAGAAGAGATCTTTTCTTAAAGACATCTACTTCAAGAGGGGAAGGAGAACACGAATACACACCTTTCCAATTGCTAGGTAAGGGGATTCTTGGTAAAGGATAGCAAACTTTCTACCCTAACTGAGAAAAATATTTATAATAGGCATACATCTTCAAGCAAGGAAGAGGTTGTAATCAAGGATTGAAACCTCCAGAAAAAAGAAAATTTTCACGAAAAACAAACAATTCTATGCAAGAAAGGATATGATGTTATAAAAGATACAACTCAACAAAGGGAAAGTGGATCCTTAGGAAGGGATTGAAAATTGAAACACTCTTTTTGCCCCCGAAGCATGGAGACAATGATAAGAAAGGCTATCATGTTTGCGGTATCCCATTCCTTAACCTAATAACAAGATAGCAATAAAATACATATGTGATCAAGGGTGGCAAACCTTGAACACCTTGAGGTAGTTAGAGAATAGAGATTGAATATTTGTACATAGCATTTAGAAGCTCAAGTAGGTCGGTTTGGATATTCCCCCAATAAAGCCAATGGCATCAAGATCTTATCGAGGAAAATCGATGCTTGGAGAGTTAGGGCTATGTCCAACTCTGAATTCTTCCAAGATATTCGTTCCTGGAAGCCTGATTGTTGTTCAAACCCTCACAGAGCTCAAACCACAATTGTTGATATGAGAAACAATAACCTAGATAATGGCAAAAGGCTCCCAAAAGTTTCTTTTATTTTCAATATCTCCTTCCCTCCAAGAAGTTTGAACTTCTAGGTTTTTTACATGAATTTTATAAAACTTTGTTAAAATTACTCCATTTCCTCCAAAAATCGAACCTTGAGAAGTAATTCCACATGAAAAATAAGAAAACACTTTTTAAGGTGTAACTTAGAACTCATTTGCCTAGGGAACAGAGCCAAGGGCTCATTTTATTATTACTTTATTATATTTTCCGTAAGTCACCCATTTAATTTATTGATAATAAAATATTGAAGTAATCACTTTAATATTTCCAGATTTATTTATAAATTCGCCATCTAGACTTTAAATTGGATTCTGATTACTGGCACCAGTCCAAGGATGATGTTTGACTGTTGCAGGCTAACAATCTCCCCCTAAAATTTATGAATCCTCCCAAAAAAATAGGAATTGCAACCAAAGTCTCAAGACTTATCTTAGAGGTCCCCTAATGTTTTTGGGTCAACTCTCAATCAATCTGTAATGTCCCCAAATTGATAGAGAATAAATTAATTAATTAATTGGTCCCAATTTAAAAGATATTATTAAGGACCTTTAATTAATTAATAAAGGGGCCCATTTTTATTATTGTTGTCCATAGGTGTTTGCCGTGTCAGCTTTCTTTTGTAAACCCTCGAGAGTTTCTCCGAAGGGGTATTTATGACGAGCATGTAGGAAGTTGTTGATATACGATTTGGAATATTTTATTTGTATTGCGAATTCTAGTTGGCGTTCTGTTGTCCGCCATTTCGAAGGTGAAAGATCCTCCCTATTTGGTTGTTGCAATTTCAGTGGTTCACAGCCACCCTAGTCTGTCATTGGAGATTTCATTTTGATATTTCATTGTGTGCTCCAAATTTGTGAAGTCTTTTGTAGAAGACAAATTTGTAATAACCATCGATATTTGATATTTGTCAGAAATTGTTATATTGAAGATTCAATCGATGTAATCTAAAGTGCTATAATTATTTGAATGTGAAGTCTGTTTACACCAACACTCTGGCGACTATCTATTTTGTGTCAATATTGTGCCAATTTGGTTAATCGGATCTTGCATGCTCTAATTATCTTTCAATAACATTACCATCCCAAGGCAACATAGTAATCAATTGGTTCGTACGCAACATCAAAGTCTGTGGGAACCAAGGGGTCGTACGACTCACTACTGTACAACAAAACCATACTTGAAGGGAAGATAGTTGTACACACTCAGTGAGGAAGTTGACGGTGAAGACCATTTCATACTGTATGGTTTGTTTGACCGAACAGGGGGACCCAACAACACCGTACGGTTGATCTCACATCACTGTACGGCTAGACCAGTAACATCGTACGACCAATTCATTCACACCGTACGGCCAATTCATCATACTATACAGTCAGCTCCTTAACACCATACGGTCAACCCTTGACACCATACGACAATATCCTTAGTTTGTATGGCAAATTTGGGAAGAGCCATCGTACGATGGTTGAAGACCGAGGACGAACAGAGGCTTTGGTAAGGTACACACCTAATCCTGAGCGCCTTGACGCAAGCCATCTAGTGAGGAACATTATAGTGGTATCAGAGCTAGTGATCTTGCCAGCCTGTTGGGATGATTGAGAGATTTTGGGATTTGGATCACAATATGGCGCCCAGCAGTGATGAACAGTGGTGGTTGAAGGCACTGCAAAAGATTGGCAAAGAGCTCAACGAGGGTGTTGATCTTCCATTAGATATATTGGAAGTATGTTTGTGTAAGGTGGACCAATTACCTTCAAGATTTATACAGAGGATCCTTTCTCCAATTAAGGATGCCTTAAGTCAACCCAAGCTTTTGAGACACCATGACAAGGAAACGAAGTTGGTTGCTACAACATGTCTCAACGAGATTTTGAGAATCTCCGCTCCTAGAGAACCGTATGATGACAACACCATGATAGAGATATTGCATTTGATCATTGACAGCTTTCAAATTCTTGATGACATCAGCGGTGACCCTTTTGGCAGGAGATCTACAATATTGGAGAATTGTGCAAATGTCAAAGTAACCTCCTCTTAGATCTAGACTTGCAAGACATGATCCATGATATGTTTCATCACTTCTTGGTCACAATCAAGGAGTGTCATGATACTAAGGTTTTGGTTGCTATGGAGAGCCTTATGATTTCAAGCATTGAAGAGATAGATAAAATATCCCAACTTATCATATCTATGTTGTGGGTTGTTCGTAATCTAGAATGTGTCTCGTCTATGGCAGCGTGTAGATTGGTCAGTAATGTATTCAAGCAATATGAAGAAAAACTAATATCTCATTTGCACAAGTGGGAGAAAGTAGATGACGGCGATAAGGGTGATGCATTACACGAGGAGGGTGAAGCCATGATTATAGGGCTGCTCCAAGCAGATTTGCTAAATCTTGCTACTACACCTACATGTGGAGAACACCTAAAAAATGAAGTTGCTTGCATGGATCTTGCCAACACAACCTAGACAAATTAAGGAGACATAAGCTCTGCCACTACTCTGTTTCATGAGCCAAGCCTTCAGTTCATTGAGTATGGAACCCTTCCTTATGTGCAGCAAGTTGTGTTCGTCGTCAAGGGCCATGTCCGCTGCCGAGACTCTGCCCATCGAGGTTTTGCCCGCAGTGGAGGCTCTGTCCGTCACCGAGGTTCTCTCGATCGCCGTCATCGTCGTCGAGATTGTGTCTATCGTCGAAGCTCTGTTCGTCGAGGTTCTACCCGCAACCGAAGCTCTATCCACTGCCAGGGTTCTCTCCATCGATGTCGTTGTCGAGGCCCTGTCTACCGCCAAGCCTCTATCCGCCGCTGAGGCCCTATTGTCGTCGAGGCTTTGTCTGCCACCGAGGCTCTATCCACCGCCAAGATTCTCTCTGTCATCGTCACTGCCGAGGCCATGTCCATTATCGAGGCTCTGTCCATCGAGGTTCTGTCTATCGAGGTTTTGTCCATCGCCGAGGCTCTCTCTGTTCGCCGTCAAGGCTCTCTCTGTCGCTGTCACCACTGAGACTTTGTCCGCCACCGAGGTTCTGTCCGTAGCAAAGGTTTTGTTCGTCACCGTTGTTGTCGAAGCTCTGTCCGCTGTCGAGGCTGTGTCCGTTGCCAAGGTTGTGTCCATTGTCGTGGTGTCTATGTTCGTGTCCCTCGCCGTCACTGTGTCTGTGGTTGTCGTCGTGTCCAAGGCTAAGTTCGTGTCAGTGTCAGTGTCAGCGCCCGTGTCTGTGGCCATACTAGAGATTGTTGAACATGATGGCGTGAAAGATTTCATCGATTGGCGTTGGGATCCTAGTGAAGGGCATGGAAATGTTTATATCAGAGTGGCGCAACGTAAGCTTGATGATGGTTTACTCGTCCCAACTAAATCCAACTATGTGCTTGTGGTCCAAAAGTAGCATAGAGTTTTCAACGAATATTGCTACCAACGTCCACACTTGGCTTGGGATCTGAGCATCGATGTGTTTGATGTTTGGTTTCAGTGGGATCTTGGTGACTCTGGGCATGGCAACAATTATATCAGAGTGAAGCAGCGGAAGCTTGATTGAGAGTTACTTTTCTCCTTTACTTCTAAGTGCATGTGCGTGGTCATGTTGCGGCTTGAAGGTTCAAGCAATCTTTGGGCAGCGAGGATTTGTAATGTCCACAAATTGATAGAGAATAAATTAATTAACCTCGGGAGTTTCTCCGAAGGGGTATTTATGACCGGCATGTAGGAAGTTGTTGATATCCGATTTGGAATATTTTATTTGTATTGCGAATTCCAGTTGGACTTCTGTTGTCTGCCATTTCGGAGGTGAAAGATCCTCCCTATTTGGTTGTTGCAATTTCGGTAGTTCACAGCCACCCTAATCTATTGTTGGAAATATCATTTCGATATTTCACTGTGTGCTACAAATTTGTGAAGTCTTCTATAGAAGACAAATTTGAAATAACTAGTGATATTTGATATTTGTCCGATTGTTATATTGAAGATTCAATAGATGTAATTTGAAGTGCTATAATTATTTGAATTTGAAGTTTGTTTGCGCTAGCACTGTGGTGACTATCTATTTTGTTAGTATTGTGCCAATTTGGTTAATATGATCTTTAATGCTCTAATTATCTTACAATAACATTACCATCCCAAGGCAACACAGTAATTAACTGGTTCGTATGCAACATCAAAGTTCGTGGGAACCAAGTGGTCGTGCGGCTCACTACCATACGACAAAACCATACTTGAAGGGAAGGTAGTTGTACGCACTCAGTGAGGACGTTGACGATGAAGACCATTTCATACCGTACGGTTTGTTTGACCGAACGGGTGGACCCAACATCACCGTACGATTGATCTTGCATCACCATACGGCAAGACCAGCAACATCGTATGACTAACTCATTCACACCGTACAGCCAATTCATCATATCATACAATCAGCTCCTTAACACCGTATGGTCAACCCTTGACACCTTACGACAATATCCTTAGTTTGTACGACAGATTTGGGAAGAGCCATCGTACGAAGGTTGAAGATTGACGACGAACAGAGGCTTTGGAAAGGTACACACCTAATCCTAAGTGCCTTGACGCAAGCCATCTGTGAGGAACATTACCTAGGAGACTGTCCCAAACTGTTCAAAATGGCTCACAAAAACCCTGCGTGACTCCACAAACCTTGGATGGGTCCCCTATCCACCCTGCTACCCTACGGGAACTCATATAATAGGCCAACCTCCACTGACATCTAAACTGCTTAAGGAGAGGACATTACAATCTGCCCTCCCCAAGATTGCTTGTCCTCAAACAACCTCAACCCTGGGTGTTGCAAAATGTGCTCACTTTCCCATGTAACATCCTCTACCAACAGATCCTTCCACTTCACCAGATATTCCCTGATAACTGTAAAGAGCCTGCCTGGCTCTTTGCTGAAGATATTATTTATTTCTTAATTTGCTTGCAAAGTTTTGTGTTTTTTCTTTTAATAATAATTATCTTATTGAAATTTTCTAGAATTGAGTAATATAGAAAACAATTTATCTCAAACTTCAACACTTCACCAGAAACGATCACATTCATCAAATTTATTCTAATTTTCAATTGTCATACAACATAACAATTAACAATGGTAAATGAGCACCTTTTTAAATGAGATGTGGCCTGCCAAGGATAAATGCAGCCACTACAAAGTGAGCACTGCTAATGGGGAGAGGTGTTACGCCTTCCAGTGACGATGGCAGCCTCCAGCACATCACACACAGCTTCCCATAAGCTGACGCAGCCCCCAACACAACATACGCAGCCTTCATTAAATGATTGGCAGCCTCCTTTAGATGTTACGCAACCTGCATTAATGTTTTGCAGCCTTCTTAAGACGTTACACAACCTTCAATAACAACTATAGCCTTCACATAAGAATTACGCAGCCAATTGCAAGATATAACAGGCTTCCAAATTATTATTCAGCCCTCTGAATGAAAAACAAACCACAATGAAGAAAATCTCAAAATCAACTGTAATTAAATAACTCTTCACAATTCAGTATAAAACAACACCAAATTGTATCTCCAGAATCATAATTGAATTCAGAACTTCAGTAGCAAAATTCACCATCAACATGTGATGATTCAAATTGCAAAAAGAGAGGAATCAGTCCTCAAACCCCAACCATCTTCTTCACAACCAAATTTTATCAAATGATCAATAGATAAGTGAGAATGAGCTCTCAAGTCCCTTTTTATTCTTTCTTGAGAGCTCAAACACAATTCTTACCAATGTGGGATAAATAGATATACTTTTCCTTTTAATAATTCATTTACTCCAATACTTTAAATTAATACCTTGGCTTAGGCTTCCATGAATTAATTAAATAAATGGCCCCTACCCATGATGACTCAAACCTCAACTTAAGTGAAATTATAAAGTTAAATTATAACTTTATAATAAGTCATTTAATGATTTAATAATAATTTGGCCACCAAAATAATAATAACTCCCAAAATACTTATCCTTTAAATATGCCATCTGAAACAGGAGTCACACCTATTATTTCCCCATGTGACCAAATGCACTTTCCAAAAATAGAAAGGGTCCTTCTCGAACAACATCAGGCTTACTATAAATAGTAAACGTGGCAAAAAAAGCAAATGAAGTCCGAATGACGCCAAACGAAAGCATACTGAATCCTGAAGTAGATGCCCATTGAAAAAGACCCTCTGTCCAACCTCATTAGCCTACGATGGTCACATGATAGGCTAATCCCAAGAGCTTGAAAAACGGGGACATTACAGTCCTCCCTTCGTAAGATTGCTTGTCCTCGAGCAATCAAGAAAAACAAGCAATATCACAATCCACCCGGATCCCAAGGATGGTCATGAGTAATGTCCCAATCCTCACCATACTCCTGTGAAGAAATCATCAGCATCAATAGTACAAAAATTAGCAACTGAGAAACTGCACTCAACACGCAAACAACTGACATCACTGACAACATCATCTGAAGACCAACTGTAGATGCCGAGGGAAAAAACCACTCAGTGGAACCCAACCCAACTGAAACATCAACTCTGTCAAAACTCAAGTCCCTGCCTAACTGACACTCGCACCCAACTACACTATGGATATGACAACAACCATAGGTACCTGAGTCACTGCCACCAAATCAAATCTCTGATAAACTGTCCTGGGTGTGTCGATACTGCAAGTAGTCTAACTTGCAACTGCCAATTGCATCTGGAAAAGATGGTGCTAATCCATCCCATAATGGATGGTAAGAAACTGGAGCCGGTCTACACCTGCATGAGACCAAATCCTCTATCCGTGGATCAAAAGGAAAATGATGAGCATACCCCAGCGTATAATGCCGGTAGAAAGCCCCAATCTCCGTCAATGGCTCATCATTACCAAATTGGGAATCATGAGATGGCTCCAATCTCTGACTCCACATAACCACAGGCTGGGTAGGATCCCGAGAAACCATCTCAACAAACCCAACCTCGAAATCCCTGTGGGGAAGCATAGTAGATAGAATCTCCACAATCTTCCCTACCAACCTCCGAATAGCACAAGAGCCTCGGATGAGAGTACCCTCAGACACTTTGTATGAATCCTCTTGTATATCTGCACTCTCAAGTAAATACTCCATGAATGACTCGGTGCACTAGAAATTATACGTGGTAGCGTCAACTTTCTCCCTTGTAACCCACAGTTGATCCCTTTGAAAATGTGGCACTGCCAATTGTCCCATGCTATCAGCTATATGAGATGAAGAAATAGATTCACTTCCAGCAAGAGGAAGCAAATTTACATGAGCTTATCCGTACCTAGTGCACCCATATCCTGAACAAATATGTTTGCCACATCATCATGTCGCGTATCCTCAACCGTAGAAGCCAACTCACCACCAACCACCTCAATGTGCAACTGAACTGGATCTGGGGCTGGTGTGGACCGTACATGCTCCAACTCCACAGTTACCTCCTCTAACTGGATTTGCGATTCCTAAAGAGCTCGCTAAGTGCCCTGTAAAGCCTCAGAAGTGGTTGTGAGCTCCTGAGTAAGCTCACTCACCTCCTCTTTGTCCATCAGTCCCTCATATGTTGTCCTCCCCCACTCGACTAGGTGATCTTGGTCGGCTACCATCTGTAAATAATCCTGTCTCAAAATCCTGACAGCCTCACACAAAGAATGGATCTCTGTCAAGGAAAGGTAACCACCATTGTGCTCATTTGTCATAGGAGCACCCCAATCATAAACAGCCAACAGCTGACGAGCGACATCAAAATGCTCAAGAGTAGAAGTAATATCTCTCTCACCAACTCGCAACTGGCTAGTCACATGATGACTCTGCACAACGGGCCTCCTATGTACAACCTCAACTACACTGTCCACACTATGAGAGGAAGTTGCATCCAACAAACTCCCCTCAAGATCACCATATCTCTGTGTACTTTCATCCGAGTACACACCTACAAACTGAGTACAGGCATCGGACTCGTCCTCATCTAACCCCGAGGAAGTTGCTGCTGAATTTGACTCACCACAATCTCCAGCTACCTCGTCCTCTACAACTGCCTGACAATCCAGATCCTGGGATCCATCCTCACTAACCACTCAGAGTCCTCCCCCAAGGTCTGATAAATCAAACAATGTTCGCTGCAGGAAGAATCATCCTCATGAGTCACCGAAGAAGTAACCCCCTCTAAAAGTGGAAGTCCTGGCTATAACAAACTCTTGCCACTCATATGCTTCCCCATCCTTATCCGTGAGTCCCTGTAACAAAGAATCTTGGAACCCACCACCACCGTATGACAACGCTAAGTCCACACCCAAAGTCAGATATAAAAAGCCAGAAACACTGTAACACCCATCATCCTCACTCTCAACATCAGAAATATCTGTGATGCTAGTGTCCACATTGTCTATCCGCGACTCCTCCACTAACTCTGGCTGCATACATGACTCAATGTCATCATGTGAATCA
Source organism: Chamaecyparis obtusa (assembly GCA_027943335.1). NCBI lineage: Eukaryota > Viridiplantae > Streptophyta > Pinopsida > Cupressales > Cupressaceae > Chamaecyparis > Chamaecyparis obtusa. Next base: position 438,467 of record BSBK01005981.1, on the reverse strand, counting down.
TCTACATTGTGGCATGAATCTATGTCACCCAACTCAATTGCAACACTCCCATCATGAGTGTCATCACTAGATAGCTCCATGCTCACATCCTCAACACAGGAAATGACCACTGTCTCTTGCACTGATTCCACATTGCGATTGCAATCGTAAACCTCAGAGCTGTCAGAGCTCATACACACCTCGCAGTCATCACCAAGGGGTGTCATCCCCAATGCGGCTCATAGTATCCTCAAAAGTAACATCAGATGTGACTATACTATCTGCATCCACATCTCCTGCTAAAATCTCAATTGCTGACACTTGACTTTGCACACCTGACTCAACGTCAAGTTGTGCACCAATAATGCTGGAGCGTGAACCGTCATCAGCTAACTCTGTTGTAACACCCAGATCACCAACATCACAGCTAGGAGACTCCATACATGCATCGGTCCCATATGAGGAAGCAGCTGCCTCCCGCACTGGAGCAACACTACTGTAGCTGACAAAAAAATCTCCAATAACAACTCCCTCCACGGAAGAGTTTGAACACTCAGTGATAACTACAACATCAGCTGCCTCTATACAACCCGTAGCGACTACTCTGGGAGCCTCAACCTGTTGATGCTCAGCGCTGCTGTCAACCAATGGTGCTGAAACATCCACATGTTCATGTGAAATAAATCCATCATCAGCACTGCGGATAGGACTAGCAGATACTGTACTAAATATAGGTACATCTGCATCAAGGGCACCTATCGGGGAAAACTCAAGCTTTCTTCCCTGCAATCTTGATGTCAGTCTCCTAAAAGCAGAGACCATATACCTCGCTGCCTTGTCTACTATCTCTGGATCCGACAAACTCTCCGCCAATATCTGCTGATACAGCCTAAGTCTTTCCATACTTTCCACTAAGGCATTTATTTCCTCTCTTTTTCCCATACTGCTACGCCGACTTCCAGAACTAGGCCTCTTGTATTTGTCCGTAGTTAGGAAAAGAGAGAGTGCCGATCACTTTTAAAATATCATCAGAATATAAAAGAATTCATTCCCCACAGGATGGTAGGAAACATGCTCTGATACCACTGTAAAGAGCCTGCCTGGCTCTTTGCCGAAGATATTATTTATTTCTTAATTTGCTTGCAAAGTTTTGTGTTTTTTCTTTTAATAATAATTATCTTATTGAAATTTTCTAGAATTGAGTAATATAGAAAACTATTTATTTCAAACTTCAACACTTCACCGGAAACGATCAGATTCATCAAATTTATTCTAATTTTCAATTGTCATACAACATAACAATTAACAATGGTAAATGAGCACCTTTTTAAATGAGACGTTGTCATGTCCCCTCTTTAGTGACATGTCATTTTTCAGTGGATTTGCCTATCATGGACTCTCATAGACAGATGGATTTGGTGAGAGAGTCATTCTGATGATTATTTGGGGATTGGATGGTCTTATTTGCTCTTGGAGATATGGTGTTTATCATATTTTTATTATAATGTGTTATGTGAGGCCAAAATGTTATAATTTTGAGTTGAGTTGCACTTTTTATTTTATAAAGTTACTTTTTATATAAAAGTGCATTATAAAAAGATTTTATAAGAATATTTTATGGATACTTCTAGAAGTTCTAGTGGCTTCTTAGAAAAGTAAATAAATAGAGTGCTTGGCCTCTCATTTGGACATCCCATGACTTGAGTTTACACTACTTTTCCCTTTGAGCATTTGTGGCGCCATCTTGGTCTACAGATTGTCATTTGATCTTTAGGAATGGAGTTTCTTAAGGATTTGCATAACTGATGAGGTGAAATATCCTTTGAAGGGTTGCACTTTGGAAGTGGTATTCAGCCATTTCAAGTTGAGCTTATTTGGAGTCCTCAGACTTACCTGAGGGTTTGAGTTTTTGATTGCAAGAGGAAAAAAAGCAGATCCGAAAAAGCAGTTCGAAAAAGCAGATCCGAAAAAGCAAAGCGAAAAAGCAGATCCGAAAAAGCAGAGCAAAAAAAGCAATCTGAAAAAGTTTTTTCTACAAGTCTAATTCAGTTTTCAGAATTTCAGGATAGGGTTTTGGAACCACATTTTTGCTCATATCTTCCTCGTTACTCAGCATATCATTCTGGGTATTTTTGCATCGGATTTCTATCGTTGAGGAGATAAAGATAGGTGCATTTTGGAGTCCCAAAATGCCATGATTTATTTTTAAGGAATTTTCAAAATTCCTAGACATTTTCGAAAATCTGCAAGAAAGTACATTTTCAGATTTGGGGTGACTTTGGCTTGGGTGTTGGCATCTTCAGCACTGGTAAAAATTATCGCAGTCATCTACAATCAAGTTCCTCACTTCTCATTTGGCATTTGGCATATTTTCTAAGAAATGTATGTTTTCAGCTGAGTACAAAATATAGCTTCAGCACTTTACTATTTTACATTGTACTTGTCTTTGTTTGCCATTTGGCATTATTGGTATCAAAGGAAAGCTAGGATTTTGCAAGTGAAAGGGCATTGTAATTTTCAGTCTATCTATATTGCAAACCCAAGGTTTGATGATCATATTATTGGCTGAAATATGTATCGCATTGTTGCAAATTGTTGATATATGAATGGCATATGGTTTTGAGCAATTTCCTACATCATTGATAGTCTTTTAGATGGTATTTGGTTGCTATCTATTATTCTGAAATTTTGGGACAACGAACTCATATACTCAAAAATAATTTTCTATCTACATCTTGAGTTGCATTTTTGAGGGTTTATTTAGTGGCCTATTGGTAGGGGTCATTACAGTGGTATCAGAGCGATTTTCTTGCCATCCTGTTGGGTATCAGCCGTCTTGTATGAGTGATCAGCACTCTGCTTTATCCAGAATGGACAGGTATAGTACAGAGTCTCAGAGGACACGATCCTGAACAGTTGATGGACAAAGTAGGAAGATCCATAGTCGGAACAGTAGAAAGGATGGTTATTTAGACATTCGAGATGAACTTAACAAAATAAACCATGACATGTCTGAACAGTTGGTTAAGCGCCACCGTATGATGAATGACATGCTGTCCGACCCAACTAAGGTGGATAAGTTGACTGGATTTCTATTTGGCAGATCTCCTCACAGGGCAGATGACACAATTACTGGGAACTTGCATGAGGAGTTCGAGAAATTAGCTTGCAGCGAGGCAGAGGTTTCAGTTCCTATTCAGCCACAAGAAGAAGTGGTGAAGGATATTACGCTAATGGATAGTAACTGTCAACTTGATACTCAAGTTGAGACAGTTGTATACAAGTTGCCAGAGGGTGATGTCACAGGTACTCCGGATGGTTTGGTTACGACAGGCAGTGACTACAACGTAGAGGGTTCAGAGGATGATTTTGAGGATGTTGTTGCGCACGATGGTGAGATGCCTGATAGAGATGAGCAGACATTGAGTATTCATGACTTTGCTGAGAGGGAGTACCAGGCACATTTGGATGCTTCGTCACATGAGGTTGAGGCTAGTAGTACTTCGCATGATTTGTCTAGCCAACTGAAGGTGAGCAAAGACAGTATTGTGACTTCATTATCTCATTATGACAGGATGTGGGATATGATAGAGGATCACATCCAGATGATTCAGTTACAGGTTAGACATAAGGGAGTTCAAGCAGAGTCTTCTTGTGTTGACTTACAGGCGATTAGGGAAGGAATGGGAACGATGAAGTTGAGTTATTTACATCTTCTATTAGATCATGACCATCTTCTTAGCCTTGCTGGAGACTATTCAGATGCCTTGAGGAGGGAGGAGGAAGTTGACAGGCTTTCTCGCGAGCTTGAGGACACTCGAGCTTCTTTGGTGAATACTCCATTGGCATTACAGGACTTGGAGAGACATGGGGATGAGCATGGCGTGGAGTTGAGTTTAGTTTCATCTTGCACACCTGATACTCAGCTTTCTGCGGCAGATGGATCATATGTGGTCGTTGATTATTCATCTTGCATCCACATCCAGGATACAAGGACAGTGTCAGACAGGTATGTGGAGTTAGTTGGTATTAGTCATATTACTCAGGTGAGTAGTTTGCTTGAGTTACCAGCTGATTCTAGTTTACGGATAAGGACTCGAGATTGTTATATTGGCGTTTGGGATTCAGTTGACTGGAGATCTTTATCACTTTTTGGTAGCAGTGATTGTTTGGGTGCTATCATGGATTTGATTAGCAGATTGCACGGTGTTGTCCTTTCTTGTGCCAGCAGTTTGTCCAATATTAGTATTAGTTTTTATACACCGGTGTTGGGCCTTGTTCATATATCCAGTCGACCATTCTTGCTAGAATGTGTTGATGATTTTTCATATTTGGCAGTGTTTACAGATGAGTCCCAGGATCATATTGGCATTGATGATATCCAGGAGGATGCAGTGGGCAGTTGTGAGGACTTAGTTTCCTCAACTGTTTCTTTTGGTACAGAGGAGTTGGACAGCAGTGCTACAGTTTTTGATACTCCGTATGTTGATATTAGCTTTGGAGTTGATTCACAGGATATGGATGGTAATACTGTAGAGACCAGTAACCTTGAGGATACTCTTTTGGACAATGCGTTAGAGGAGGATTGTAGGAGACAGTCTAGCCAGTGTCATCATGTGTCTAGTCAACTGAGAGTTAGTGAGGGAGACATTGCTATCGCTTGCCAGCATTTCGATGCTGCTCGTCAGTTGTTAGCAGTTTATGGATGGGGTTCTCCTACTAGTGATGAGCAGGGAGGTAGTTATCTTTCCTTGACAGAGATCCACTCTTTATGGGAGGCTATTCGGATTCTAAGACAAAATTATATGCAGTTGGTAGCCGACAGAGATTATCTTATGGAGTGGGGCAGTACAACGTACAATGCATTATTGACCAAGGAAGATGAGGTGAGTGAGCTTACTCGACAGCTTGAGGTGACTTCTGAGATTCTTGAGAGTACACAGTTGGCTTTTGAGGAGTCACAGTTTCATTTGGCTAAGGTGACCATGGAGTTAGAGCGACTGCCATCATTACCAGATTCTGTTCAGTCACAGGTTGTGGTGTCTGGTGATCCGAGGATGTCCATGGTCGAGATTGTCAGAGACAGTGGAGATGGGGATGCATCTATCCTCGATACTAGCATTGGCATATCGGGTTCGTTTCCACTAGAGTCAGGTTCAATTGAGTTGGGTGCTGCAGCAGATTGTTGTGGTATGCTTGACATGGTGGTGGTCTCTACTACTGATGGCATGGAGACTGGTGATGTATCAGAGATCATGTGTGATGTTGGTGAGCCGGCAGTTGGCATGGTTCCTACTAGTGATACTACTCCCTTGGCGGTGTCTTCGGAGGTAGTAGGCAGTTCCAGCTTGGTTAGTGATCGGTTGCAGTTAGTTTCATCTGGATTGCAGTCTGAGTCATTGACTGAGATTGGCGCATCTTATCGGCATTACACTGTGAGGTATGCTCACCAGTTTACCTTTGATGACCATGTTGATGAGATGATGATACGTAGATGTACTTTGGTCCTTAGTGCTTGTCATCAGTTATGGGATGGTTTGACGCCACGGGATGAGAGTTGTGATGAGCATGACATGGCGATAGGTTCTGCGGTTGACAGCTTGATAATACATGACTTAGAGCAGGAGTTTGGGAGTGATGCTTCAATGGTTGTTATTGATTCTACTCCTTTGGCTATGACATCTCCTCACTTAGCTGGTGATCAGCCGCAGTGGGTTGTATCACCTGTGCATGGTAAGTTGTTGACTGAGGTTGGTTCTTTTTATCAGCATTATACTGCAAGGAATGTACATCAGTTTGCTTTTGATCCTTGTGTTGAGGAGTTGATGGCAGGCAGATGTGGTTTGGGTTTTATTTCTTGCTGTTTATCTCGTGATGTCTTTTCGCCATCAGCGGTGCATGGGAGTTATGGTTATGAGACAGTGGCCGGTGTTCTGCAGAGTTGTGTTGACTGCAGGAGTTGTACAGTGTGTGGATTCTCCATACTTGGTACAGTTCCATTCGGGAGTGTTCACCATTGTTGCAGAGTTGGATTGTACATTCCGCATAGGCCAGTGGGATGCGTTGATGGTATTTACTGTGTTGGCAGTTTGAGTTGTCCACTTTGGGTTCTGATGTTCTGAGAGTTTGTGTCTCGTGGGTTCCTGACTGTGGCAATTGTGATTTTGGAGTTTGGTTGAGCTGTATTTGTCAGTTTGATTATGGATTCCTCTTCGTTATATTGCGGAGGATATTGCAGGAGCCTGCGTTGATTGACAGCAGTACAGTTCATGACTACATTTGGGATCTAGGTGGATTGATTGGCACCAGTTACCACCTGCAGACTGATGGGCAGACTGAGATAGTAAATAAGTGGGTGGAAGGCTACTTGAGGAACTATGTGGCAGGGCAGCAGAAGGCATGGGTTAGGTGGATTTATCTATGTGAGTATTGTTACAATACTACATACCACATGTCTATTCAGATGATTCCTTTCAGGGCACTATATGGTTATGAGGCACCGAGTTTTCTGGATTTACTTATGAGTGATGTTAGAGTTCCTCGTGCTGGAGATTTGCTTCAGGAGAGCAAGGACATTGTTGATGCTCTCAGAGATAATATTGCCAGGGCACAGAATCAGCATAAGCAGTATGCAGATCAGAAGCGGACAAAGAGGAGTTTTGAGGTTGGTGATATGGTTTATCTCATGTTGCAGCCCTATAGACAGTCTACTCTTGGGAAGAGTGGGTCGAAGAAGCTTAAGCCTAGGTACTATGGTCCTTTCAGGATTATCAGGCGTATTGGAGAGATGGCATATGAGCTTGAGCTTCCAGCAAACAGCAGGGTACACAATATTTTCCATGTGTCACGCCTCAAGAAGGCGTTGGGTCAGCATGTTGTGCCTTCAACAGTTCTTCCTCCATTGGATGATGAGGGGAAATTGGTTCTTGTTCTTGAGTACATCATTGATAGCAGAGAGAGGCAGGTCCGCAGGAGGACCATCAGGGAGTATTTGGTGAAGTGGAGAAATTTGCCTGAGGAGGATGCCACATGGGAGGGAGAAGATATTTTGCAGCACCCAGCTTTGGGATTGCTTCAGAGCAAGCAATTTCAGGAGGGGCGGACTGTCATGTCCCCTCTTTAGTGACATGTCATTTTTCAGTGGATTTGCTTATCATGGACTCTCGTAGGCAGATGGATTTGGTGAGAGTCATTCTGATGATTATATGGGGATTGGATGGTCTTATTTGCTCTTGGAGAGATGGTGTTTATCATATTTTTATTATAATGTGTTATGTGGGGCCAAAATGTTATAATTTTGAGTTGAGTTGCACTTTTTATTTTATAAAGTTACTTTTTATATAAAAGTGCATTATAAAGGAATTTTATAAGAATATTTTATGGATACTTCTAGAAGTTCTAGTGGCTTCTTAGAAAAGTAAATAAATAGAGTGCTTGGCCTCTCATTTGGACATCCCATGACTTGAGTTTACACTACTTTTCTCTTTGAGCATTTGTGGCACCATCTTGGTCTGCAGATTGTCATTTGATCTTTGGGAATGGAGTTTCTTAAAGATTTGCATAACTGATGAGGTGAAATATCCTTTGAAGGGTTGCACTTTGGAATTGGTATTCAGCCATTTCAAGTTGAGCTTATTTGGAGTCCTCAGACTTACTTGAGGGTTTGAGTTTTTTATTGCAAGAGGAAAAAAAGCAGATCCGAAAAAGCAAAACGAAAAAGTAGATCCGAAAAAGCAGAGCAAAAAAAGCAATCCGAAAAAGTTTTTGCTACAAGTCTAATTCAGTTTTCAGAATTTCAGGATAGGGTTTTGGAATCACATTTTTGCTCATATCTTCCTCATTACTCAGCATATCATTCTGGGTATTTTTGCATCGAATTTCTATCGTCGAGGAGATAAAGATAGGTGCATTTTGGAGTCTCAAAATGCCATGATTTATTTTTAAGGAATTTTCAAAATTCCTAGACATTTTCGAAAATCTGCAAGAAAGTACATTTTCAGATTTGGGGTGACTTTGGCTTGGGTGTTGGCATCTTTAGCACTAGTAAAAATTATCGCAGCCATCTACAATCAGGTTCCTCACTTCTCATTTGGCATTTGGCATATTTTCTAAGAAATGTATGTTTTCAGCTGAGTACAAAATATAGCTTCAGCACTTTACTATTTTACATTGTACTTGTCTTTGTTTGCCATTTGGCATTATTGGTATCAAAGGAAGGCTAGGATTTTGCAAGTGAAAGGGCATTGTAATTTTCAGTCTATCTATATTGCAAACCTAGGGTTTGATGATCATATTATTGGCTGAAATATGTATGGCATTGCTGCAAATTGTTGATATATGAATGGCATATGGTTTTGAGCAATTTCCTACATCATTGATAGTGTTTTAGATGGTATTTGGTTGCTATCTATTATTCTGAAATTTTGGGACAGCGAACTCATATACTCAAAAATAATTTTCTATCTACGTCTTGAGTTGCATTTTTGAGGGTTTATTTAGTGGCCTATTGGTAGGGGTCATTACAGACGTGGCCTGCCAAGGATAGATGTAGCCACTACAAAGTGAGCGCTGCTAATTGGGAGAGGTGTTACGCCTTCCAGTGACAATGGCAGCCTCCAACACATCACACACAGATTCCCATAAGCTGACGCAGCCCCCAACACAACATACGCAGCCTCATAATAAATATCGCAGCCTTCATTAAATGATTCACAGCCTCCTTTAGATGTTACGCAGCATGCATTAATGTTTTGCAGCCTTCTTAAGACGTTACACAACCTTCAATAACAACTGCAGCCTTCACATAAGAATTACGCAGCCAATTGCAAGATATAACAGCCTTCCAGATTATTATTCAGCCCTCTGAATAAAAAACAAACCACAATGAAGAAAATTTCAGAATCAACTGTAATTAAATAACTCTTCACAATTCGGTATAAAACAACACCAAATTGTATCTCCAGAATCATAATTGAATTCAGAACTTCAATAGCAAAATTCACCATCAACATGTGATGATTCAAATTGCGAAAAGAGAGGAATCAGTTCTCAAACCCCAACCATCTTCTTCACAACCAAATTTTATCAAATGATCAATAGATAAGTGAGAATGAGCTCTCAAGTCCCTTTTTATTCTTTCTTGTGAGAGCTCAAACACAATTCTTACCAATGTGGGATAAATAGATATACTTTTCTTTTTAATAATTCATTTACTCCAATACTTTAAATTAATACCTTGGCTTAGGCTTCCATGAATTAATTAAATAAATGGCCCCTTCCCATGATGACTCAAACCTCAACTTAAGTGAAATTATAAAGTTAAATTATAACTTTATAATAAGCCATTTAATGATTTAATAATAATTTGGCCACCAAAATAATAATAACTCCCAAAATACTTATCCTTTAAATATGCCATCTGAATAGGAGTCACACCTATTATTTCCCCATGTGACCAAATGCACTCTCCAAAAATAGAAAGGTTCCTTCTCGAACAACATCAAGCTTACTATAAATAGTAAACGTGGCAAAACTATAGCAAATGAAGTCCGAATGACGCCAAAGCAAAGTATACTGAATTCTGAAGTAGATGCCCACTGAAAAAGACCCTCTGTCCAACCTCATTACCTACGAGGGTCACATGACAGGCTAATCCCAAGAGCTTGAAAAACGGGGACATTACAATAACCCTCTTCAGTCTCCTCTCTCAGGTGTCAACAATAGCCTCAGTGACCAAAATCAATTTCCCCTCCTCATCAAGGGGTGGCAACACTGTAGACGGTATCACATGATGGCCAATCGCCTTCTTGAGGCGAAACACATGGAAGACGTTATGTACCAGGTTGTGAACTAGTAACTCCACCTTGTAAGCCACCACACCAGTACGCCTGATGACCTTGAAAGGTCCGTAATAATGTGGCTTAAGTTTCTTGGCCCCGCTCTTCCTGAGAGTGGATTGTTTGTAGGGCCCCACTCAACCCTCTGCTGATCGAAATATTGTTTTTGTTGATTTGGAGATTTCTGAATGTTCTCCTTCAAGGCCCTCACGATATCTTGGACATCTTGTAAGAGGTCCTTGGCACTAGACACTCTATTGTGGCCAAAGCAAAAATTCAGAAGATGGGTGCATCATACCCGTACAATGCCATGAAAGGTGACATCTGGATGGACATGTTGTAGGTTGTGTTGCAGCAATACTCGCACATATATAACCACCTAATCCATGCCTTTTTCTACCCCAATATGTAATTCTAAAGGTATCCCTCCACCCATTCATTAACTATTTTTGTGCTAACATCTGTCTGGGGTTGGTAGTGCTAGAGGTGAGCTCGGTGTCATTGAGCCTAAACAACTCCTACCAAAAACGACTCATGAAACTATTGTCCCTGTCAGTGACTATGCTCCTTGGCAACCCATGAAGTCTGAATACCTCCCTGAAGAACAATTCTAACACCTGTATTGTTATGTATGTAGTGGTGATCGGAAAAGAGTGCAAATTTAGTAAGTCTATCCACCACAACATAGATGCAAACTCTACCTTGGGCTTTGGGAAAGCCTGTGATAAAGTCCATCAAGATACACTCCCACTTCCTACTCGGAATAGGTAGGGGATGCAACAAACCTATAGGAAAAGTGTGCTCCTATTTATTTTGCTGACAAGTAGCACTGACCTCTGACTTAAGCCCCTTCCAAGTGAATCTCTCTCATATCTGTCGATATGTCTTAAATTACCCTGCATGTTTGACCATAGGTACATCATGAAAAGCACGCAACATTTGTCTCTTCATCTCCGATCCCGGTACTAAAAAGATCCACCGTTTGTAAATGATAATATCATTTACAACTATTTATCTATCATCCTGTAGTATCCCATCAATAATACCAGTAGCCCATGTGTGCTTAGCATACTTGACAGAAATCAAACCTTGCCAATCATCTGCAATCTCTCCAATAGAACACAAGTGGGGTCTCCTTGATAAGGCATCAACAACATTCTTCTTCCCCTTCATATAAGCAATATCAAAATCATAAGCTTGGAGCTTACTGACCCATTTCTGTTCACAATCGTTGAGATCCCACTAAGTGAGGAAATGTTTCAGGCTGTTATGATTTGTTTTTGCTAGAAATTTGTTGCCCACAAGGTACTGCTAGAACTTAGCCAACGCATGCATGATGCCTAACATTTCCTTATCGTAAATGTTGTAACTCTGCTATAGCCCCCTCAATTTTCAACTCTCAAATGCTAAAGTGTGCTTCTCCTGCATCAACACTACAACAAGCCCCTCTCTTGAGGCATCACACTGTAACTCAAAATGCCCAGTAAAACCAGGTAATGCAAGAACTAGGCACGAGCTCATTAACTGCTTGAATTGGTCAAAACATTGGTTGTGCCTGCTTGGTCAAAATGAAAGCCCCTTTCTTTGTCAAAAACTTAAGAGGTGCTGCCCACTGCGGAAACCCCTTCACAAAGCATCTATAAAAAACACAAAACCCAAAAGTCCCTTAAGCTAGGTGAGATTCTTGGGTGGGGACTAATCAACAATAGCTTGGATTTTCTCTGGATCAACCCTCCCTCTAAATTGACATTATGCCCCAAATTGAGCAACTTTGTCATCCCAGACAGTAAGAACCCCTATAGGTTCTGACTGTGACAACCCCGGAACGCTTCACTTTTGTATGTTTGACATTTCATCAAACAGTTGGCATGAAATGTCTAAGTTTTGATTTTTGAGCGTATATGGTTTGCTTTGTTTGTATTTAAATGATTTTTGCAATTCCAACATACACAAATGCATAAAAATTCAAATTATCTTGCTAGCTATGCACAAATATCTCATTTCATTTCATATGTTTGCAATTATTTACAAGGATCATCAAAGAAGCATTGAAACAATTATTAATTGCAAAATAATAAAACCTGAGACTGATCGCAGCTCAATATATCCTACTAGATTTAATCGCAGCCCTTTGAAACTGTCCACAAATTATCTCTAGAGCATGTGAACCCTAAATGAAGGAGCTAGACAACCAATACATGTCTCAAGGATACCTAACGCAGACCCCTGCAATTAAATCGCAGCCTTTTAAAGACTGTTGTTCCTCTATTTAGAGTTGTGGTTGTTGTAGAGCACATGAGACTGATCGCAGCTCAATATATCCTACCAGATTTAATTGAATCCCTTTGAAACTGTCCACAAATTATCTCTAGAGCACGTGAACCCTAAATGAAGGCGCTACACAACCAATACAAGGATACCTAATGCAGGCCACAGCAATTAAATCACAGCCCTTTAAAGACTGGTGTTCCTCTATTTAGAGTTGTGGTTGCTGTAGCATCATGCTGTTGCTGTATACTAAGCCAAAAGCAGGTCTAGGACTGTGATTTGGTATTATTCTTTGCCGCTGAAAACTCAGAAACAAATCTGAAAGTAAATGCTGGAATCTAAGCCCAAACCCTTCACTGTTTAAGCACAATTATGATCTCTGAATAAGACCATGACAAGCACAATTCGCTGGATAGTTTCACCAATTCAAAGTGCATTATTTGGATAGAATTCACAATTCCATCAGATGAAAATATCTGAAAACCCTTGGCTCTCAGCCTTTCACAGTCTCACCAAAATAAAAAATACCAATGCATAGAATGAATTTTGATTTCTCTCTAAGGCTCTTTTATAATATTTCCCCATGAATCTTCATTAGCAAGGCTCTGTAATGATTTTGATATTTGCTTTAATAATAATGAGTTGACTTTATAATATATCATTAATAAAGCACACTTTTAATCAATGAGTATTAATTACTCATTACCCTCAACATGGCCCCCACTATATTATAAAGTCAATTTATAACTTTATAATATAACTTAAATAATTAAACATCAATAAAGGCCATTAAAAGATTAATATCTCATTAAATGCTCATTATATTAACAAGTCACCTGAACTAGGAAGTCAACCACTACATCCTCTATCTATATGACTGCCTTACTAAAAATAGAAAGGGCCCATCTCTATCAACCTTAGACTTACTATGAATAGTAAGTATGTGAAACTGAGCCCAAACGAAGTCCAATCTGAGCTAAACAAAGACCAAATTCGAACATACTCAATTCTGGAGAAGACAAGAACCTCCATTAACCAAGGCTCTGCCTCAGAAGTCCCTCTATCCACAATAATTAGCCTACGAGGGACACAATAATAGACTAACAACTCATCCTCTAACACTGGCTAAAAAGGGGAAATTACACAAACTTGCTCTTGGACTCCTTGGCATACGAGGATTCCCTCTCCAATATGTATAGCACCTCCTCTAGATGTCTCAAGTGCTCCCCAAAGTCTAACTAAATACCAAAATGTCATTGAAGATCAAAACAAACTTACACAGTTGATGTTGAAACACCTTCTTCATACAAGGGTGAAATGTGGTTGGCACATTGGTTAGGCCAAATGGTATAACCAAGAACTTGAAATACCCACGCTGACATCTAAATGTTGTCTTCTCCACATCCTCCTCTCTCATTCGAATATGATGGTAACCAGACCTCCAGTCGATCTTAGAGAAGTAAAAAGCCATGTGTAACTCATCAATCAACTCATCTAAGCGGGGTAGGGGATACTTGTTCTTAATTGTCTTCTTATTCAAAACACGATAGTCAATGCACATGCGAGGAGTCCCATCCTTCTTAACCAATACAACTGCGAATGCAAATGAGATCTTAGTAGGCCGGATATGTCGCATATCAAACAACTCCTTAATTGTCTTCTCTATCTCATCCTTGAGTCGCTTAGGGCGTCTGTATGGGGTAATGATGATGAGTTTTGCACCCTTCTCTAACTCAATGATGTGCTCAATGCCCCTATCTAGTGGTCTACCATGTGGCACATCACTAAACACCTTACTGTGTTTAGTTAAGATCCCTTGAATCTGTAGAGGGTAGTCATACTTCTATTGCTCTACTGCAATAGGCATCAAAACACACTCTGTTGCCCAGTCTACCTACTCATGTCTAATCAATCTCTCAATCCTCTACAAGGATACTATGCAAATGCTCCCATCTGTCAAGCGTCTCAATACGTGCTTTCTCCCATTTACTTCAAATCTCATTTCCATAGTATGCACATTGAGGTAAACGTCCTCAATCATAAGAAGTCATTTCATTCCTAGGATAACATCCATCTCACCCAAACCAACAAAATAGTAATTAGCCTGAAACTCATAACCATTCAACCTAAAGGGAAGATTGAGAATTCTCCTGGTACATGTGAGCATATATCCATCCACAACCCTCACCCTGAATCCCTCAAACTCCTTTGTCTGAAGTCCATGCCTTTTCACAAGCCCCTCATCAATGTAGTTAAATGTCGCACCTATATCATGTAAGGTGATCACTTGCTGCCCTGCCAAGATTCCTCTCATCTTGAATGACCCCTCTTCCTAAATGCTAGAAAGGCATGCCATGGGTTTCTCATCCTCCTACTCTTTTACTGACCCCTCAGATGCACTCTCTCCCTCACTGTCACAAGTCTCAATATGCTGATCCAAAATTTCTGAATTAGAATCAGCCACTGAAAGGTACTCTATCTTGTTTGCTTTCCCTATAGAAGAACACTTATGTGTGACATCCCATGGGTCCTTGTATTTGAAGCACAAATTTTTGTTTCTTAAGTCATTGAGAGACTCATCATTTGGTTTTTGTTGCTGTTCTAAAACCTTATGAAATAGTTTCCTATCCTTTTTACTAGGGAAGGGTTTGGAGGAAGACCGGCCCCTGGAATCAACATGCTCCATATTTCTAGCCTTCTTCATGGCATACTATAATGTAGGTGGATCAAATGCTCTAACTCAATTGCGCAAAGGATCTATGAGCCCCTCTACAAATAGAACAGTCAATCTCCTCTATAAGATATTTATCACCATTACTGACAACCTCTAAAACTCAAAAATGTAAGCCTCCAAAGATCCATATTGCTTAAGTTGTGCAAGCTCCCTGAAATACATCTCCGATTCCTTCCTATCAAAGCGCTCGATGAGTCTATTAGTGAACTCATCACAGGAAGTAATATAGCAGTGTCCTAGAGTGGTCAACCCATCCACTCATTTTCTACACCGTCTAGGTGTAAAATAGCGAACTTAATCGCTACTTCCTTTGACATGGGCCTCAAGGAAAGATAATTGTCTAGCTTCTGCACCCATGCACAAGTTGTACACGATCTCCTCCATCAAAAGGTGGCAAGGTCAACTTGCCCACAACTTGTTGGAAATCCCTGTTACCCTGCATAGCCTTGTGATCTTCTCTGCTTGTTGAACCTGCCTTGTGTCTCTTCTGTTCAATGAACTAATCAAGGGTCAATAACTCGTTGACCTCTAGTGGTAAGGTCATATACTCTATAAAATGGTGACAGATCTCCTCTGCCGCTGAGATCTGTAGCTCAAGCCCTCGTCCCTGTGGGGTAGGTGATTCCTCCCGTTGAGTGAAAACAAGTTGTAGGGGCCTAGGAACTGAACTGGGAGCTGTAGTATGCTCACCATGTGGCCTGCTAGACTCACCTATATAGGTAGTACACTGAGGTTGTTCCTCTCATGACTGATTTTGCTTACCATTTGTCCCAACAATGTAGACATCATATACATCACAGTGTCAAATTTCCCCTCAATCATGGTGTTAGGGCTAATGGACCTAGCCTTCTCCTTCTCCTTCTCCTTCTCGGCCATGGTATTTGTACTCCTTTCCCTGTCACTCAAATCTAAAATGTGACGACCAAGAATACCAGATACTGTTTTACCTTCATGAATTAATGGTGGCTGCCACTGAGTTTGATTGTCTTCCCTAGTGTAGGTCTAACAATGTTGATCACTCATCAATGGTTTATATTCTATTCACAGGATGGCAAGAATATTTGTGCTCTGATACCACTGTAATAGACACTCCCCACCCCCCAGATCTGCCTTTTGCAATTTCTGATTGTGTTTGCTAATTCTGATTTTTGTTTGTTTTGTTTTTTTCTGATTTATTTTTTTAATTTTTTTTTTGCTGATAAGAATTGCAATGCTTGAAAGAAAACATATAATGAAATATTGAAATGATGAAATACTACAAACACTGTGCACCAAACAACGGTGTGATATCTGATTTAGCTTTTATTTCCAAAAACTACTACATTGACTGTACCAGGCTGCTGTACGGATCTGGTCACTTTAGGATTGCACAAGATGGATTTATAGTGATCTGATTTCCTGATGTCTCCTCCACCAGCTGTCCAAGTGCTGATGCAGATCTACAAACTCTAATTTATATGATAAATTGCTGCTGATGTAGACAGCCATCCCATTAGAGAGAATGTGGAATCCAATTTAATGACTGTAAGGCTGGTAACTGATTGTATATTTTCCTAGAAATTCCTCATCTGATCCTTACTAATTGAAAACTTATGTTTCATGCCAAACTGGGGAGGTTCTATAAACTGTTTTTCTGTCTCTTTGCTTGACACCCAAGCTGGGAGGGTTTTGTATGAAACCTGGAGCTGTACGGCCAGGCCTCGGTGCCTATAAATTGATAATTCTGCAGTCCAAAAGCACCGATCTATAATTTTGACGAACAATCTTTGCCTTTTCCAAATCTGATCTGGTAAAACCCACTTAATTTCTGATGCCAAGATGAAACCAATACTGATGTGTTGTATCCTGTCGCCTGGAGAGTTGGGGCTATGTCCAACTCTGAATTCTTCCAAGAGATTTTGTTCCTGGAAGCCTAATTTCTGTTCAAACCCTCATTGAGCTCAAACCACAATTGCTGATATGAGAAACAACCACTTGGATAATGACAAAAGGCTCCCAAAAGTTTCTTTTATTTTCAATTTCTCCTTCCATCCAAGAAGTTCAAACTTCTTCTTGGGTTTTCACATGAATTTTATTAAACTTTATTAAAACTACTCCATTTCCTCCAGAAATCAAGCGTTGAGGAGTAATTCCACATGAAAAATAAGAAAACAGTTTTTAAGTTGTAACTTACAACTTATTTGCCTAGGAATGGAGCCAAGGGGTTATTTTATTATTACTTAATTATTTTTTCCCTAAATCACCCCTTCAATTTCTTTATAATAAAATATTAAAGTAATCACTATAATATTTCCATATTTATTTATAAATTCACCATCTAAACTACGAACTAGATTCTGACTGTTGGCACCAGTCCACAGATGATGTCTGACTACTGTAGGCTGACAGTCTTCACCTAAAATTTAGGGATCCTCCCTAAAAAATAGGAATTGCAACCAAAGTCTCCAGACTGGTCCCGGAGGTCCCTTGATGTGTTCCGGTCAACTACCAATCAATCCCTAAAAAGTAGGAATACCTTCTAAAATCTAGGAGACTGTCCCAAACTGTCCAAAATGGCTCACAAAGCCCCTACATGGCTCCACAAACCCTAGATGGGTCCCCTATCCACCCTAGTGACCTATGAGAACCCGTCTAATAGGCCAACCTCCATTGACAATTGAACTGCCTAAGGAGGGCACATTACATATCTATAGCCTTTTGGTTTAGCCCAATTATGCACTACGACTAATGATTCAGCCCATGCTTTAGCTCTAACATTCGCATTCACTTTAGCAACCCATTTCAAAAGGAGACCTATTCTTTTATGTTGTTTTAGTGATGATGAAAATTTACGATGCGAGAACTAAAAAGTTTCTAAGCCTTTGATCTATAATTGAACTCCAAGATTTATCGATGCTTTAAGTTCCTTTGCATGCTTGATGATTCCCTAATTGATTTACCAACTCCTCTGACAATTTTGCACATCTAACATAACCACCAAGAAGCATTTTCATTATCTACCTATCAAACACAAAATGACTTCTATAAGTTTCCACTTTTCAAGGATCCCACTTGATTTCATCAAGATTATGCAACAATTAATGAACCAAAGTGACTTGAGCTGCACTCCACAGTTCACCGAAGGTACAAGTACAAGTTTGTCTTATTAGCTTATAAGCTTATGTTGAACAACTACCGTGGTAGATTCCTTAGGTACCAAAACCTAAACACATCAAATCCAATCCAAAATACTAAGTGCACACATCACAAACACAAACACAAGAAAACAAGCTTTTTTGGTGATCCAAGATTGCTTGACCCCTAAGATGCTCCTACATCATTGACAAAGGGTCTTGGACAAATGTAAAATAGTACATAGGCACCAAAATAACAACTTCAAACAATAAAGTGTAACAACCTAAGACATTATAATGGTGCCATAAGCATAAAACAAGCACTTGCTCAAGGGAAAAACTGCCATTAATTGAAAATGTTAGTTACATAGACAAGAACAAAGAATTCTCAAGTCAAGCTCTCTAATGAAATCCTCCATAACTTGAGATTGCCAACACACAAGTTACACAATTGCAGCTACATCCTAAAGAAGAAGAAAAATATCCATCCATTTGCAGATGTAAATGGAAAGGTAGCCTTTGGAGCACCAAGCAATTAAATTTGCCAATCATGCCTCGTTCCCAGCCTTACAAATTGGGAATATTCAATTCCTACATCACCAAAGGCTTGTGTGAATCCACAATACTGCTTATAATATTCTATACATCCTTTCAAAGATGAAATGATATTCGATATAGCACCAATGAGTGTTCATGATATAATCTTTGGGCATTCGTACATGCATAGTCGTCAATATGTAGCCTATCCATGGGACATCACTATATCAGTAGGCAGCAAGAGATAACGGATTCTTGAAGAGATTCATTCCTCTAGTCATGCTATGTAAAATCCTAAGAAGATTGTGACATTGTTATGCATATTCTATATTCAAATTTCCCCTTTCTCCAACAAAACAATCTCAAGTGACAAAATCAAATTAGGTTCTAGAAACCATGCACACATCTAACTGTTTTATGCCATTACAAAGAGGTTTTGGAGCAGATAACTCAACACGAGAAATGTTTCAGTGAAAATCCTAGTCTTTCTTCCTAAGTTTAACACAATCCAAATCCTTGCTTCTTAAGTTTTTGTGACTCATCAAAGTGGATTCCCCATATACAATTCCAGTGATATCATCAAGACAATTCTCATGGCTTGAGCTAACATGCTGACTCATGTTCATGACCTGCAATAATTTTAAACCCTCTATCCAGGTTTTCCATATCTCCAAGATCACCAAATCACACCCTCCAGATGCCACAGAATTTTCAAATGTCAGTAAGCAATATGGACAATTAGGGCATGGAACCATCTAATCACTCACCAAACCTTAATCTCCATTACCAGATTTTTCAAGGTTCAGACTTCAGAGATAGCATTGACTCTTAGATGACAAATTGTTGTTGCTTTCATCCTTGATGAGGTGGAACCACAACATATGAATGGAAGATTCAATCATCATATTTGATGTCATACAACTCAACCATCACAACATGAAGATTCAAAAGGAAGCATACCGTTTCAACTTTCATAATAGTTCTTTAGTAATTGTGGTTAATTTCATTACGTCTACATCTGTATTGTACAATTTTATGGCATAACTGTAGCATAGACGTCACTAGTGGAAGATGGACAACCATACATCTCCATCAAGAGTATACCATATACAAAATGGACAGATAAATAAACTTTGCTATTTCAGTTCTAATATCTATACTATTCAACTATCTGATTATCAACACTGATTTATTATCAGTATTGCTTTCAGCACATAAACCACATCTGGATTCTCACAATTTATAGTGCTATCCCTTGTATATCTCCTGTGATCTGGAACAAGAAGAGATATAACAAAGAATTCAGATCTGAAGCACACTTTTAGATTTACAGTTTTAGCCTCTGTCCATTAGTGTGTAACTTCAGCATCCAATGTCTATTAAGGAAAATAATATTAGACATTCTCTCAATTGTTTGATCTTTCAGATTGATTAAATATTATCTCAAGAATTCTAGGCAAGCCAAAGTTGTACTTGGACATAGGTTCACTTTTGTGAGTTTAGCAAAGTTGCAGAGTCCAGACATTATAAGTATAACAATATGTTCATCCCTTTAGGTCATGAGTACCTATATGCAATATAAGGTATGTCTTAACTCTTAAGTAGTTTTCCAAAGCAAATTTAGATTGGTTTCAATGAACTGTATTCAACCTTATTTAATGTATATGGTATCAAGAGGGTGCCACATACAAATAGATAGAGCAGGATGGTGCAAGGACTAATGATACGGTACCAAGAGGGTTCCACATACAAATAGATAGAGCAGGATGATGCAATGAATAATGCTCTCATGGGAGAGACTTTGTTAGGCCCAACTGCGTTTGATATGAAATATTTTTCTTTTGGAAGTGAGAGCAAGTGAAAGGCATGCATAGACAACCACGATGAGGTTGACAACCACAAAAGAAAAAGGATAAGATTCTTAGATAAAGCCATCATAAAAAGAGAAGCAGAAGAAAAAATGGAAAAAGTTTGTTTTGTATTCTGTCAACTATAAAATGGCTCTAAGATTTATAAGAACTTGCAACTAAAATTTCTACTAAGACTCAAAGCAAGATAGCAACAAAGACAGTGCACCAAAGTTCAAGCCCTGAAGTAGAGAACTTGTCTAAAGTACTAACCTGTTATTTAATTGACAACAGTTTAAGCATGCAATCTTTAAATACACTCTAAGCATTCATGAAGATGATTTTTTCGATACTTTCAACTTTCAAGAACTATATACCCTTAGAATGACTGAAATTTAAATGCCCACACAACAGTAAGAACTTATGCCTGCAATAGCATTTTCCATGTTGTGGCACATATCTCAGTTTACTTAAGAATTAGATACAAATTCAGAAACTTCTCTTAACTCCACATATTATATGAGCTTTCTTTGGCATCAGTTATTCACCTAATAGATTCAACAATACTGTGGCTACTCTTCATTACCCAATACAGCAAGTGCTTAAATACCAATAAATTTCAGCTTCACCATTGGTCTCTTATTGACTACCCTTAAAACTTGAAAGTAATTAAATTTCACACTTGTTTCTCAAAAATAAAGAGCCATTCTATCAGTCACGCACTCACACTCAAGAACGAACAAGCATTGAAAGCATTCGTAAGAAAGAAGCAAATTATCTATTACAAGGTTGGAAGATTGATACTACCTTATTTTAGATCCCCTTGTCCCAATAATAATCCTGCGATGCGTATGTTTATGTACAATAAAATGTTGCTCAATTCGTAGAGACCCATCTTCCATTTCCTTCCAATCAATCAAGCGTTGATCAACTTCATAGGGTATCTCCTACATGTGGATTAATGGTTAGATAAGCTAAAGTTGAATATAGACAAATAGCAATTGCAGGTGGAAAAAAATAATTAATTTAGATGAAAGACAAGTGGAATATTATAAATCTTCACCTGATGTATGTAGTGCAACAATTTTTCTCGTACAACTTCAAGTGATGTGTTTTTTAGAGAATCTTCATCCAAAGCAATGGGATCTTCATCCCAAGGTCTCTTGACTGCCTAAAAGAATATAACAAATTAATGAATGCCAAAAAATATCATGTTCAGTCTCAAAAGTTTCTAAACTAGTATACTATATTTCCCTGTTAAGAAATGTTTAACTATCAGATTAAATTTCAAACTTTCTAGGGAGCAGAAACAAACATAATCTGATGCATCACAAACATGGTTACTCTTGTCCAAACTTTAACTCAATTTAGCCAGAAGTGTATAAACCCAAAATATTGAATATAAAACACAATGAACCATTCTATGATACACACACAAACCAAAAAACAAATGCCCACACGATACAAATGTATATGACCTCTATATATCTATGGTCTACCTGCACACAGTGTAGTTATTGTACTGTGCAAGTAGATAGCAACTGGTAACATAAAGTACCTGAAAGAGTAATCTACAATCGAAAGCTATGAAATAACAAATGTTACTGTATCAATTATGATTTCTGCACAATAAAAATATACAGAACCTGGTACCCTGGCACTGCTAGCAGGAAATCCTGAAAATGGAGGTGCTTTAAATTAATTTCTCTATAGCAATCAATATCCACACAAATATGGTTTCTCTTAGCCATATGTATACAATGATTCTTCTTTTTTTTATAATAATATAAAATCAAATCAAATTAGAAGACTCAAATGTTCATACCAAAATCTGTACTCCTACAAAATTTTGCATTTCATGTATGATTTACAGTCAGTTTCCCTGAAGATGATAGTCAATTTTAGTCAAGGTGATCCTTCTTACTAGTTTGTCAAGTTTTTATGTTCAATCCTAGCTTGTTTGCTAACCATGATTCACATATCATTTGCAAATAGTGAATGCAGCGTGCAATGATTCAAGCTTTGACAATCGAAAATTCCTAGTGAAACTGAAGACAATATCTCAAAAGTTATAAGGAAAAATGAAATGCTCCTTGTTGAAATAGGATTTATTAATAAATAATAATAATAAATTAAAATATAAAAATTAAATTTAATATTATTAAAATTTAGTTAAGTTTAATGAATGGTCAAAAGGCATGAATGAAAAGTTGTGACTCCCTCAAACATGGGATATAAAAGGGAGAGAAGAGAACTTCATTTGGGAGGGGATACATAAAGGAAGGAAGAAAGGAGGGAGCTAAAAGAATTAAAGAAGCATTAATGGAAGAAGAAAGGAATGGGAAGAAGATAAGGAAGTGACTCTTTCAAAGGGGCTGCAATGATGAAGGGTTCAGGTACTGGTTCTTCCTAGGTTCACTGTGGAGGACCCACAGAAAACCTGGGCACTCAGGAAGCACCCGAAGCTGGTAGGTCAGTTTATGTATGTATTTCTGATTTGTTCATCAGCATACTCTTTGTATCAGCTTTCGGTAGTATCTTGCAACAGCATGGAAATATTATTCAAGTCATAATTGATCTATGTAATGCCCTTAGTCTATCACAGTAGTGAACAGCAACCTACTTCAGTTCATTTAAAGGTCAGGGATTGATTTTTTTCTTTGTAGATCTGAATACATTATTGCCAATAGATTTGTAACAGCCAGACCATAGCTATGTTTGTTGATCATGTTCAGAATGATGTCAATTTGTTAGGCATGTAATCTGAAACTATATCAGGAATACAAGTAAGTTTATTATACAAGTAATTTTATTTATAATGCTCAAATATTCGGACAAACCTGAGCATTGAAGGCTGCAAAGCCCAATTCAGAAGCCTCCAATCTGACTGATCTACTTTGGACAAATATGAGTTTATTTATTTGGAGTTAATGTGTTTCATGTGTCACACCTCAAGAAGACGTTGGGCAGGCATGTTGTCCCATCTTCTATTTTACCCCCATTGGATGATGAGGGGAAGTTGAAATTGATTCCCGAGGCTATCTTGGACACTAGGGAGAGACATCTGTGTAAGCGAGTTATCAGGGAGTTTTTGGTGAAGTGGCATGGATTACCACCTGAGGATGCCACTTGGGAGTCACAGGATATACTTCAGCATTCGGGTTTGCAATTTTTTGAGAACAAGCAATCTTGGGGAGGGAGGACTGTGATGTCCCCATTTTAGCAGGAGTCAGGAGGATGTTTTGGTCAATTCATCATTGCGACCCTCGTGAGCTAAAAGTTGGATTTGAGAGTCTCTGTGATATATTTGCTATTTATAATAAGTCTATTTTTGGCTTAGTTGTTATTTTTGGCAGGGCAGTGCGGGCTCAGGGTGCTGAGTGTCAGGAGCATTCAATTGAGTCACTTGCATATGGAGTTATTAATTAAGCTTGGCTTAATTAATAACTTATGAGTTTTAATGTTATAATTTAATGGTGTGTTGTTGAAGCTTCTTAAGTGAAATGAGTAAGCTTGAAGCCTTGAGGCTTTTTGTGTGTTGAAGAAGCCATCTTTTAATGTTTTATTAGAAGGCCTTGAGGATTTCGAAATCCATTATCTCATTATTATGCATCTTTATCACAAATTGAAATTGGGAGAAGTCTTATGCAGAAATTTGGTTCTGCATAAGAATAAATGATGAATTTCTTCAAAATCTTTCCTACAGTTTGAGATGGATTCAATGCCAATGAATTGTGTTCAAGTTCTTCATGTTGTGATACATCTGGAGTCTGTACGGCAATACTAGGGAGTTGCAATTTAAAACAAGGAAGTTGCGAATTAATTCAGGGAAGCTGCGTTTTTATTCAAGGGGGCTGCGTTTCAAATAAGAGGTGTGTAAATTGTTTTTGGGTGGCTGCCAATCATCATTGAATTCACACATTACTACGCAAGTGGCGTCCAATACAAAGGAGCCCATGAATTAATGTTGGCGTCCCAAGCTTTGGTGGCTGTGATTCATTGAGGCTGCAACTCTTTTCCTTTGGGACTGTGTACCAATTCATGAGAGCTGTGATTCATTCCTAGCAGCTGTATCATTCCCTAAGGTGCCCATTCTCATTTAGATTTATGCAATGTTATTAGAATATTTGTAAGCTTTGAATTAAATAAATCAGTGAATTTGGAGATACAAATTATTTGTGGTCTGAGATCATTTTTATATGTTTAAGAAAAATACAAAAAAAAACATATATGATCAAAAACAAAAAAAATTGTAAAACAAATATACAAAAAAAATCAGTTTGCAGTTGAGAGCCAGCCAGGCTCTTTACACGGAATGTTCAAGTATATCTAAGATTCAAACACAAACAGAGATTTTAACTTAATACAGGCCAGTAAATTAACATATCACAAGTCCAACCTCAATATTACCAAAGCATGAATCAACATAAACATCAACTACTTTGCAACTTACAAACATCCTTATCAAAGAAGTATTGTCCACGCAAATGGAATTATAATGCAGATGGACTTTGATTGTTACTGAAAGCAAAATGAACACATAACTGAATCATTTCATCCAACATGCAAATAGAGAATCCTCCAGTATGTCTGTTGGAACAGAAAACAGTATATAGAAAGAAAAGGTGCAAAATACAACGGTCCGTCATTAGAATGACGACTTTTCTGGCCAGCTTTGATACTTACTCTACTTAATAGACAAGGAGTTAATTTATTTTTATTGTAATGTAAATATTAGCATCTAGAAGTTGCCACAAATGGTTAATGGGACTGCAAAAACTACAATAAACACAGACACAATGGGAGTGCCCAATGCATCAGAAGAGTAGTATTAGCAAAAGATTCAAGAGATCTAATAAAGAATCATGTAGAACATGCATACTGAAACAACAAGAAATTCAGGTGGGTAAAAGAGTTGAGGACTAAACAGAGGGAACCAAAAAAGGAGCCCTGAAATGTTACATATAACAAAGTTTTACCAAATACAGTGTCAACTAGCAGCTCTCTTGACATCCGAGAAAGGTGATAAACAGTTTGATGACATTTCTGCTGAGCGCTGATTAAAGCTTGTAAGGTCTATAATGTTGACCTCATAGGGATATTCAAGGTATCTTACGGCATGCCATACAGATAGTGGAAGAGTCTATTACTAAGGTTTTTTTGGTTGTCCAAGTAGCATATTTTAAAAAGGCTAAACAAGACACTTTGGTCCTCGCATAAAAGAAAAGTCCTCAAGGAGAGATGTGCATCTCTAAACAAACAATGATAATATCTCTTGATCCCATAATAATGGAGACATTAAAACACAATGTGTGTCACATTTATATAAATTCATAAATTCCCACTATGGAAATCAATTATAAAAATCACTGTCAAAGACAGAAAACAATGGAACATGATAATGCAACCAAAAGTGTTACCTCCAGAACACTAAATATATGAGGATGTTAGACCTTCACTAGAGAAAAATAAATCGCAATTAGTGATCCCAATGCCACATCTCTATGGCGAACATAATATCTAGTCTTCAAAACAGTCGGTTCTGACAACAACAAGTTTACTCAGATAAAATCCCAGTTACAATCTCAGATAGACAGAAAAATACAAGAAAACCCTCACTACCTGTTCCATTAAATATTTTACAAGATCTTTGACACCGGAGCCTTTCATTCCTGATAGCATGTAAAATCTGCATAAGAGATCGCCACAATAACAGAATAATTAGGTAGTCTGAAAAAAGCAACAAAGTTTAATAGAATAACTTTAGTCAACCATAGGAATGTGTGGCTCAACCAATGCTAGCAGAGAATAAGAGAACATTACTTATCATATCCAGGCAGGTGTCCAAAGTCGCTAGCAACTTTTAACAGGTCTTTCTTCACTTCAACTAAGTCGACTTTATTCATGCATAAAATTCTCTTTTGACTAGGATGAACTTTTTCACCCACTTTATTTACAAGCTGAATAACTCTTGAATCAGGCCTGCCATAGATAGGAAGAAGACCACACCATCAATATAATTAATGAAAATGCTTTCTTCAACTTTGGATAAACTGCTCACAGTTAAAGGTATCTGTTCAAAATAATAGAATAGAAAATTAATTAGAAAACAAATTTCCAATTTACAAGCAATAAATGAAATACAAGCAATTTCAAATATTCTCTTCAAACATCCAGATACCAAGCTTATGGGCATCACAGGTTCCCACTGCCACAAGGGTGAAGCAGAAAACAACAATGCACAGCAGTCATCCAGACCAACATCATAACAACCTTATAGATTCAACTCTGTGCTAAGGACAAACTGCTAAGAAAAATGCAAGTATGCAGTGTGCTTCATTTTTGCTGTTCAACTTTAAATAATTCCTTTACATTATACCTGAAAAATCATGATATGAAAAGAACATAGTTGAAATTCCCAACAAATAGAACTTACAAAAATTCAGTGACAGAGAAATCCCTCTAGAATTTGATGAAGCGTGCAATGAATAGCTTTAAACAAATTCCCATCATACAAGTCCCTGGTACAATATAAAGGCACTTGCTATAGTTCCCATTCAAAAACTATTCCCACCTGCCAGCTATTGATTGAATGTCATTTCTCAACTAATCAATGTTCTCTTCCTTGGCTCTGACTTGAATAAGCAAATTTTTCATCTCAGTTCTGGCTCCTTGCAGTTCTTGAACAAGTTCTTTATATCTTATCTAACAATTCACCACTATGACTGGGAAGAAAAATTGCACAACATTTCAAGTCTACAATCCAAGAGTTACCCTCATAAACCTGCATCCTAATACTCATATTAATACCCAAGGTGCTGAGGCCTTTTGCTGTTTTGTTGACTTTAAAAAAGCCTTTGACACAATTCCATGCGACAAACTTTGGGATAGAATGGAAGAATTGGAAATTCGTAATGAGCTTAGAGTTGCGGTACATAGACTTTATGAGCAGGTCAAAGCTAAAATCAGAACTATGGATGGGATGTCTGAATGCTTTGCCCGATATTGGTATCAAACAAGGGTACCCACTCTCCTCGACTGTATTTGGGCTATATATTGATAAGTTGGAAGAATGGCTAAACAAGACTAATGGAGTGGGAGTTCAGCTGACTAAATATGTGATAAAATTACTTATGCAGATGATCTCATTTTAATTGCTAAAACGGCTAATGGATTAAGGGAAGACTTGAAGGCGCTTGAAACCTTTTGCCGTGAGTTTGGGATGCAAGTGAACACTAGCAAAACCAAAGTGATGATCTTCTCTTTGAAAAGAAACAAGAACACGCAAAACACTTTTCTCTACGAATACAACCCTTTAGAGATAATGAATAAGTAGAAATATCTAGGGATTGATTATCACAACAAACTTAGTTGGGAAATGGCAAAGCAAAAAGAATTTAGGGAGGCTGGAAAGCACTATATTCCTTACAAAATAGATGTAGGAATGCAAATTTAAGGGATTGGAAAACCAAGAAAATGCTTTTTGGTTTGTTGGTCACCTCGGTGACCTTTATGGTTGTGAGATTTGGGGCAGCAACATGTCAGATCAGAAACGGAGGCAAGTAGAAAGAATACAAAAAAATTTAATCATTAGCAATCTCAAAATTACAACTGCTGTCCCTTATGAGATCTTATCGGCAAAAATAGGTATCTTCCCATTAGAAGCTTCAGCCATGGTCTGGTTGTTAAGCTACTTAAAGAAAACTAGAAGTATGGAAATACACTGTTGGCCTAAGTTGATTATGGATGAACTACTAGATAGAAGGAAAAACATGTGGATAAAGCAAAATGACAAATGGGTGAAAAAATGGAATGTTAACATACAAGAATGTCTGGATAACAATGAGGAAATAAAAAAGTTTGTGAGGGAAAAATTCAAGAGTGTCATTTGGTCAAAACAAAAGGGGCATAAAAAAACATACTATATCAAAGAATTCAACGCCACAGAAGACCGTGAAGAAAAAGCATACATAGGAGCAAATATTAAATGGAGAGCAAAAAATGCTTACAGCTCAGCTTAGGATTAGTTCTCACTATTTGAGGTGGGCAACACGTAGATGGATGTTACCTAAGGAAGAATGGGAAAAAGGATATGCTTATTCTGCAATTGGGGAGTGGTAGAGATAGAGCGACATTTCATCATGGAATGCCAAGCATACAATGACATCCATTCCAGCTATGTGGATATTTTAGAAGCAGACAACTTAAGTACTTTATTTGAAGAAACATAGCTAGATAGTATAACAAACCTAATGATCAAAATTCATTGTAGAAGAGCAGATTTAAAAAAGAAGTTTCAAAGTGCTTAAGGTCTTAGCAGCCAGCTCTGGGGTGTGTGCTACTTAGGGGGTCCAGTAGGCTACTTTGGCCTCATAGACATTATTAAAATCTTGCATTCATTCATTCATTCAATCATTTGTTTGTACTTATTTATTATTTTGTCTCGCATAGGAAAAAGGGCAACCCACCATAAGGTGGAATTAATGGCCATATGATGGATAGCTTGGGATGTGTGTAAGTTGTAAGAGCATCTCATGAGATTGTAAGATGTTGAAGTTATTTATGATACATTGACATTCTATGACGTGTAAGCAAATGTAAAAAGGGATTACATTGAAATCTCAACCAATACTATGACAATCTATGAAATGTGTAACAAAGCATCTTCGAATAGATAATAAAGCCACTATGGGGTGCCTAGGTTGGGTGGTGAGCTATGGCAAGTTATGACAAACTGTGTAATATCCCCTTTTTTGGGATTTGCCCTAAATTTTTCCCTAAAATCACATGTTCAATTAAAGTAAGAATATAGCTCATTAAGATACAACTTACCATTTAATATTTTCCTTTCCAACATAAATCTTGATTTAGTGCCTTCAATAACGTGAGACAACATTTGAAAAATAATGCATGACTGATTATTTCTTTTAGGGTTAAGGATCCAATCAACAATAATAAGCACATACAACAATAATCATCTTATCTTATTTAAATAAATTATGCAATAACCATCCATGGTTCCACTTCCCACAACTAATCCTATTTAGGGTTTGGGGAGGAAATCCAAAAGGGGTGCCCAGTTACTATTCAACTCAATTAAGCCCAAGAGTGCCCAGTACCTAACCAAGACAACTTGCCCCTTGGCCCATAAGCAGCAAGAAAATCCCATGATGACTCCATCCCTTGGCATGGGGCTTAATTCGAGAGAAGTCAAGTCATAGAGGAAGATTGTTCAGCCCAATTCACCCCAAAAGCTTGCAGCCCCTGACCAAGACAACTCCCTTGGCCAACAAGCAGTAGGAACATCACATGATGATTCCATCCCTTGCGGTGGGCTACTTCATTCGAGTGAACCTATCTCTACCACCTCTCCCTAACATAATTCCTTTCATTGCTTATATGATTGTTTATTTCACTTCCCACAACCAACCATCATGGGGATTGGAGAGGATAACAGAAAGGCTGCTTGAGGCCATCCACAACTAAGCCCAAGGGCGCGGAGCATCCAACTAAGGCAGCTCAACTCCTTGGCCCACAAGTTGTAGGAACACCCAACCAAGACAATTTCATCCAACTTGGGGTGGGCTACTGAGAGTGGACCCAATTCTCCTTAATGCATCCCATTCCTCACCCATATATGATTGTTTCCTTGATTGATTAGCATTTCACATCATTAACCATACCAAACACATAAGAAATTATATGTTGGACAATATCTTCATCATGCATATGTTAAGGAATTATAAATCAGGAGATAAGATGTAAACTGAATGTATGCAGTAGAATACAATTGCCTTGGTTATTGATTGATTCTACAAAATACAATAACTATATATATTGAATCTAAAGGATGTGAATATGAAAAGTCATTGCTCATCATATTAATTTATATGACAAGTCATGACTGTTCATATTAACAAATTGTCTAACTTATGATTACCGTTTTATGCACACCGTAATTAGAATGCATAGCAATAGACGGCAGGGTTAATGAAATCAGACAATCACAATACTATCGTGACTGTTAGTATATGCCAATCACGATACGTGACTTCCTTCGCATATATTGCCGATAATCATGTTCGACCATTCAGTCGATTCAATGACAATTAAATCGTTACATATTCAATTATTATATATATATATATATATATATATATATATATATATATATATATATCATGATTGTCTTGTCGATTATTAAACTCGAACAAACAATACTTTAACACTCCCTCTTGAGAGAGAGTTTAATAGAATTTGTAGAACTTTTCATATCATGATATCTGGCCCAATCCAAGACACTTAAAAGGTGTCGATCATGATGAGTTATTACACAGTAATAATGTAAATGTTAAGATGTCCGGTCCTATTCGGGACAAACCCTTTCGGGAGTCGATCCTAACAACTTTATTACCCAACAAGTAATAATATAAGCAACAAGATGTCCGGTCCTATCCGAGACAAACCCTTACGGGAGTCGATCTTGAAGCCTAGTTACTATTGTCAAGATCATCACCTTGACATAGTAACCTATATACACAGAAGATCGTCATCTTCACAATTTTGAAATATTTCAATATTTTATTCATGAATAAAAAATGTACATTAATAATTACATTCAGATTTTGATCAAACCAATTTTCTTTCTGAAGAAATTTGTCTTTACTTTTGCAAGAGGTTTAGTAAAGATATCTGCATTTTGTTCTTCTGTACTAATATATACCAGTTTAATGATCTTCCTCTCTACCATATCTCTCACATAGTGATATGGGATCTCTGTGTTTTGACCAATTATGAAAAACAGGATTTACAGAGAGCTTGATACAACTCTGATTATCACAATGAATAATAGTGAGTACTAAAGATTTACCAAATAGGTCAAAAAGCAATTTTCTTAACCATACTGCTTCTCGAGATCCCATGGATGTAGCCATGTACTCAGCCTCTGTTGAACTCAAAGCAACTACAGATTGTTTCCGACTAAACCAAGAAATTACTGCAGAACCTAAACTAAAGCAAACTCCTGTGGTACTCTTACGATCTGAGGAACTTCCTACCCAATCTGAATCTGAATAACCTTGAAGTTGGATTTCAGTCTTGTCATATTTTAGCCCAAGTTCACTTATTCCTTTTAGATATCTCAAAATGTGTTTAGCTGCCATTAGGTGTATCTGCTTAGGTTCATACATGAAGTGGCTTAGTACATTGGTGGCATAGCAAATGTCAGGACGTGTGTTCACCAGAAACATGAGAGATCCAACTATCTGTCTGTAAAGTTCTGAATTTTTTGCTTCATCTTTTAACTTGTGTAGATTTGTCTCCATGGGTGTAGCTAAAGGTTTACAATCTGTCATACCAAACCTGTTCAAGAATGTCAAAAATGTATTTCTTTTGACTTAGAAGAATGAGATCTTTCTTTTGAATAACTTCAAGACCTAAGAAATAGTGAAGTAGGCCCATATCCTTCATGTCAAATTCAGCTACTAGATCCTTTTTACATTTATCAATAAGATAGTCTTCTCCTGTAATGAGTAAGTCATCGACATAGAGAACTAGAATTATCATGTCACCTTTTTCATTTTTGAAATATATATTCGGGTCTGCAGTATTCTTAGAGTACCCTAATTTGCTCAAGTATTGGTCGATTCTTTCATACCATGCTCTAGGAGCCTACTTAAGTCCATAGAGTGCTTTCTTTAACTTGCATACGTATTTATCTTTGTTGTGTTAAGAATCCTTCCGGTTGTTCAATGTAAACTTCTTCCTCAATTTTACCATTTAGAAATGCAGTCTTAACGCCCATCTGATGTACTTTCCATCCTTTAGAGGCTGCAATGGCAAGTATGGTTCTGATAGATGTGTATTGTGCTACTGGAGCAAAAGTTTCTTCATAGTCAATGCCTGCCTTCTATGAAAAACCTCCTGCAACAAACTGAGCTTTGCGTTTATCAATACTCCCATCTGGTGCATATTTGATTTTGAATAGCTATTTTGATGATACAACTGACTTATCTTTAGGTCTAGGAACAATATCCCATACATCATTTTTTAGAATGGACTGATATTCTTCAACCATTGCTTCCCTCCAGGCTTGATCTGATAAGGCTTTCTCAACACTAACAGGTTCAGATTCTGAGAGTTCAGTTAGAAGAGCAGTGTAACATTTTTGTGTTCTAGTTCTTTTGTTCTCTCTGAAAATTTGTGCTGGTTCCACATTGTTCTCCTCAAGCATTTTTCTAGCCCATAATGGTCTCTTTTTATTATTTTCATTATCTGAGCAAGAAGGTTCAAAGTCAGGGATTGTTTCTTCATTATTTATAGGTGTTGAATTCATGTTTGAATTGTTATCCTCCCTCTCATTCTCAATTGAGAGATCTCTATCAAAATCTATAGAAATATTATCTTCATTTTCTGTAGATAAGAAGTTTTCTTCAAATCTAACATCTCTGCTTATTTCTACTGATTTCTGACCAGGTATATGTATACGGTATCCTTTAGAGTCCTCACTGTAGCCTAGAAAAATACCTTTCTTGCCAAAAGGTTCTAATTTAGTCCTTTTTTCTTTTGGTACGTGTATATATACAGACAGCCAAACACCCTTAAGTGACTTAAGTCAGGTTTAACTCCTGTCAATACTTCTTCTGGTGTGGTGTTTTCTAGTATAGCATGAGGACATCTGTTTTGAATATAAACTGCAGTGTTAGCGGCTTCTGCCCAATACGATATGTGAATATTTTGATCATGCATCATGGCCTTTGCTGCTTCAATGATGGTCCTATTCTTCTTTTCTGCTACTCCATTCTGTTGAGGATTATAAGCTACAGTATACTCCCTCTTAATCCCAACAGATTTACAATAGTTTTTTGAAATTATCAAAGGTGAATTCCCCACCATTGTCTGATCTAAGAATTTTAATTTTCTTACAGGTTTGGTTTTCTACTAGTGCTTTGAGTTCTTGAAATTTGGCTAGAACCTCACTTGACTCTTTAAGTTTTAAAAAATATATCCATGATTTCCTTGAATAGTCATCCACAAAGATTAAGTAATATAGGGCACCAGAGAAGGAAGGGGTAGACATAGGACCACACACATCAGTATGGATGAGCTCTAGAATGTTATTTGACTTATGTTCACTTGTGGGAAAAGATCCTTTAATGTTCTTCCCTAATGCACATCCCTTACAAATGCTGGAGTGTTCAAATTTCAGGGAAGGTATGCCAGAGGTGATCTTAGACAATGTTGGAAGGGCACTATATCTAATATGACCTAGTCTTTTGTGCCAAATCTCATTATTCTGTTGAACATTGTGATTTAGGGCTACCTTTTGTTCATTACATAGCTTGTACAAACTACCATCTCTGGACCCTATATGAATGGCATTTTTTATATTAGAATTTTTAGTCCAGAGAAAGACTTTGTCTTCATTGAATGTTACCCTGTATCTTTGATCAGCTAGTTCAGAAATAGAGATTAAATTTCTCTTTATTCCTGGTACATACAAAACTTCTTTCAACTGAAGGGTTACTCCATCTCTTATCTTTATCAAACAGGTCCCAATTCCTTTTACTGGATAAGAGGAGTTGTCACCAATAGTTCCCTCTTCTGATGAGTTCCCTGAGAAGGTTTCAAATTGATCTCTGAATCTAGTGATATGTTTGGACGCACCACTATCTATAATCCACGTACTTTCGTTAGAATTTAATTCACTGGCTAAGGCCAAGAAAAAGAGTGAATTTTCTATTCTTTTCACTTCAGCTAGGGCTGCTTGTATTTTTTGTTTTTCCGGACAATATTTGTGAATATGTCCGTATTTGTCACATTTGTAACATTTGACCATGGAGAGATCCTTTTTATTGATTGTTTCCCATTGTTTGGTTGTCTGAATTTTCTCTTTCTTTTCAGAGATGTTTTCTTGTTGCTTTTAATGTGGAGAGCTTGTAATTCATTTCCATTACTAGACCCCATTCCTCTGGAAGCTAGCCTGGATTCCTCGAGTACAATCGTTCTTTAGTTGCTCGAATTTAGGTAAAGGTGGTCTAGTGCTTATACATTGAATGAAGGTTTCCCATGAGGTGGGTAAACCTTTGAGAGCAATTAGAGTGAGTTCAGAGTCTTCTACTTTATTTCCAATGCAAAGAAGTTGGTCTCTTATTTCAGAGATTCTTGAAAAGTAAGAAGTGATTGTTTCTTCTTTGTTCATTTTCATATTTAGAAGTTGACTTTTCAAAGTTAAAATTCTACTGGCATTACTGATCTCAAATGTGTCTTGAATGATTTTAAACATTTCAAAAGCACTGGTAATTCTAGATATGCTAGGAAGAATTGAGTCTTTTACAGAGTCAATTATTAGTTTTCTGGCTTTATTGTTTCTCCTTTTCCATGTTGTCTTCTCTATCTCATCTTCGGGTATTTTAATATCTTTCTCTATGTACTCCTCTAACTCAAGTTCCATAAGAAGAGAGGTAAGTCGAGTTCTCCAAGATATAAAATTTGAAGGACCTTCTAACCTATCTTCCATTCTCATGCAATGGGCCATTTCTAAAAATTATGCTCAATAATTTCGTAGGTTTTAGGAATATGCTCAACTATAGATTATATAGGTTTTGAATTTTATCTCCTTTTAATGTCTTGGCTCTGATACCATGTTAAGGAATTATAAATCAGGAGATAAGATGTAAACTGAATGTATGCAGTAGAATACAATTGCCTTGGTTATTGATTGATTCTACAAAATACAATAACTATATATATTGAATCTAAAGGATGTGAATATGAAAAGTCATGGCTCATCATATTAATTTATATGACAAGTCATGACTGTTCATATTAACAAATTGTCTAACTTAAGATTACCGTTTTATGCACACCGTAATTAGATCGCATAGCAATAGACGGCAGGGTTAATGAAATCAGACAATTACGATACTATCGTGACTGTCATATACGAACAGTCCGATAGTATCGTGACTGTTAGTATATGCCAGTCATGATACGTGACTTCCTTCGCATATATTGCCGATAATCATGTTCGACCATTCAGTCGATTCAATGACAATTAAATTGTTACATATTCAATTATTATATTTTATATATATATATATATATATATATATATATATATCATGATTGTCTTGTCGATTATTAAACTCGAGCAAACAATACTTTAACAGCATACACTAAGCATAAATCTCATTGTTGATGTTTGTAGCATCGGTCAGATAAATAATACTGACTATATGATTATTATGAGAAATGATTTATTATATATAATAATTGATATTACTATATACATTGATATATATATATATATATATATATATATATATAGTTAGATTATAATTATTCTCATAATAACTAAATAGTTAAATTGATAAAATAATTTAATGAATAGACATGTCCCACGAAGGGACATGTCTCTTCTTGTCCTTGTCATGTATAAATACAAAGAGATCGATGCATTTGGAAAACACATACAATAAGATAGTGCTATTACATTTGAAATGATCCTAATAACCTTAACATGGTATCAGAGCCAAGTTGCATATGTAAGAGACCAGTTTGTTGATGGTGAATGTGTAATTGTCTCAGAAAATACAGTCTCAATACG
The DNA here is from genome assembly GCA_027943335.1 of Chamaecyparis obtusa. Lineage (NCBI taxonomy): Eukaryota > Viridiplantae > Streptophyta > Pinopsida > Cupressales > Cupressaceae > Chamaecyparis > Chamaecyparis obtusa. The sequence goes on along the minus strand of BSBK01005981.1, from coordinate 402,546 downwards.
AGGACCATATCTCACAAATGCACCGTTGGATTTTGCTGAATTTTAAATATGTTGGTGATAAACAAATTTTCAAGAATCTCACTGGAGCAATTGGAGATAAAATGTCAAGTTCAAAAGTTATGACCAACTGTGTATGGGTCTACGCAAAATTTGTAAAAGAGCGAGGTTCCTTCTTTAAAAGCCTAACCGCTTGAAGGAAGATCTAATCATATTGAAGGTTGTCAATGTATAGAACCTTTGGATATTCAAGACAAATCATGTGAAGAATTATGGTAATGTTCAAGAACGGCGACATCATTTTGTGAATTTGCATGATATTTTCTATATGGGCTCATCTTACAGAATGAAATACTTGAAATTTATAAAAGATAAGTATTTTCATGTTTTATTAATGCACATAATTTGAGTTTGTAATTCATGTTATACTATTAGTCAGTAAAATCTTGTATACTTCTATCATTGGTATTTCCGGTTGAGATAGTTTAGTGAGCTATTTGTAATCTCTCTCTAACATACCTTCATGACAGAAACACAAGATAATTGCATTCAAGGGAGAAAGAACTTGATGCTTGCAAAGGAATTGATGATTGAGACTAGATGCAAAGGGAGTCTGACATTTCAAAAGAGGTCAAGAAGTTGATAAATTCCAGCTTCAGAGGGAGCAAATGGTTAAGTCAACTTGTGACAATCTTGATCATATTGATTGAGAGGGAGTTTACTATTGAAGGTGAAACACTTCTGAGGTAAACTTGATATAATTGATTATTATACTAATGAATCATGAATGTTTTTAATGGGCCTGCCCCCTGTGTAAATCATGAGGAAGTGAGGACTTCCAAATGATTATCACTTGTATTTGCAAAAGTTATTGGAAGGTGACGATCTTACAAAAACTTGATCTTCTATTGTGATAGACATCTTGTGATGGCTGAAACAAATCATGAGAGATGACATCTTCTATTGTGATAGACATCTTGTGATGGCTGAAACAGATCATAATAGATGGCATCTTCTATTGTGATAGACATCTTGTGATGGCTGAAACAGATCATAATAGATGATGTGAAAGTTCTTATGGTAAGTGCACATTACCTATGAACATTTGTTGAGTACTTGGTGGATATCATGAGACTTGATATTCTGCAGGCCATTACTCTGAGCACTTGGTGAATATCATGAAACTTGATATTCTGTCGGCCAATGCTCTCGATATCATGAGATGATATCTTTATGAACTCTTGAGTACTTGGTGGACATCATGAGAATTGATGTTGGTAGGCCATTACTCTAAGCACTTGGTGAATATCTTGAGAGTTGATATTTTGTAGGCCAATGCTCTCAATATCATGAGATGATAACTTTATGAACTTTTGAGTACTTAGGTGAATGTAATGTGTTGACATTCTGATAGGCCAATACTCAAGATATCAAATGGATAGAATCGCCGATGGAGGCAATCCACACATTGAGACTATGTTTCTATTGATTACATCATGAGGATGATGCCTTTATTGCTTACAACATATAATTGATGTTGTCAAGTGTCGTAAGTGTTGACATTGGATTGATTTATCCTCCCTAGCTAAGAGGGAGTGTTGATGTTTGTAGCATCGGTCAGATAAATAATACTAACTATATGATTATTATGAGAAATGATTTATTATATATATACATATATATCAATATATATAATAATTGATAGGACTATATACATTGATATATATATATATATATATATAAAGTTAGATTGTAATTATTCTCATAATAACTAAATAGTTAAATTGATAAAATAATTTAATGAATAGACATGTCTCTTCTTGTCCTTGTCATGTATAAATACAAAGAGATCGATGAATTTGGAAAACACATACAATCAGATAGTGCTATTACATTTGCAATGATCCTAATAACCTTAACACTCATGCATACCACAAATGAATAAGATAGCTATTGCCTGCAATAAACAACAATCCCTGATCTGATTGATCTGTATGCTTGATCGCTGATGACTTATAAACTGATCTTCTCTCTTTTGATGCTGACTAGATTGATTGCCTTGATGGTTCAATGTCGATTGCTTGATCTTCCTTCATTGATCATTGATTTCTTCCGTATTGTATTCAGACTCGGGCTTGATGATTCTTTATTCCATTTCTCTTCCTTCGTGATGCCTTGGAAACCAATTTCTTATTCGAGTTATATCTTTATATCTAATTTGAAGAGAGACATCTGTTTGAAAATAGGTATCCATTTAAATGATCATGTCTCATCACTGCCCTTCAAGCTATCCTCTATTAATGACCGCTTTGTACTTACTAATCGCTGCCTTAACTAAACATATAACTGTTATTTATTTGTTGTGGTTGTCTTACATTCATGCCTTCTATTAATCCCTGCTGTGTTAGAATCACCTTTAATTGTTGCTCTGAAATGATAATTAGAATTGATATAGATGGTCAAATTGGTTTATATTCTGAATTAATTGTCTATTGATATCCTGAATTGATGTATTGCTGTGTGTTTCTGAATTTAATAATGTATATTCCACATTGGTGTTTTTTTATTATCTCCACAAATGAATTGCACTCCTTATAGCTACCAATGAGAGGGAGTCACACCTCTTCACTTTGCAAGGGGTGCCGCTCTTCATAAGGAACTGCTTGGAAAATGTTTAACTAATCATAATTGGATCCCTTTAAACAAATCGCTGAAAATTAATCTTCTTTATTCTTGGTCGGCCTTCAACAAGTATTCACTGCTTAATTTATAATCCACCTTTTGCCCCTGGGTTGGCCTCATATAACTGTTATTTATTTGTTGTCTTTGTCTTACATTCATGCCCTCTATTAATCACTGCTGTGTTAGAATCAACCTTTAATTGTTGCTCTAAAATGATAATTCACATTGATATATGAATTGATGGTCAAATTGGTTTATATTCTGTATTAATTGTCAATTGATTTCCTGAATTGATGCATTGCTGAGTGTGTTTCTGAGTTTAATAATTTATAATATATATTCACCATTGCTGTTTTTATGATCTCCACAAATGAATTGCCACTCCTTATACCTACGAATGAGAGGGAGTCACACCTCTTCACTTTGCAAGGGGCACCACTCTTCATAAGGCACTGCTTGGAAAATGTTTAACTAATCATAGTTGGCTCCCTTTAAATAAATCGCTGAAAATTAATCTTCTTGATTCTTGGTCGGCCTTCGACAAGTAATCGCTGCTTACTTTATTTATAATCCACTTTTTGCCCCTGGCTCGGCCTCTCAGAAGATAACCACCCGAGCATTATTTATATGAATATAGTTTCTGATTTATTTTTAGTTCAGGGGCGTGAAACTATGACTATTATAAATGAATCTTCTAAACATGGCTCAAGACCTATCTTGGACTATGGCGTTGGGATTTGTCCCAAGAGATTTTAAGTGCCATACTTCTTGCATGTTTGGATATTGCTCCCCAAAAACCATGGGATGTTTTCTGTTTGTGCTTCATCTATTTATTTGATCCTTAAGATGGTGTTTGCATAATGAATTTACACAAAAGTTTCCAATTCCTATGCATGCCACATATCGACTTCTGTGGTGTTCAGACATGCATGAATATTCTATTTACCAAGCTTTGGATATTCTTGCAAGTTTAGTCTATTATCTTTCTACTTAAATTTATTTTTCCTTTTTATGGTGCTTAACTCATGATTCTAGCATGGACTTGGAACATATATACCTAGTAGACTTGTGGCTCACATCAAACAATTTTTGGCCAAAACAATCAAATAAACATTAATAGCAGATTTCTGACTCTTGAACAACTATAGCATCCCTAGCATCTAACATCTTTGCTTCTTGCATGTGCTTTGCATTTTTTCAAGCTTGCCTCATCTTTATTACTACTTGCTCAACTCTAGTGGTCTTCAAATACATGCAATGGACCTTCCATTAAACCAACTATTCTCAAAACATATTTTTCATCTCTAGAATCGCTTTACTTCAATATTTCTATAGAGTTATGCTTTTAAGTCCTGCTAACTTACTTTAGCCATTTATGAGCATTAATATAATCTCTTTTACTTTCATTCTTAAAAGATTATCCTTACCTTCAAACCTAGGTCACCAGTTCGTACATTCCTATGCCCAAATACAGATCTGGTTCGTACCCAGTCCAGATGTGAAGCCAATTTGTTGGGGGTTCTTTTCAAGTGTGTATGAACAACTACGAATTCATCCAAAACATATTTGCTTGAACTTGTGAAAAAATTGGGAAGAAAATCATGTGCCTTATGCCAAACCTAGTGTGTTCGCCTCTATGCAATCTCTCTATGCAAATCTTTTCCCAAAACTATAAATGCAAATTTCAGAGAGAATATTGAACCCCTTCACGAGATTCCTCCAACATGGTAAAGGAGAAATAGGATATCCATCCTGCTAGATACATGCATCATATTCATCTTCTTTATCCTCTCATGTCGACAGATAGTTATATTTAGATGGCAAAGACAAAGATTACTCTTCACTCCTTAGAAATGGCCGCTACTAGTAGTCGCCCTTATGTTCATAATGCAGAAAAAATTAAAAAATGTTATGTTAATTGTGAGCTTAGAAATCTGTCATGTTATCTAGTTTATTAGAAATGATGTTATATTTATTTAATTTTTTAATATTAATATAGCTTTATATTTCATAAATTATACTAACATATTAATATTAATAATTAATACATAACTAATAATTATTTATAATATTATACATATAATCATATTAATATACTTTTTATTATTTACATACATACATGCTTTTGAACAGACAAACCCAACCCCCCCCAAAAAATTGACCAAACCAGAACCAATAACTTAGCTTCAATTGATTTTTGTCATTTTCTATTAATGGTGTTAACAATTTAAACTAAACCGATGCTTTCAACCTTATAGAATTTTCCTTTCGTTTGCTCGAATCGATAATTTCAACTTCAAGAATTAATTTGTGTACGCTTGACCCTTTTTAAATTATGTTATATTAAAATGAATTAAATATATTAACATCAATCAATTACTAAAACTATTTCAAATACTCACCAAGCCTTCAACCACAATCTAATATCCCAATCTTAACCAATACATCAGTTTTGGGTAATCAATTCTCATTGTCTAGACTAAATTCTAAGAGTCCTACATTTACAAGGGAGTCACTTGTTTGATTTTATTTTGATAGTTTAAATATTATAAAAAAGATATTACGATATCAAGGTTGACCCCACAGTGTAATGGTGAAAAAGTAACATTGTCAATGGTGCCATGAAGGTTCAAACCCCACAAGCACAGAGAGAGGAGGAAGAAGAGAAGGAAGGATAAGGCAAATGTGAAGGAAACGGAGAAGAGGAGGAAGAAGAGGGACGAGAAGGAGATTGAAGAGGCAGCAGTGATGGCAGTGGCAGTGGCTAAATGCCTAATTTAACCAATAAGTGATAAAATTGTGAAAGTGGTGTGGATCGTGAACGCTTGTGTGTGTTCAAAAGCCAAAATTTGGGCTTGATGGTGGGAGATCCACACTTTGACCCGCCCTATATCACAACAAGTGAAGTGCCAAAGGTGTTACCCTTCAACTACATGTTGCCCCTCGACCCCCATGAGAGGTGTTGCCTCTTTGTAGTAGCAAGAGTCATTGGGTATATCTGATTTTGGAACTTTTTACTTAGTTTGTAGGTTAACTTTGTACAAACTAGATTGTATTTACAAATTTGTAAAATGTTGTAACATCCCACTATGATATTTTGTCTAGATTGTTTTTACAAACTTACAATTTTCATACAAAATTGATTTCTATTCATCAACAATTAATTCTGAAAACACATAATACCTCTAACAATTTTGCCCAACTGTGAGCTCAACCACAAATCTACCCTCCGGAAACGAATTGGGTTTCCATCCAATCCACCAAGAAATCCTGAAGGTTTTCGTCCTCTGGTTTCAGAACTAAAAGCCAAAGCTTCTCAAAATTCTCCAAGAGAATAACAATAATAAAGTATAAACCAAGCACCTTGAAATGAATCTATAATTCTTCCTTTAAAGCCCAATGCAATGACTCTTCATTTTCTCTCTGCCTGTCTCTTCGTCTCCTTTCTTTTTGTCCCTTTTTAAATCCCCTTTTTAAAATTAAAATGACTTTATTAATTTTCATTAAGGTCCAAATAAGTCATTTTAATATTTTATGAAATTGTCATTTAATTTTCTAATGTTCCCAAAAAAGGGACATTACAATCCTCCCTCCTTAGAGATCGCTTGTCCTCAAGCAATCATGAATCTACATACCAATACCAGGATCCCATATAAATCGACAAGTAGCTCTATGGCACAGTCTGGAATAACTGGAATCAATACCTACCACATTGTGAAGCAAAACGTTTGGACGCAACTCATTCATCAATAAGATCCCTGGATCTCAAGGCAGTTTCAAAAACACTACTTCACCAATCTGTTGTGCCACTCTGAAAATAACAACACTATGCCTCAAGCTGTGAAGCAACTCATCATGATCCATAAGAAACAAAGAATTGATCCTATCAACACTCAAATCCCAAACCAATCTATCCATTTGACCATAGGAGTAGAAATAGATGTCTATCATTATACCAAGATGAAAATCAGATTCCAACTCAATTCTAGGGTCCCAAACCTTGCTATTTCCACCAAGTGCAATGCTACAATCAAGAGCAGTCCCATCACCCAACTCGAAAAATGGATTGTCATATGTATTCTCAGCAACCATCTCAAACAAGAAGTTATCAATGATCACCTCGAATTTAGTTTTCCCCCATGTTCATGCAAATCAAAAGAACTGATGCTATGATGTATATCAAAATCAGACCCTGTGTCATACCCGTCAATAGTAACTCCATAGCTCTCCCTAGTCACGTGTACATCTCTGTTAAGAAGATGCTCATCTATTCCAACATTTGCACTAATGTCATCAACTTCATTTGATTGTTTTGAATGTGTGCCAAAAATTGTTTTATCAATTTCATTATTTTTATCCTCATGCTTAATAGTTGTTCTCTCAACCAAAGAATCATCTTGAAGTTCCTTATGCTCCATGGTAATCTCTCCATCAATATTTGTTGTATTCACCTCCTCATTAATTAAGGTTTCAGCTTCACACATTGCTTGAAAACATTGTTGACCAATTCATATGCAATTGTAGAAACATCTTGTTCTTGTCTCATAACAGCCAATAATATAGATATAAGAGGCTGAGATAATATCACATTCATCAATGATTAGGATCATAATGATTTGTATGCAGGAGAATATTTTTTCTTCATGATCCTTATTGATTGTGGCTATGAAAATTTGAAACATTTTGAGAATTAGATCATCACAGTTCAAATCAATCATAAGAACACAAATCCTGACACTAGCCATTAATTCCAAAATCTTCACCCTCCTATCATAAGAAGAGCCTCTAGTCTATCGTAGCCCATGAAAACTATCAAAGATCAATTGTAGAATCTCCATCATTATGTCATCTTTATAAGGAACAACAAGGGCTGAGATCCTCTTGTCCTTCTAACCCTATCATGTTTCTGTAAGTTTTCTGTAAATTCTGAAGATATAATACTGATGGAGTATTAATACCTTGCTGCAAATCGATCTACTACAATTCTGGGCTGAATGTTATTGTTCTGGAAGTCTACAATAAATTCTGGAAATTATATTTTATTTCTGCACTAAATCGCCAAGGAGCAGATTGCTAGAAGAGAAGACTTAAGATTGTATTGTATGTTTTCTATCCACAATCTTGCTCCTACTTATATATTAACCAAGGGTCTTGTCTTTTCATGAGACACAACCCCTTCTAGGTCGGCCCTCCATGAAACAACCTACTTCTCTACAAATCGGCGCCTTTGTCCATTAACTAATAGTTAATTATTAATTAACTACAATAGTCAAATACAAGGCATATAAATATGCCTAGCAAATCGCCGATCTGTTCTAGGGAGATGTATTTATCATGAGGCCATATATAAAGGAAATTACATGCATTTTAGATCTGTCTAATCTGAAAAATCATAACATTAATATGATCAAGTTATCAGGATTTAACACTCCCTCTTAACTTGATAATATAAATGAGAGAAACATATCTAGCGACATCATTACGATGACTAAGCATAGATTTGTACTCTATATCTATCTGATTCTTCCAAGCATGTAGTATCATGGTAGACATGATACTTTGTCATATTACTAAACCTGTAATATGAATTATCACTAATACTTGTGATAACAGTATTACATGTGATGCAATACACAGGATAAAATCCGGAGAATGATTAAATTCTTCCTTTATCCAAATTGTGACTCATAGGCACTAACAAGCCTATATCACAATATGATCCTGAATTAAGATCTGCTAGTACACAGGATAAAATCCGGAGAATGATTAAATTCTTCCTTTATCCAAATTGTGACTCATAGGCATAGAAATGTCTATATCACAATATGATCTTTAATTCATCCAGATCTGCCAGTAGTTCCCTACTGTTTTAGAACATTATCTCAGAGATCATCATCTCATATAATGTCTATTCATTATCACAGAGATCGTCACCTCTTTAGATAATAAACACAAATGGTGAAGCCCATAACAGTCAATAGCCTGACAAAAATAATTTAACACAATTATTTTATTAATAATCAAAGAATACAAATGAGTTATAATTCAACCATACCAAGTCCTTTTCTGAAGTGATCTATCTTCTATCTTCACTCGAGAGAGAAGTTTGGTAAGAATATCTACTGTCTGATCTGCAATAAAAATGTATCTTAACTTGGCAGTATTCTTGTCTACCATATCTCTTACATAATGGTAAGGAATTTCAATATGCTTGGATCTGTCATGAAAAACTGGATTCACAGAAAGCTTGATGCAACTCTGATTATCACAATGAATGATAGTGGGATTCGTGGGTTGACCAAATAATCCAACAAGTAACTTTCTAAGCCAAACTGCTTCCCGAGAAGCCACTGCAACTGCAATGTATTCAGCTTCTGTGGAACTCTGTGCTACTGATGTCTGCTTTCTGCATATCCATGATATCATTGCTGAGCCTAAACTGATACAGCATCCTGAAGTGCTTTTCCTATCAGTAACACTTCCAGCCCAATCTGAGTCTGTGAATCCATGTAAGTCCAAGTCAACTTTCTCATACTTGAGCCCAAGGTTAAGAGTGCCTTGTAAGTATCTCATAATGTGTTTGACTGCAACCAGGTGAATCTCCTTTGGTTCACACATAAACTAACTTAAGGCATTAACTGCATAGCAAATATCAGGTCTTGTATTTACCAAGTACATGAGAGACCCAATCATCTAGTTATAAAGAGTAGAATCTATGGAGGGTGATTCTGCTGCTGCTTCCTTAAGTTTGTGTAGGTTAGTTTCCATTGGAGAAGACATAGGTTTGCAGTTCCATATTCCAAATCTCTTCAAGATGTCTAATGTATACTTTCCTTGATTAAGTATGATGCTGTCAGAGTTTTGCCGTACTTCCAATCCTAGGAAGTAATGAAGGAGTCCTAAATCTTTCATATCAAATTCTCTGATTAGATCTTTCTTGCATTGATCTATAAGATGATCATCACCTGTTATTAGTAAATCATCAACATATAGTATCAAAATTATCATATCATCTTTATCCTTTTTATAATAGAGATTTGGATCAGCTTCATTCTTGGTGAATCCTAAACTGGTGAGATACTTATCGATTCTTTCATACCATGCCCTTGGAGCCTGTTTAAGCCCATAGAGAGCTTTCTTGAGCCTGCAAACAAAGACTTTAGGGTTATGAGTTTCAAATCCTTCTGGTTGTTCCAAATATACCTCTTCAGTAATCTTTCCATTCAGAAATGTTGTTTTCACATCCATCTGATGTACTTTCCATCCCTTTGATGCTGCAATAGCTAGGATTGCTCTTACAAAGGTGTATCTGGCAACTGGAGCAAAGGTTTCTTCATAATCAATTCCCTCCTTCTGAGAGAATCCTCTGGCTACGAATCTGGCCTTATATTTTTCAATGCTACCATCAGCAGCATGCTTGATTTTAAATATCCACTTAGAAGAAACAACAAATTTTCCCTCAGGCCTTGGAACAATTTCCCAAACATCATTCTTAATAATGGATTGGTATTCTTCTGTCATAGCATCCTTCCAAGCTGTATGTTTAATAGCATCTGAAACATTGGTTGGTTCTGATTTAGATAAATCACTCATGTTTGCAGCATAGGTAGAGAATCTTTTGGGTCTTTTGCTTTCTCTGAAGGTTCCTTCTAGTGCAGAGAAGTCATGTGCTTCTTCTATAGTCTTAGAGGCCCAAAGTGGTCTTTTCTTAGGATTTTGAGTTTCCTCAAAATTAAGATTTTGAATTTCACCTTCAATTTCTTCAATGTTCTCCCTCTGAAACTCAAGTTCATGATTTTCTTCAAAACTAGGTATATGTGAAGGATCTTCAAAACTTAGGGTTGTTTTGAATGCTAAATCTTCTTCAAATATTACATCCCTACTAAGTTCAATGTTTTTCTGACCAAGTATGTAAACTCTATATGCTTTGGATATTTCACTGTATCCAACAAAAATACCTCTTCTGCCTAAAGGTTCAAGTTTAGTTCTTTTCTCTTTAGGAATATGAATGTAAACAGGACACCCAAATATTCTAAGATGACTGATATTTGGTTTAGAATTAGAGAAGACTTCCTTAGGAGTTTTATCCGAGGTGGGGGTGAGGGCATTTGTTTTGAATATAGACAGCAGTACATGTGGCTTCTACCCAAAGATAGGATCCTAAATTTTGGTCAAGTAGCATAGCTCTTGCAGCTTCCACAATTGTCCTATTCTTTCTTTCTGCTACCCTATTTTGCTGAGGATTGTAAGGAACAATACACTCCCTCTTAATCCCTGCTTCTTTACAAAAATCCTTAAACAAATCTGAAGTATATTCCCCTCCATTATCAGTCCTAAGAGTTTTAATTTTGTGTCCTAATAGATTTTCAGTTAAGGATTTGAATTCTTTGAATCTTTTAAGGATTTCTTCTGATTCTTTACATTTCAAGAAGTAAATCCATGTCTTCCTAGAGAAGTCAACCATAAAGAGTACATAGTACAAAAATCCTCTGAGAGAAGGAACAGACATAGGTCCACATAAATCTGAGTGGACTAATTCTAAAACATTGTTAGTTTTTCTAGTGCCATTTTGAAATGGACTTTTGGTGTTCTTAGCTAGTGCACATCCTTTGCATATGCTTGAATGATCTTTGTTCAACTTAAGTAAAACAGTAACCATCTTCTCCATAGTTGATAAGGCTTTGAAGTTTAGGTGCCCTAACCTTCTATGCCATACTTCGTTTATATCTGCAGCTTCATGAACTAAGGCTTTGAATAGGTTCCGAACATAGTTCATACAGGTATCCCTTCCTTTGACCAATCAATTTTGATTTCTTAATAGAAGAGTTTTTAGGCCAAGTCATTACCTTTCCATCCATAAATGCTACCTTATATCCATCATCCTCAAGTGTTGTAACAGAAATTAGGTTCCTCTTGATTCCGGGTACATATAGTACTCTTTTGAGGTGTAAGGAGATGCCTGATTTTAGTTTTAAGGTGCAGCTTCCAACTCCTTTGACTGGATGTGCAGAACCATCACCTATGGTAACTTCTTCATCGGTTTCCTCCGTCATTGAATCCAATACTTCTTTATACCCTGTAATGTGTTTGGATGATCCACTATCAATTACCCAAGAGTTGAGTTTGCTAGATACATCATTTGATAGTGCTGAATACAGTACATAATTTTCAGGATCATAGTCTCCTTTTGTCTTAGTTACCTCTGTGAAATTTACTTGCCGTTTCGTATTCTCAGGGCAGTCAAACTTATAATGTCCAAGTTTCTCACATTTGAAGCATTTGACTTTAGATATGTCCCTCTTGAATTTGTTATTGCCTTGAGGGGCCTTCTTCTTAAAGTGTTTCTTCTTTCCTTTGTAGGAATTTGTGTTGAGAACATGAAGTTCTTCATCTCCAGTTTTCGATTTCAGTCCTTTCTTGAGTTTCCTAGATTCTTCTTGAAGGCAGTCTCCTTTAAGTCTATTGAAGTCTGGGAGTTTGTCTCTAGCACTTACTCCTTGTGAGAATGTTTCCCATGAATCTGGTAACCCATCTATAGCCATAAGTGACAGCTCTTTGTCTTCAATTATGGTCCCTATACTTGCAAGTTCGTCTCTTAGACTAGCCACCCTTAGGAAGTATGAATTCATAGATTCTCCCTTCCTTATTTTTATATGATTTAGTTGCCTTTTTAGTGCAAGGGTTCTAGTTGCATTGTTAACCTCATATGCATTTATTAATGCACTCATCATATTAAATGTTGTCTGATGTTTCATTAGCATAGGTACTATTTCATTTTTAACTCCATCTAATATGATTTTCATGGCTTTCCTGTTTTCTTTAATCCAGTTAGTTTTATGAGGATCAGCATCAGGTTGCTTGGATTCCTTATCAACAAACTGTATTACATCATTATCTTCAAGAGTCATCATAATTCTGAATTTCCATGCAACGAAGTGTTCTTTTCCATCAAACCTGTCTTCGGGTTTGATTGCGTTGGCCATTGAAGGTAGAAGGATGTTGCTTAGATATTTTCAAATCTGATTGTCAATTTGCAGAGCCTAGGTTCGACAACTTGGCTTTGATATCATGTAAGTTTTCTGCAAATTCTGAAGATATAATACTGATGGAGTATTAATACCCATCTGCAAATCGATCTACTACAATTCTGGGCTGAATGTTATTGTTCTGGAAGTCTGCAATAAATTTTGAAAATTATATTTTATTTATGCACTAAATCGCCAAGGAGCAGATTGCTAGAAGAGCAGACTTAAGATTGTATTGTATGTTTTCTATCCACAATCTTGCTCCTACTTATATATTAACCAAGGGTCTTGTCTTTTCATAAGACACAACCCCTTCTAGGTCAGCCCTCCATGAAACAACCTACTCCTCTACAAATCGGCGCCTTTGTCCATTAACTAATAGTTAATTATTAATTAACTACAATAGTCAAATACAAGGCATATAAATATGCCTAGCATATCGCCGATCTGTTCTAGGGAGATGTATTTATCATGAGGCCATATATAAAGGAAATTACATGCATTTTAGATCTATCTAATCTGAAAAATTAGAACATTAATATGATCAAGTTATCAGGATTTAACAGTTTCTACATCATGTATAATGATAAGTCCACGATTACTTACTCCAATCTAGTATATCACAGTCTAATCATTTTGTTCCCACCAAGATGGCAGGATACACTACTCTGATGCCACTGTAATATCCCACTATGATATTTTGTCTAAATTTTTTTTATAGAAAATTAAACTTGCAATTTTCATGCAAAACTGATTTCTATTCATCAACAGTTAATTATGAAAACACATAATACCACTAACAATTTCGCCCAGCTGTGAACTTTGTCGCCAATCCACCCTCCAAAAACGAATTGAATTTCCATCCAATCCACCAAGAAATCCTGAAGGTTTCCATCTTCAAGTTTCACAACTGAAAGCCAAAGCTTCCCAGAATTCTCCAAGAGAATAACAATAATAAAGTATAAACCGAGGATTTCTACTAATTGGGAGTCCATCATCAGTGGATGCGTCCAGATCTATCCGATGGCGGAAGGGTTTTTTTAATGTGGATTTTTAGAACACCCATGACAGAAATATGGTGTTGTCTGATCAGGTGTGGAGCTGGGACGAGAAATTTATACTGATGCTTAAACCATGGCACCCAAATTTTTGCCCAACTTCTAAAGTTTTCGACAAGATCCCATTATGGGTAAGGCTTCCAAATCTTCCGCTGCATCTTTAGTTTGATTCATGTCTTACGGCTCTTGGAAACTCATTAGGGAACTTTTTAATGGTGGATGAATGATCTTCTAATCTCCTTCATTCCACCTTTGCACACATTCTAGTGGAGATGGATATCTCGGATGGGCTCCCTACAGAAATTTCGATTAAATCTTCAAAAGGCTGCTGGGTGCAACCTCTAGACTATGAAGGGATCCCTTTTAGACGTAGACGTTACTTCCAAATTGGGCATATGGCAGCAAAATGTGCCAAAAAATAGAGTGCTTAAGGAGGCTCCCTGATGGAAGGACATTTCTCCACAACTCTACACGGTTGAGAGGAATGATGGGAAACAAAAGAGTTTCTCTCAAGTTGTATCTAGGGATAAGGAGCCTACACCTGTTGCCCCTCTTTATCAGAATGATCAGCCAGATGGGAACAGTGCTAAAACTGATCTGGTTTTGAATGAGGTGGGGAGTGTGATTAGCAATGGTGTTGTAACTCCTGAAGGAAAGGAAAAGAGTAGACCTCGGCTGTCTCAGGATAGGGATGCGGTTGCTTTCTAGTGGAAGGTCATATTGGGGCTGATGAAGCTTGCATGGAGAACCAATTGAAAGAAAATTCTGATGAGTGGCAGAACACAACAGATCTACTTTCTAAAGCTAGATCTCCAAATTGGAAAAATACGGCAGCCAGGATTGAGGATGGTTGGCAGACTGTGAAAGGGAAAAAGGAGAGGAAAATCAGAAAAGGTCCCTTTGATATGGTTCTTAGATCTCATTCTAAAGGTGGTAACAATGTTAAGATGTAATGTCGTCTCTATTTGTATGCTTTGTGTTGCTTCTGATATGGTTTTGGAATTTAGTCACTTCAAGATGGGGGTACCCATGATTGTTACTGCCCTTGGTCCAGGCCAAGTTCTTTCCCCGGTTATTAATAAAAATCTATATTACCAAGCAAAAAAAATATAAAGTATAAACCACGCATCCTGAAATGAATCTATAATTCTTCCTTTAAAGCACAAAGCAGTGACTCTTCATTTTCCCTTTGCCTGTCTCTTCATCTCCTTTCTTTTTGTCCCTTTTTAAAATTAAAATGACTTTATTAATTTTCATTAAGCTCCAAATAAGTCATTTTAGTATTTTATGAATTTGTCATTTAATTTTCTAATGTCCCCAAAAAAGGGACATTACAAATGTCAACATCTAGTTATTATTTATGCACTGAGGTATTTGTTGTGCAATGCAATTAAATCTGCAATATGAATATAAATAACAAAAATCTATATTCTACAATTCATGGGTTAAAACTCTCAATTTTATTTGCGCTTTGTCTCTTTGCTACAAAACACCTTTAAGTTTCAAAAACAAGTTTTTGTCCTTTATCCACAATTTTTTACCTTCTATTAAAACCAATTTCTCAAAAAAAAATCTGTACATTTGGTTTGCCAATTTTTTCCCCAGAATATTATTTCTGCTATGAATTATATTACCGTTTGTTTCTTCACATGCATTGCTCACCCTGAATTTTCCAATAATATTAATACACTTGTTCTAAAAATCTATACATCTATTGTATGGAGTTGAAAGCACTCCTCCAAAATATTAAAATATGTTTTTAGTTGTGTGTTGACGTCTGGAATAAATTACAATGTTTTAAAAAACTACTTAAACGAAGAAATCCTAAAGGACCTTGAGATTCCAGTAGACAGATGAGAACTTTTAAAACCAAAAATTCACTGATGCCCTTGCACAGAAGGAAGCCATATTATCAAAATCAAATTAACATGCAGTCTCAATGGAGGCACTAAAAGAGCAACCTCCAGATTAAAAGAAGCGAGATAGCTTGATAGATTATATTTTATACACTACCACATGGGACTAAATGTGCACTAGAACATTCAATGACTTGTACATTATTAGCCTGATCTCTAGAGGAATGGAAGAAAAATTATAGAGTAAGGATTTACCTTGTAAGATGCCGATGAGCATCAATAACGACTATGAGTAAATCATAGAGCTCAACTGAACTCCATGCACTTTCAACACGCTGTCTAACATCCTTATAAGATTTTCCGGCACAACTCAGCATGAGACCTGGCGTATCATAAAACAACTGTAAACACATAATTAGCAAACCCATCTAACCAATTTTTTGGTAAGGCCCAATAAATGTTGACGCAATGTATTCATAGTCATCTACACAAAACAACCATAATTTTATCATCATATAATAAGTAATGAGGCAAATAAATTTTAACTAAGAACCAAGAACCACTAAGAGTGCAAGGGGCAGAAGTTTGTGCAAACATCCCTTTTTTCTTAGATTCATCAGATGCAACTTCTCTTAAGAAATCCATGATCCAACTAAAATCACAACCACAAATTTGAATCTGTTGCATTACATGTTTCAAAGAGATTTACAATAGAATACTAACAAAAAAAGGAGATGATTTTTTATTAAGAAGAAGAAAGAAAAACTACACAAATATCCACTAGCAGCTAAAGTAGGTCAGTGGAGCTTGAAAGCACATCCAAATACAAGAGAAATGTAATTGAATAAAGGTAAACTTGGAGCTGACTAAGTAACTAGAAACTAAAACACCAAAACAAAATCAACATAATTAGAGGGATCAAGTATCAACCCAAAAGGGAGTAAACCCTGAACATTATGCAAGTAAAAATATAAGATAGCCATATGAGGGGACTTTCTAGAGAGGACCACTGAAAGGAAACAAGCTGCTAATAGAGATCAAAGATGAAGATTGAAGTGAGAACCCAGCATTCTTATGCATCTGGATAAAAGCTAAAAATAAAAAAGCTAAAGTCATCATCCAACACCATGAAAAAGCCAATACAGCATTTGTTAATACCTAGTAGGAGACTGCTTGGGACCAAGAGGACTGGCATGGACAACCCTAGCGTTAGAGAGAAGATTGATCATACAATGATCATAGCACTGCATGCATACTATCTCGCGTGATGAATACCAATGAACATCTCCTCAAAGTATACCTCTCAAAAACGTGAACAATCCTCAATCTTGAATGATCATCTTGAATGATCATAACTAAAACAAGAAGACATATCCATAACTTGTGATGGTCCAAGAATATTCACCATAAATAGAATATCTCAAGGCTTAAGAGTTCTGGTTCAGGATCTTTTCTTTAGACCTACTCCGATACCATGTAAATGTTTTTGAACCAAAATAGCATGATTAAATAACAGATAGATCAAAACACAATCAACACCAGAGGTACCTTGGGAAAACCCTCCTACTCAAGGGAAAAACACAGTCACACCAAGAAAGATATCCTTTATTGAGTTCTTCAAAACAAAATGCAAAAACCTCTGCTCCCTTTCAATGTCTTCAATACTCAATGATCACTCATTGATAAGAGATAATAATAAACAACAAGAATTGTTGCTAAGAGATCATGATACACAATTACATAGAATGTGACACTTCTATACATGCACAAAACTTAGATAGAGCAAGATAGTTGCACATACACGGAGCAGAGAAGTATACACAATACAATGATATTGTAAAAACCCCTATAGGTTATCCGACCTCCAACTTGCAAATGTTTGTGTTTTTTAATGTTTGGTTTTGTCTTGCAATTTTAAAATAAAAAATAAACCTTTTGTCAGGCAAGATATAATAACATTGCAAATATAAATATTTAGGAAATGAAATAGAGTTGCAATGATTCTTATTGAGCATAATATATAATATTTACAATGTTTTTCATTAACCATTTATACCCGGAGGTCCTCAAGCTTTTATTATAAAATCTGGAAATGTATGGCAGCAAAGTATGAACCTGTAGATAACAGCTGGTAATGAATATTCAATGCTGGTAATAATTGCAATGGCTGCCACAAACGATTCTGGAAATACCCTTTAAAAATATGCACTTAAACCCTTGTATCTTTCAATTTTCCATTAATATTCTCGAAAGCCTTGAATAAATTTCACAAATCTGCTCATAAATGCTTGAAACCTCATTAATAATGGCTGCCAATGATAATCCACAGATCTGCAATGAATAAGCATCAAGTATATGCACAAAGTTACAAACCCTTGATATTTCTTCACAAATAAACCCAATCATGGCCTCTGAGTAAAGCCATCACCATTTGCACAATTCACTGGATATTACACCAATTCAAAGTGCTAAAAACTATGAAGAATTCCCAATTCTCGAAGCTGAAACTTCTGAAACCCTTATCTCCAAATTCTCTTCACACAAATCAATAATATCAAATGCATAGAGTGAATCCATTTCTTTTTGCTTTTGGTTTTATAATTCCCAAGCAATAAATTAATCATGAGGCTTCATGAATATACTTCACATAGCTTACAAGTGTATTTGCTTTTGTTGCATTTGAAATATAACATTTAATTATATTCCCTTCATTTTGATGCACACATCAAAATATATAGTATACTTTATTAGCCACTTCTATCTCCCTTTTAAATAACGCTTTATCACTCATTATAAAGTATCCTTTTAAAATATTTAAAACTCCCTTTTAAATAAACTCCACTTAAATTAATAATGATATGCACTTAATTTAAATGACTTTTAAGTCATTAAGTGGCCCCATTCACAGAAAGTGAAAATATAACTTAATAATTGCACTTTATCATTAGTTATTAATAAAGTATTACTTTATTAATAATTAAAATAGCAGAACTCTAAAAATAATCATTATTTCTTGTTTTTGTCTAAACCTGGGAGTTAACCATTGTATCCTCTGTCTGTATGACTTCCTTAATAAAAATTGAAAGGGCCCTTCTTGATCAACCTCAGACTTACTATAAATAGTAAGCATATGTAACTGAGTCCAAATGAAGTCCAATCTGAACCAAACAAAGACCAAACTGGAACATACCGAATTTTGAAGATAAAAACCTCCATTAACCAAGTCTCTGCCTCAGAATACCCTCTATCCACAATAATTAGCCTATGAGGAACACAATCAGAGGCTAATCACTCAAACTCTGATGCTCATGAAAATGGAGACATTACAGTCTATCCTCCCTGAAATTGCTTGTACCCAAGCAATCATGACTACAAAGGAACTCCACTACACTGAAGGTCCAAAAGAAAACTGTGAAATGGCTCACACTACAACAACACTGCTGAAGCACTAGAATGACCACAACTGCAGAGAAATGAACAACGATCCAACTGTCTAATCTTTGCCCACCGAAACTGTGCATCTGAAACAAATCATGTACATGGAAATCGAAAGTAGGACTACTAGTAACCCACACCATGTACACCCTACAATACTCCCCAGCATACCCAAACTGAAATTCCCAGGCACGCGAAGGACCCCACCGCACACTAAAGAGTGTCCAATAAATATGCCTGGATCCCAATTCCTGAATCCATGTCAGCCAAGAAAAATAACCCAAGACATCACTTGCATTAACATGATCCCAACATCATCATGTTGCAAAAGGAGAAGCAATCCGTTGGGACCCATCCCACCTGCAATGCTAATCCTGCCTCCACCTGGATCCCAATATAGTCGAGGCTCACATCCATCCATCACAAGGAAGAAAGGATATTCGGAAACATTTGATGGACCAATTCTCCCTTTACACTCTACCAATCCTCTGTGAGTGTGAAATCCAACTATGCTACAAGGATAAAACTCCCAAGTGTGTTTGTATCATAACCAAGATATCCATCCTCTGCTAAACCTCCATGGATGTACTGACTCTGCAGGTAGTCTCCCACTAACTTGCAGCTACTAACTCCATCAACTGAAGATGGCATAAACCCATCCCAAAAAGGATGGTATAATCCTAGAGCCCATCCACATCGACACATAACCAAGTCCTCTACATGTGGATCAAAAGAGAAATGATGAGCATTCCTTGCTGTGTAATCACAGTAAAAGGCTCTGATCTTTGTCAATGGCTCATCACTAACAACTCAAGAATCAGAAGATGGCTCCAATCTTTGACCTCGAACAGCTGGTTGGGCAAGGCCTCTAATAACCCTCTCTACAAATCCAACCACAAATCTCTATGAGGAAGCATTGTAGTCAGAGTATCTACAATTGCTCCCACCAAATGTTGAATCCTGCGAAAACCTCGGATGAGAGTATCCTCAATGACTCTAAATGGTCCCTCCTGAAATTCCAAACTCTCAATCAAGTACTCAATAAATGAATCTGTGCAGTAGAAACAATATGAAGCAGCGTCAATCAGTTCTCCTGCAATCCTTAGCTGATCCCTCGATCAAGCACTGACTGTCATAGCACTGAATATAACCTCTGCCATCAAACTCATGCACAGAACTTAGATAGAGCAAGATAGCTGCTCATACACGGAGCAGAGAAGTATACACAATACAATGATATTCATCTACATACATCTTTGTAATACACAAAACTAACAAAAGAATGAATTCTCTCTTATGAATATCACAGATACTTCACCAAATATGATAGCCGATAATTTCAGATGACACACAATCACTAGCAGATAAAAAAATTTCCAGAATAATGAATACTCCCTTGACCGAGAGCACAAAACACGGACAGAGACTAATATATTCGTTCTCGTAGCATCAAGAGAACATTAAGCAATGAGAATAGCTGAAGTGACACATCCTACCCAAGTGCCACAGTTACAAAAGGAGTGAGTAGCAATAATAATAACACTTACTGAGCCATAATAATCACAGACGGGCATGAAGAGGAACCATCGCCACATCATATCAAAGCTGGAACACAAACTCCTGACGCAGCTGGATACTTCAATGATGCCAACTCAACATACAGTAAGCACATGAAGATGCAAGTTAGACACGATGATGCATAGTCAGCATAAGTGAAATATACTCCAGCCACACACGAACAGAAGTTTGCTGAAGATAACCAACACCGTTATGAAGGAGCTTTCTTGAAGCTACCTTAAACATTAACAGTGATGAACTCAGAGGTTTGCTAGTAGAAGAGGTCCTTGAAGACACCTTACTGTAGTTAACCAAAATTTGAACCATAGAAGAGGTCCTTATCCCTAATTATATTCTGTAATTCAGTATTGATTCATAGATAAGTTACAGCATATCAGTATGCTGTCAACCTGTTTCCACTTGTCCTTGTTCCTATCTTCAATGAAGATCAGTAGTATGAAGACACCCTTGCTGTAGTTAACCAAATTTGAACCATAGAAGAGGTCCTTATCCCTAATTATATTCTGTAATTCAGTATTGATTCATAGATAAGTTACAGCATATCAGTATGCTGTCGCACAATACTTGCCAGCTATATAATATAATATGTACTCTCTTTTAATGAGCACTGTTGATATGCATTCCTTTCTGAATACAAAATATAAATAATAATTTCCTTATTGACCCTTCGATGCCCCTCAGGGAATGGACTTGACATTCATTATATATCTTCATATTTAAGTGAGGAGATACAATACTTCATAAGAGATGTGTTGCTTTCCAAAAGAGGAACCCTTTTATTATCTGTGTGCCTTTTCCAAGAGAGCGACCACTACAAAATGAATCTGCGTTAATGCAACTTTGTTACCAGATAAAGTTGATCTCCTCCAAACAATAATTATGTTTTATTATTTAATAAAACATCAAGAACTAAAGTTGTACCATTTTGTGATATCCGTCGCCTTGTATTGAGCCGTTAGTATATACTTTGTTTTTCCTTAACTTTATCACACCCTTTGTAAACACTAATCGCTGCTGTCTTATATTAGAATATTGTAATGTTTCTTTAATAGTTATCTTAGTTAGTTTTTAGTTTATTAAGCAATTTCCATTTTTGTCTTTAGTTCACAATTGTTTCTTTTAGAAACATCATCTTTGTAAATCTATATAAGGAGCTTTCATCTCCTCTATTTAATATACCATCGATTTACCATAACATGGTATCAGAGTGGGTTGATGGGATTTCATAAAATTTGGCGAATTTTTTAAGAAAAATTTGAGCCTCTTTTGATTTGGAATTTTGTTCCAAAAATTTATTTTTTGGTTTTTAAAATAAAATCGTTGGAGGTATTTTATGAAAATTTTGTAGTTCGTCTTCGAAGATTTTTGCTGACAATCGCAAGCCTAGTCGAGGGTTTTGATCTCGTGATTTCTATTAATGTAGAGGTAGCTGCAATAAAGTTCATTCAATCATTTACGTGCAAACTCTTGTTCGTGTATCGCGAAGTTCTTTGACTTCATGTATGCGTATATGTTATGGCTGGAGAGTATCGCTATCTTGGCAGTCGTGTGTATTATCTTGGTGACTTGCATCGTAAACGTGTTTCCCAGCTCCGTCATATTATTCCTGGCATCGTGCATTCTTATTCTCCTTGTTAGCATTTTTTATGTCTCAGCTGCCACGTATTCTCCCATGTTGTTGGTTTCATGATTAAAGGCATCGGTGTCTTCTTTTATGGGCCAGTGAATGCCTCTTTTGGTAACGACAGTCATTTCATAATCATGTACGACTCTTCCATATTGAGCGTCAAACCATATTTTTGGTATTATTATTCTCTGGTGGAAAGCTGATCACAGATGATCAGAGATTGTATGTATTGTGCACTGGGAAATCCCACAACATATACAACAGTGTATAGAAGTTTTGCAGACAGTCCATTATATGCTTTGTGTGAGCCATATGAAGATATAGTTCTGTGTATTGCATTTCATGTGTGATTATCTGGTATCTGTGTATTGTGATTAAACACAGTAATTATCTGTTGTTATCTTTGTATCTCATCAGTGGATGATCGTTTAGCAGGCTGTATTATTAATTTTGTTCAAAGGTGCTTGCAAGCTTATTGATTCTCGGGCTGAAGACATCAATAAGGAGAAAGCATTTGTAATTGGTTTTGAGATCTAAATAAAGGATCTATTTTTCGGGTGTGGCTGGGTTTTTCCCTTGAGTAGAGGGTTTTCCCAGGATAGATAATCATGTCATCTATTTGTATGATTTTCTGTATATTGCATTTACATTATTCTGGTTCAAAAACATTGACAATTTCCTGGTTTGAGCAAAAAGCCTCTGATTTTCGAGAGTTGCATGTACTTGCATGTTCTTGCATGTGCTTTTTATTAGTTGCATGTTGCTTGCATATGTTGTTTACCACACAAAATCTCATGTTTTGTAGCATGAAGGTTTCTCTGATGGGTTTTAATTTTTTTTCCTAAAAAATTGTCTATTGGATTTTAGTAATTTTTTCCTCAAAAATTTTGTTAGGTTTTACCATTTTTTTCCTCAAAAACGAAATATTTTATTCTCTAATCTGTGTCTCGGATTCTATTTTCTAGTTTTGACAAATTTTTCACCTCAAAAATCATGTCTAGTTTTTTTCGATTTTTCTCCTCAAAAATTGTTTCTAGCTTTTGTAATTCGTGAAGTTTGAGTGGGATTTTCTGTTAGGGATTCTTGTTGTAAGGTTTTCACCATTTTTTCTGAAAAAATGATGCTTTGTTAACTTCAAATCATGGTATCTTGCAATCTATTTTGGGGCATCCCACTCATTTGCAATAGTTTGGAGGGTTTGTCAATTTTTCCTCAAACTCATGACAATTGTTGTCTGTGTGTCTTTGTCGACAAGGAAGGACATTCTGTTATCTAACATCAGGTTGGACGTTTTGTGATGATTTTTGGTCATAAGTTTTGTAGATTCTGGGAGGGTTAGTGGTAGGCTCATCTCAATGACAGAGTCAATGGCAAGCTCTTGTCCCTTGTTAAAGTATTCTGAAGAAGGGGGCAGCCTTCTCTATTTTTTCTGGATAGATTTTGGCTACTCTTGGTCATTAACATTTTGCAGGTCCAGGGAGGCTCTCAACAGCACCAGAATGTTCTGAAGAATTTATGACCACAAGACATGTACAGTCTCTTGCAGGGTAGTTAGACGATGACCGTTAAGGGAGGGTATTAGAATATCGTAATGTTTCTTTAATGGTCATCTTTGTTAGTCTTTAGTTTATTAGGCAGTTTCCATTTTCGTCTTTAGTTCACATTTCTTTTAGAAACATCATCTTTGTAAATCTATACAAGGAGCTTTCATCTCCTCCTGTTTAATGTAAAATCAATTTACCATAACATCTTATTTAAGAAAGCCTTCTATATTTATCATTGTTGTCTCTAAACAAATTATATCATTATCGTATCTTTTCTCAAATCGGCATTCTTTTAGTCAACCACTTATTTAACTTCTTTGACACATTGTCGTTGTTTATAAGCCTTCTCTAATTATTGTGCTTCTATATAATAGTAATACTAATTGTTGCCACTAATAATTCTCAAGATAATCAGCCACTGTTATTTCTTTATGCTTTGCCATTGCATAAGCAAACTGTCGCCACATATACTTTACTGCTACATATACATACTATTATTGTTTGTATTACTTGCCCAATGCTGACTTATTAATGTCATTGCCACTTACTGAATCATATTATGGAGTGCTTAGTATATAGACTTGCATTTAATATTGTCGTATGAATGGATTATGATTCATTCAGAAACTTGAATATATTTCATAAAAGCATCTCCTTCAGCATGAACAAGATACTGCTAACGTGTCTATAAATTTTGTCATAGCTGTTTTGATGGGGACATCACATGTCATGATAGAGACATGATAGTCCGCCCTTCCCAAAATTGCTTGTCCACAAGAAATTTCAAGTTAAGATGATTGAAAGTTTTTTCTTGTATGATCCTTTTGATGCACCTTTTCAATTTTGTCTCTCCTGAATGAATGAATGAAGAATTTTAATGGCGTCCACGAGACCATCAGTCTAAGGGACCATGGAGCACAGCCCTAAACTAATTCCATAGTCTTTTCCATAGTCGTTCTCTTACTGTGAATCTTGACAATTAAACTAGTTGTCTGCTTGATCTTATCATCCTCAAATAAACCGTACATGCTGTCAGCTTTTAGGATGTCCCTGTACTGAACCCGAATGTCCTCGTAACACGTGCATTCGAAGAGAAAGTGTCATTCTATCTCAATCGCACCCTTTTCGTAGAACTTGCAAATCCTCTCCTCCCACTCTTCCTTGAGCCTTTTCCATCTACCGGTCTCGCATCTGTAATGTCCCTTTTTTCTAAGCCATCTTTTATGATGCATTGTTGGCCCTTTTTGCCATAGCCTCACTGGCTAACCAGGACAATACAGGGGACATCAGGGTTCAGTCTTTTGGCATTTTCAGTATTGGACTTGGAGCGTATCGCCGAGAGCTTTCCGGCAAGCCATCACACATCGTCTTCCGAGTTCGTTTGATCATTTATTTTAATGCCAGAAGATCTAATAGTCTTTTATTATGCCACTTTATTATTAAAATTGATATATTAATTTAAATTGGTTTAATAAAGACATAAGAGAAAATATGAAAGGACAGAGAAGGGGAAACTGAAGAGTCATAGCTTGATGCTTTAAAAGAGGGAAAGGAGACTCATTTGTGCAGGATTGGTTATTGATTTTGGAATTGTCTCTTGGAGATTGGAAGCTCTCGGCTTCAGTTTCTTTTAGCCTTAAGGACGGAAACCCTTTTGGCTTAAAGGTGGATTGGACGTAGCCCCAGTTCATTAGCAAAGTGGATTCACATCAGGATTCACCATTGAGTTTCTAGGTTCTTCTTGCATTCAATCTGCCTGTATTTGTTGTTTATAAGATTGGATTATTTTCTTAGTTATTGTATTGCTGATGTAAAATACAATAATGATTATTTTTGAGGGTTTGATTTGAGTAAATTGCTGGTTATTTACTGGAATCTGTGTATTTGTTGCTAAGTTTATCATTGAATAATTTTTGGAAATTATTTGTTGTTGTGAAAAACAATATCATCTCAGATGATGACAGCATGTCCTCAGCTGAGCCAACAACACTCTAGGTTTACCTTTAATAGCTACCCCTAGACAAGCCTTATCCCTATGCTCGTGGGAGGGGTTGAACACTTTTATATAATGCGTCTTTTTCTGACCCATATTATTAGACCACATGGCAATCTGAAATTTATCCATGACAAACTTCTTTATTTCCATATTGGTGTTCGGACATCTTGTAGCTTGATGTTCCACTTACTCAACCACTTTATGTTTTGTTTCATCCAAGTCTTCTTCTTGCGAACCAAACCCTCTTTCATTGCAATTTTGGGCCATTGTTTGTTATCCATGTTTTCAAGTTTCTTTAAATAACTTATTAACCTAGTTATCGTTGCTGCCTCCAAAGGGAAAATGTCAGCTACTGCTAATAGGATTTCATAAAGTATTGAGGCTTTGACCTTGATATTGCTAGTGATTAAGTGTTTCTGAATCCTCTCTAACTGTCTCCACCCACACTTTGTCATGCTGCCCCCCCAAACCTCACCGTCGTAAAGAACAATCGGTGTGACCAGCGAAGCAAATAGAACGCTTTCCAACCTCCCTGTATCCTTTTTGCTCTACAAGTCTCCCAACTAAGACTATAATGAAAGTCAATCCCCAAATATTTGGTTTCTTTCACAATCTCTAACGGTCTGCCTTCAAAAATAAAAACAGTATGATTCTCTTTTCTTTTCAAAGAAAAAATCATGATTTTTGTCTTGGTAATGTTCACCTGCATCTCCACTTCCTAACAAAAACATTCCGGAGCCGCCAACTATTCTCGTAGTCCCTGGGCTGTTTTTGAAATTAAGATAAGATCGTCGGCGTATAAAAGAAGCTTCACCACATACCCTGCCAAATGGACGCCCCCCCCCCCCCCCCCCCCCCCCACCATCAATTATGTCTAACTAGGCTTCAAGTTTATCAATATAAAAACCAAACAAAGTGGGGGATAACGGACACCCTTGCTTCACACCAATGTCACTACCAAAGCACTCAAACATACCATCTTTAGTTCTGATTTTGGCTCTGACCCTCTCATAAAGTCTATGCATTGCTGCTCTATGCACATCCGGAATGCCTAATTCTTCCATTTTGTTCCATAGCTTGTCTCTCAGTACCATATCAAAGACTTTCTTGAAGTCCACAAAACAGTAGTAGGCTTCTCCCCCCTGGTTGTCCCATATTTTCTCTATTAAATGCCTAAGAGTGATGCAATGACCAATAGTAGAATGCCTAGGTCTAAAACACGCTTGTCCTTTTGCCCTTTTTCCTTCCCCTTCCGCCCAACTATTGATTCTACATTCTATCATGCTCCAAAAACGTTTGCCGAAAAGAGGGTTGAACATAATAGTGCGATAGTTAGACGGATTATTAATGTCCCCACTCTTAAATAGAGGGATAACCACACTAGTAGTCCAACCATCCTAAATGACCCTGTTAAAGACTCCTTTTATGTGAGGGGCAAAGAGATCAACTCCCCACTTTAGAAATTCAGCTTGCAGCCCATTGATGTCACTTGCCTTACCATTTGCTAGTTTCTTTATTCCTCTCTTGATATCGTCTTCCGTGAAGAGCTCTAATGAAGCTTTTACAATAGGAGGGGAGTTCTTCTCACGAATCCGTTCATAAAGTGACTTTGCATATTCTAACCATTGAATATCCGTAATACTATTTTCAGTTTGTTTTTTTCTCTGTTGCAATTCTTTCCATAAGTCTTTGGGGTTGTGTTTGCTCAAAGATATTAACTCCCTCTGTCTGGCATTTACATATTCCTCTTTTTTAGCTTGGATCAGCTTTGCATATTTCTTTTTGATTTCTATGCTCGTGTCTTTCCCTCTCATGGATCTCTTGGCAACCTTGCACTCTTCATCATACCACAAATTAGCCGAAAAAGTATTAGCTGCCCTCTCTCTAATGCTAGATCTTTTACATGTCTTTAACACCTTTTGTATAATAGGAATCAACAAGTTGTGTATGTGCTCGAAATCATTGTTGACCGCATCCTTAGTCTTGTTGTTGTTGTCTATCTCCACAAATTGTTGTTTAAGAGCTGCACTGAATAAGTCCCTATTTTCCTAATTTAAGAGTATTCTCCCATTGTTAACCGCTGCCCTATCCGTGTGGAGGTCATGTTTTCTATGTTGATTATTTGGACCCACATCCACCCTAATATAAAGAGGCATGTGATCGGACTTCAAATCTATAGGTGCTTCTCCAATATCAAACTATATCACTCTAGTCGTAAGTTTTTGAGAACAAATCACGTAATCCACTACACTTTGCCTATTGTAAGTTTTGCAAGTGATATGTCCCGATGTAGGCCAGTCGCTCATGCTGTTGCAAATAACCATGCCAAAGAGACAACACAGCACCAATAATTCTGTGATGAAATGCGAAATGCCCCCATCACTGTCTAGAGGTTCTTTTCCAAGAGTGATCATTGCTTTCTTCCAGCCATAGAGGGTTAGTCTCTCCTTTTTCCACATTACACAATTCCAGTGATTGATTGTTGGCAATCCTTGCATTGAAGTCCCCCACAAGCACAATGTTAGCAATATAAGTTGTCATTAGTGTATTTCATCAAACCCATTCACACCGGTCGAAGATCACCGGTCACTCGCATTACTTAGATGACACCGGTAGATAAAATACATAGTATATGCACCGGTCAACTAAGTAGTTAGATAAACCGATAGACTAAACCAAGTACTCAGTATCAATCTTATTTAGCATCCAACAACAAACCGGTACCGATCTAACTGATAGAAAAATCCGGTCCAGTTTTTGTAGAACAATTTGAGTTAAGAGCCTGATTATGCGAGACATCCATTACTCTAATGTGAAGTTAACCTTTCAAGAGGAGTTAGCTTTAAATTCTACGGATAATCTCAAGATAAACTCTAGATCACAACACACAGCTTTCTTGCGTTGCATATTTTATGGTCAAGTTTACTCCCCAGCGGTTCTATGAGTCAAGAGGATCACTCTTGTATAAATATTAATAATAGGACGCAAAGTTGTTGCTGTTGTTGATAAGTGGAGATTGCAGAGAGCAGAGGAAAGATATCTTCTGAGGAGTGCTACAGGCACAAAGGTGAAACAAGAAAAGAAGATCAAGAGCTAGGCTAACAGGGGAAGAGATCTACAGGTATGATCTAATCAGACAATCAATGTCATTATAGATCACTGCTTTTAAAAGGTATTACATCATATAGAAATCCCTCTAATAGGGTGAACCTAATTGGTTCGTTGTAAAAATCCCTTAACAAGGTAACATCTTTGTTGATGTTCAAAGTCCTATAACCAGGCAGCTCTTAATAGGGCTTAGATCCTAAACAATCTTTTGTAAAAATCCCTTAACCGGGTAGCACCTTAACCAATGCTTTGTATGCTCCTAACAGGGCACCTTCATTTAGAACTAGTGAAGTTGTGAGCTATGTCTCACCGTGGTTTTTTCTCTCTAACCGAGGGTTTCCACGTACAAATACTTGAGTAGATCTGTGTGGTTCAGTTTATGCTTGTGAATGACTATTGACTTTCTACTTTGCATTCAAGAATCTGTTTACAAGTTTTAAACTATGAGATTTAGTATTTTCTGATTCACCCCCCCCCACCCCCCCCCTCTCAGTAACTAGTAAGGTAACATCAATTGGTATCAGAGCTTGGGTTCTCTATACAATAAAAGTTTAACAACTTGAGAAAAAAATCATGGAGGGTTACCAGTACCAAAAATAGCTCGAGGAAGCCAATGACATTATTGCCTCGCTGGAGAATAGACTAAGGAAGTCACTTGCAAAGAGAAAGGAGTAGGCGCTGCAATTAAATGAGAGCAATGAAACCATTGATGAACTCTCTGGGCAGAGTGGGTTTGATGAGACCGAGGAAGCGGTCTCCGAGCTTACGGAAAAGAATCAAATCTTAACCGGTCAGATTGCTGATCTCAAAAGGGAGCAAAAGGTGAATGCTCTAAGAATGACTGAACTGATTGAGCAGAAACAAAAAACTGAAGGCGAAAGAAACTGAAGGCGAAAGGAACACAATAGTCAAGACATCAACAGCTTCTAAAAAAGCAATGAACTGGGCAGAGGAAACTGCAAGAGCCAATGAACTCCTCATTATGCAACTCCAAGAGGACTTGTTGATTACCACCTAGGAAAATGCCAATATGCATAAAGCATGGCAGGTTAGAGATGAAGCATGCAAGAAGTTGGCGATCGAGATATATCAACTCAAGGAACAAATGAAAGTCCTTGAAAGAGGGAATGAAATGCTGAGAAGATACAATGAAAGCTCGATCAAGCTCGATGAGCAACTCAATGCTCAATCAAGGCACAATGATCACACCGGTCTCGGATTTACTGGTGGAGTCAACAAAAGAAAGATGCTAGCACAAAGAGGTAGGAAAAACTTTTACACCTCTTGTAAGCTTAGTGGAAAACCAGGTCATGACACTAATGACTGTAGAAATGCACCGATAAGAACCAACAACAATCACTGTAAAAACTGTTGCAAAAAGGGCCACAAGACCAACGAATGCTGGTCCAGTCCCATATCCATGTCCAGCGCAAATAGGGGAAGCTTCAAGGGATACTGTTATACCTGCAACAAATTCGGACACAAGGCTGAAGAATGCAAATCAAAGACTATGGCATTCAAATCACCCAGACCGGTATTCTCGAAAAAAAGTAGAAACCGAAATGCAACTACTCATCCAAACAAAGGGATGCATTGCAACTGAGATTCATGGAGCGAACCACCTAATCCAAGAGGGATGAATCCATAGAAAGCAACCAGTATGGTCTGCCATTACTACAACAGAGTCGGTCACCTAGCCAAAGACTGCTGGAACCAGATCAGGAACAAAAACAAAGGATCGGACGGATCGGTGGTGAAGATCTTGAGTTCTGATAAAAGGAACAACAAAGACAAAGAAACCAAGAAAGTAGTGAAGAAAATATGGTTTGTCAAGGAATCAAAGAAGTCTGTCGAGGAGGCAACGGAGGCAAAATCATCATCACAAGATGGTGATATTTCTTTTGCTAATTAAGTCCTCAAGGCCTAGAGGGAATCGATAGTACAACTATCATTCCCGGTAGAACTGGTGAGTCCTATCTCACTCGAGCTACAGAACAAACCGGAAAGACATGAGGTGATCAACCAGGATATGCCTAATCGAAATAGTCAGGCTACCAGTTAGCAAAAGCGTCAAGAAAGGTTAGGTAAGGCATTTATTACTATAGCCGTTTAACAAATAGTTACCGTTTAGTAATTACCGTTATGCCCTAATCCAATAAAAGAAAAGAAGGATAACTCTTTTCTTTTTTACCTTGCGATTTTATGTTATCTAATCTTTGCTCGAGCAATATTCTTGCAATTCGATCATTGAGTAAGATTATCTAACAAACCGATCTAGTCATCTCTAGCAACCAAGTGAGAGCAATGGCATCCTCATCATGCGAGGCAAAGCTTGTTCCTACAAATCAAACGAAACATAATCCTTTTGACATCTCACCCAATCAAGACAGGGAGATCGACAAGGCTAGTGCGCTCTCCTCAGTACCTAAAGGAGTGCTCCTGATAGAAGAAGTAACTGCGTTTATTCATGCTAAGCAAGAAGAGCCAGGAGAAACGTACATACAGAGTGAGTATCGCTTGTTGTGCTCTGATGGTAATCATCCCAGTGGCTACGCAAAGCTGGTATCGTCGAGAATCATAAATGGAGTCTCGTATCCAGTTATCTTCAAACCTGAGTGGATTCGAATGGTAGTCAATCGGGTGAATGATCTGGGATTTTGGCTTATGAGAGGAATCTGCACTTTGATCACGAAAGACAATCTCTACAGGGTAATTGGGTTCTGCAATCAAGGAGAAGCACTTACTCTGAGAACCATATCTAATGCAGTGGTGGCTAACCTGACAAAATCAAAATCCGACAAGCGATTGATGACCATAACTGACATTGAGGATCCAATTGTTCGGTTCGCATCAGCAGTAATCGGTTACAAAGTATATCAATCAAGTAACCTCAACAGCATACCGGGTGGAGACATACATGCAGCCTACAGAATTGTTCATGACAACGCAGAATATGATATATGCAAAATGCTACGAGGACAAATCTTTGAAAACATGAAGAAGCTGGGCATCGTCAAGAAGAAATCACTGAAATTTGGAACACTCTTGGTTTGTCTTTACTTCTACTATTCTAATTTCTTTCTTGGGAAGGGAAAAGTAATGTGGGCAACAGATCGACCGGTCATGATGCAAATTAGTGATATGGCTAATGAATTGGGAGACCAGTTTCACAAGGAAATGACCAATCACTTCAATGCATTTCAACTAAAAATGCATGCTAGAGAAAAGAATCCCATCCACTATTGTTGAAAAATACAAAAAGGAGGCATGTTTTCTAGTGTCTACTGACTTCTGCATCATTCAAGCAGTAGAACCAAGAAACGAGTACGCACCTGAGTTTGGATACGAAATCACAGCAAAGTTTGCAACGGTGTATGTAGAGACCCTGGAAAAAGCACATCTGGATCTCGGTGCTCAATGGTTTGGAACCTATGACGAGATAGAGAAGAATTTAAAGCAGGCGCCAATCAAGAATGTCTGTCAAAAGATCACCCGCGTCAAAGAAGAAACCGAAAATAGCACAAAAGAGAAAAGCTCAACCGGAGCCAAGCACACAGGAGCAAAAAGCTAGACCTGGCTTGAGTGATAAAAGTATCATGCTTCTTTTAGGAGATGCATCTATGAATCTAGATACAAATCACAAAGTCGCCAAGATTCTCAATGGTTATGAGAATGAAGTCTTTGAAGAGACCTTGGATTTCTGGCAGCAGTATGATTTCAATACCCTTGAAGAAACAGGTCCTCAAGATCACACCACTACAGTTGTTGATCCACCTGTTCAGTTTACTGCAACTCAAACTCCGATATTTGATGAGCAAGAAGTCCTCACAGAAAAGTTCACTTCTAGTGAACCGGTTAAATTGGGACAAACTTCTGTCAATCTTCCTACTGACGGATCAGATCAAAGAGGTGAAAGGATCCCTACAGATGATCTTCATATAGCTGAAGAATAGCTACAATCACAAGCCCCATCAAAAGAGCCCTCACATCAAGTAGAAGATGCTATGCCTGAGATTCACATTCAGCAACCAGAAGCCAGACCAGAAGAGGGAAACAAGACAAACAAACAAGATGCAAAAGAACATGAGCAAGCTCCAAAGGCACAAGAACAGAGTAGAGAGAAGGATCAAGAAACTCTTGCCAGCTCCTCTAAAAGAAAAATCACATCCTCTGAACAATCTGAAGCAAAAAGGAGCAAAGCAACCAATTCAATAGTTGACATCAGCAAAATGTCAACAAGACAGCTGAAAGAGCTTACTAAAAGAAAACAAGATATGGTTCTGAACAAAGTAAAAGATATCCTGTACAACTTTGTACCGGATGCTGATATAGATGAAGATGAACCGGTCATCGACCAGCTGGAAGTACTGACTACAACCATCGGTGAGGATCTGACTGATCCAGAAACAGTGGCAATTGACCACTACGCGCAGAAAAGAGTAGAAATTCTTAACAAGCAAGTTGCAAATATAAAGGCTATTCTGCTAAACAATCTAAAAGTTCTTCAACAACAGATTCAAGTTGCAGAAAATCTGTTAAGCAGAACTTCAAATTTTGAAATTTTCTTAATAGATTTAACTGACAAAGCTAAAAGGACTTCAAAAGACATAAAAGCTTTGTCCAACCAATTTGACATCAAGACTAAAACGGCCACAACTTTCAGCAGAGAAATGGCTAGTCTTGCTCTAGTCCTCAGAAAGACTGCAGAAGAAGAGAACAAAAGAATTCAAGACATCGTTGGATTCCAGATGTTTTTGGCTCCAACACTTGATATCATGCACCAAACAGCTACCTCAACTGATGTTCTGATCAATGAACCAGACTACAAAACTATAGATGATATGGAAAACATCATTGTCTCTCTCAAGGCTGCCCAACAAAACATTGAACATGCAGCCGGTCAATGGGCACCATTTCTACACTCTGCAAAGAACATATATAAGGATATCTTCACACAGCTTCAAATGTGAAGGAAGACATAACCCTTTGTCTTATAGAGGCAAAAAGGGGAAGTTTCAGTCAGGGTTAATGAAAACCAGAGGACTTAGTCAGGGGAAGTTTCGGTCGGGAGCAGAGCATTCAATCAGGCAAGACTGCAAATGCAGTAGGGCAGTATTCTATTTCACTAACCAAGGTTTGAACAGCTATTGTATGAATGGTTTTTGTGTTTGACTGTTTTGCCACCAATGACAAAGGGGAAGATTGTTAGAAATATAAGTTGTCATTAGTGTATTTCATCAAACCCATTCACACCAGTCGAAGATCACCGGTCACTCGCATTACTTAGATGACACCGGTAGATTAAGCACATAGTATATGCACCAGTCAACTAAGTAGTTAGATAAACCGGTAGACTAAACCAAGTACTCAGTATCAGTCTTATTCAGCATCCAACGACAAGCCGGTACCAATCTAACTGATAGAAAAATCCGATCCAGTTTTTGTGGAACAGTTTGAGTTAAGACCCTGATTATGCGAGACATCCATTACTCTAATGTGAAGTTAACCTTTCAAGAGGAGTTAGCTTTAAATTCTACGGATAATCTCAAGATAAACTCTAGATCACAACGCACAGCTTTCTTGCGTTGCATATTTTATGGTCAAGTTTACTCCCTGGCGGTTCTGTGAGTCAAGAGGATCACTCTTGTATAAATATTAGTAATAGGATGCAAAGTTGTTGCTGTTGTTGATAAGTGGAGATTGCAGAGAGCAGAGGAAAGATATCTTCTGAGGAGTGCTACAGGCACAAAGGTGAAGCAAGAAAAGAAGATCAAGAGCTAGGCTAACAGGGGAAGAAATCTACAGGTATGATCTAATCAAACAATCAATGTCATTATAGATCACTGCTTTTAAAAGGTATTACATCATATACAAATCCCTCTAATAGAGTGAACCTAATTGGTTCGTTGTAAAAATCCCTTAACAGGGTAACATCTTTGTTGATGTTCAAAGTCCTATAACCAAGCAGCTCTTAATAGGGCTTAGATCCTAAACGATCTTTTGTAAAAATCCCTTAACCGGGTAACACCTTAACCAGTGCTTTGTATGCTCCTAACAGGGCACCTTCATTTAGAACTAGTGAAGTTGTGAGCTCTGTCTCACCGTGGTTTTTTCTCTCTAACCGAGGGTTTCCACGTACAAATACCTGAGTAGATCTGTGTGGTTCAGTTTATGCTTGTGAATGACTATTGACTTTCTAATTTGCATTCAAGAATCTGTTTACAAGTTTTAAACTATGAGATTTAGTATTTTTTGATTCACCCTCCCCTCTCAGTAACCGGTAAGGTAACATCACATAATTTCTCCCGAATTGCTGAAAACATAAATATATTTTGTTAACGAGGCATATGGGTCTTCATTGTCTAAATTCCCCCTTTTGTAGAATTTAGAGTTTTTTGGATTGAAGCAACAGGCAGCCAATCTGAAAATTGTCTCATTTATTGTTATTTGCAGCCATATGTATTGTTTGTTTGGATCTTCTTTTTCGAACTTAACAAATCTATACCACTCCTCACTGATAAAAATTGTGACTCCTCCATGTCCTTTACCTGTTTCATTCCCTTTGTTCCAAACTGAAAATTTCTTGTACCCGTCAAAATCTGGGACTATACACCCTTCATGCTCATGTGTTTCAACAAGTATAATAATATCCTTCCCCTTTGCTATGGGTCCCAACCCAAGACCTCTTCTCCACGAATAACCTCTGCAATTCCAACTTACTACACTTAAATGATCATATGGGGCCCCAATTTCCTATTTCTTATTAGAGAAGCTCGCTTATTTGAGCTTTCCCATTTTTCAGCCAAGCTCACATTCCCTTGTTTCTGGTTGCCGTTACTTTTTCCCACTCCTTCCTTTGTTCCTCTTGTTGAGCGAAAGTTAGATCTTCATCTAGATAAATTTGTGTTCCTCTAAGCAGAGCCCTCTATTCTTAAGGATAGTATTTTTATCCTCTAGGTCTCTCAAGATAACTCTTACGTGCCTGTCTCTCCCTCCATCCACCTTTTTACCTATCCTATTTGCTTGAAGAATAGCACCTGTCCATTTCAGTGTGTCTCTAAGGAAGTCCCTTGCTAGAATGTCAGTCCTTTCTCTTTCTCTAAAATCTTTCAGCCCTTTGATGATGATATTTGCAGCCTTGCCCCTTTCGTCATGTTCTTCTCTTATCTGAATTTTAATTTTTTGTTCAATGATGCCCTTTTGTTTATTTTTCTGACCAGTTTACCACTTGTGACCATGATTTGGCATCTCCTATCCTCTCCTTTAATTGAGTTTCTTTAACTTCTTTGTCTGCCAAGGCTGATTGAATTTCCTTCAAATGTGTGATGTCCACCTCATTCCTTGCTTCTTGCCCTTTAGTCTCTGTTACCCTTAGAAGTGTCATTTTCTGTTTTAGAATCTCAAGCTCTTCTTGTCCCATATCCATTTTGGATTGCATGATCGAGAGTTGTTCTTTAAGACCTTTATTTTCCCGTTCTGTTTTGCTTGTGTATTCCATTGCTTTGTACACTTTGTTCTCCTCTTCCTAGTTCCTTGCTTCTAGAGTTTCCACCATTTTTTTAAAGTCCATAAGCTCTTCCACATATAACTCTAATGACCACAAAAGTGGTGTTCTAGTTGCGCTGTAACAAATATTGTTGTCTTGTTTAGCTTCATTGCTGTCCCCTTTGTTCATTGCACCAATTTCTACGTGATTTGTCTTCGATTTGAGATTCTTGTTGATTTCAGCATGTTTTTGTAGCCCTTCTTTATCATTAACATCCTATGTTGTTTGGTTCCCGTTAGTCTAATAAGTTGTTTTGTCAGGAATTCTGTTGATCCTCGGTAAAATCATAGCAAAACGTTTTTTATTCGTTTGCATGACCTTTCGCATCTGTCTACATCTTAGGATACCTTTGTATTGCTTCGCATTTACCAGAATTAATCCTTCACCTGTATTGCTTGCTTGAGAAAATTTGTTATTGCCGATTACCAAATCCCTGTAATACTTTCTACTGTAGTTAAAAGCTAAGGTATAGAGTGTCCCCGTGTTCTCTGGTTCCAACCCTACTGATACAAATAGTTAACCATTGGTCCTCCCTGCTGGTTTTGAAGATTCTAGTTGAACCCCATCCCATCTCCAGTATTGGCGTAAAACATTTTATTTCCAGTTGGTAAATAAGACCCCTTCCTGTTGGGTCCATGACAGATCATTGTGAGGTTACTGTCTAATTTATCAGGGCAGGGCCCCATAGTGATTGGTGTCTTGTGCCAAAACTGATTGGCTTCAGTGTTACCTCAATAACCCCCAATTAAAAAAGAAAATAAAAGTGTCACGATTATTCAGTCTATAGTTTTCCGTTTTCAGTTTTCCAATATTGCCTTCTTGAGTGCCCTAGAAAAATGCGAAGGATAATATAAAAAAAAAATGAGACAGTAGAAAACAAAGTGGGTACACCTCTCCACAGGCTGGGCCCAATAGATGTATGTCTCAGTTTTGTCTTGCCAACAGCGCCCTTTTCTTATCGCTTGATGTCCTAGTCCCACACTCTCGCTTTATGCACTGGTCCCACTCTCTACATGATGCCCTGATTTAGGTTGAAATGTTTGAGATGGAAGAAGAAATAATTTTGAACACACGGCACTAGCCATTACTTCTTTTATTAGTGCAGGTGATATCGTGAAACCCTAACAATAAGGGTTTATCTGCCTTGGCCTTATGGCCTTACAAAAATAATGTCGTGGGATTTATTTATTTGTGAAGGAGAAGTGAGTTATCATCATAATCAACAAAATTTTCTAGATGTCAAGTTTTCTAGAACCAAAATAGCATTCAACAAAATTCTAAAACCTAAAATATACAAGAACAGATGACACAAACATATATCCTGGGAAAACCCTCCACTTGAGGGTGAAAAACCTAACCCCACAAAAGATAGATCCTTTATAGATTGATCAAAAACAAATACAATGATCTCAAGCATATGATTGATAGTCAATCAATAGATGTCTTTCTTCACAGTCCCAATACACCTGCTATAATCACCGTTTAAATACAAAACATATATAAAGCTTTAAGCATCTCACAGATGCTACTAACACAAGAATAATGATCCTCAATAGTATTGATCACGCACAGATTGAAAAATGTAGAATCATCAAAAATTTGGAATCCATACACACAGTCAACTCCCAATACCACAGGTAGGTAGCTACCGATAAGCACACACCCAGGTAGCTCTCGAACATATGAGACAAAAACCAAAAGCACTAACCGAAACACAACAATGCACACCCGTAAACATTCTGTATTTTCTTCATTGAATGGATTCTTCAAAGCCACCGAAGAGACACATACATAAGCCATAAAGGCTACCATTACTCATCATCGTCGATGATTAATGCCAAATCGTTCAAGGAAACCTATCGTGTGCTCCACAATAAGGAACGACGATAGACAATAATGAAGCAACAAAGCCAAGTCATCAATGACACATCAATTACAAAGAAGACTGACGGAGAAGGTGAAGAAGAGAATGGACATCGGTTCAATCACCTCTCCAACAAACGTAATTGAAGCCAACTCATGCTGCCAACACGAACAATCTTGAAATACTGATAACTCACGATGAGGAAGAGAGTAATAAACACATCTCGATGCCAACATGACACCATTAGGAAATTAGAACTCATATCATATAACAAAGAAGAACAAAGCATGATAAGAGAGATTATCATCACACAGAATTTCTGAGAATCCTTACTACAAGTAATTGATCTCTCTCGCAGCTACATAACTTCAACACTCCCTCTTAGCAAGAGAGAGATCATTCATATGACATAGTGTGTCTCAACCTGACAAACACAATGGAGCTGCAACCAAAAAATGTCAATAACAAAATCTCATCACAAATTTTCTCAACATAGTATTGTCATCTCAGCATGAGATTCACCATTACTACTCCCAGAGGGTGAAAGAACAAAAAACTAAGTCATGAATTCTCTCACATGACATCCACCATGGCTACTCCCAAAGGGTGAATCCACCATAGCTACTCCCAGAGGGTGGAACAAGGGCTTTCACCTCAAACTTCTTTCACAAAGTAGAATACATTAACAAGAGTTTGCACCTTTAACTTCTTCCTCACAAAGAAGAACTCATTAACAAGGGACTGCACCTCGAACTTCTCCCTTTCAGAGAAGAACTCATTAACAAGGGATTGCACCTCGAACTTCTCCCTCTCAGAGAAGAACTCATTAGTAAGGGCTTTCACCTCAAATTTCTCCCTCTCAGAGAAAAATGCATTAAAGCACATAAAATATCATCTAAATGCTAAGACTCCCTCTCAACGGGGGAAGCATTCTCATAGCTTTGATTATCACAATACCAAGAAATTGGCTCCAATGTTTGTCCAACAATGAGCTTTTCCAGTCACACTGCTACACAAGCTTGTTGATCCTCTACAAAGGTTTGGCATTCTACATCTATCACTCAAGCTCCCTCTGAATCTGATTTATGCAGCTTGTTAGCCGGAAAGACTACTTTATGTTATGTCATGTATTAGTTATGTGGTCCCAATGGGAATTACTTATTACCGAAGGGCAGTTGGGTTGGGTGGTGATGTTTGGTCACACCCCTTCGGATAGATAAATATGTACCACCTACGGGTGAAGAAATAATTATGAGGGGAATGTACTCATATGTTGGAATGATTAATGAAAACATCTATTGTTCTCTGCTATATTCGGTGTTTATTACATTTCCTATACTGTGTCTATGCAATATTAAGTTTACCCCAACGAGCAAACATTTGGTGTCATTGCCAAACAAATCTAGCAAGTGACGGAATGAGTGACTAGAATTGATGCCCAATCTTTTAAATAAGGATAGGAATAAAAAGGAACAACCGAATTCTTGGAGGCTACGCATCAAGCCCTAATCTTTGCCCAACAAATCGAACGTCGGTGACGGTTCAAACATCTCGCCAAGGGACAACCAGCCAACAAGTTAACCGAAGGGGACCATGGAGATGGTACCAAAGGTAACTATGGTAGTGTCACGGGAGGTGTAACAACCGAAGGAGACAATTACCGTACAAGAGAACAACAATGGGTAAGTAGTGAAGAATTGTTGGAGGAAACACAACAAAGGCTGAATCTGATTGAGGGAACACAAGAACAATTCCGAAACTTGTCCATCTCGCCACGGGTAGAGGGAGCAGGAAGCAAGAGTGACGAAGGATCCAGCGCGGCTGGAGGTGCCGAAGGGGCACGGGCGCTGGATAGCCAAGACACGTTGTTTGATCCTCGTACGCCGAAATAGGAAGACAATTCGGTAGTTGGAACGTGGTACCCACTATATTGCAGTTTAATCCAGGTGGGCAGACACAAACTCCACCTCTCCAACCCCAAGGGGAACAACCGATACAACAACCGGTCGCCATGGCCTCGAATAAACAGAAACTACCCAAGTTCATGGGCCACGCGAAGGAGGATCCTGCTCGCCATTGCGGAACGTGTGAAACCATATGGACCGCGAACGGAGTCACAAACCAGGATGAGTGGGTTAGATAGTTCTCTGCCACATTGAGGGAAGGGGCCATCGACTGGTACTCCAATGTGGATAAAATTGGCTTGACAACATGGGCCACAATGAAGAAGGCTTTCCAAACAGAATTTCAGTTGCTGAGAGATGATAATGAGATCCTTGCCGAAATTTACAATACAAAACAAACAAAGAACAAGTCAGTTCGAGCCTACGGGTGGCGACTAAAGGAACTCATTGGGAAAATGGAATATGCCCCGGCGGACGAACTCAAGAAACGATGGTTCGTGGAAGGACTAAAAACTTCCCTCCGCAAGAAAATGAAAATCATACCACCGACATCGTACAACAATGCATATAACCGTGCGATGGATCTGGAGAATGAATACAAGACCTCCAAGAAAACCAAGTCCTCAGATGATGAATCCAAGGCGGAAAGTAGCGAGGGAGAATCAAGTAAGAAAGTGCATGCTTTACAAAAAAGACCTTGAGAGGATGATGAAAGAATTTAAGACATCCAAGGGAGGCTCAAGCAAAACTGAGGAAGATGCTGTGTGGTGTATGGACTGCCAAGAAGTGGGAAACACCAAAGGTTCTTGTCCGAAGAAATCCTTTTGCGACATCTGTCAGATTGTGGGACATTCCACCAAAGAATGTCCCTACAATCTGAGGGTCAAGAATCAATAAGTGTTGCTTAAGCAAGAGCAACCCTCCACATCTGGAACCGGCGACCAACAAAATACTGCATCATCTGATGGCTACAGAAATAACCGAAGGGGAGGCAGAGGGAATGATGATTACAATAATAACCACCCTCGGATCCAGTATGATGCGAAGGGGAGACCAATGATACAATAAAGAAATTGCAACCAATGGGGACACTTTGCCCAGGATTGCCAAAAGGAGGCTCCCGCTCCACAAAAATTGTGTCGGTGGTGTAGACCGGGGTACCACGAAGAAGCGAACTGCCCGAAGCTCGATTGCAACCTCCTTGACGTGGAGAGAGGGAGAGAAAAGGAGATCTTGGCAATTACACACACACAAACGAAGAAGGCCACAGAGAAACAAAGAGAACTCAAGGCGAAGGCCAAGATTGAGAGGGAAATGCAAGACCGGAGGGACTCCACAGATACCTCTATCACTTCTACTCAAGCCATGGCAGAACAAAACATCCTGAGCCAGATGATGCAATTGGAGATACCGGTAAAGGTCAAGGACCTGCTTGAAACAATGCCACATTTAAAAACAACCTTGTTTTAGGACAAAACGTCCCAACAAGTGCATTTGAATGAACGGAGGTTCCTGGCGACTCCGCAACGGACCCCATGACGTTGTCTATAAACAGTGGGCAGAACCCTACAATAGTAGAGATGGGTATCTTGGGTACCATTCTCACTAACACAATTGTCGATGGTGGATCAGGGGTGAATGTTCTACCCGAAGAAACTTGGAAGAGTCTGGGGAAACCGACACTGTGGCTGCCGACCTTCAACTTACTGGGGGTTGACCAACATGGCATCAAACTCCTCGAAACCTTGATGGCACAAAAAGTAACCATCGGGACACAGTCGTTCATCTTGGACTTCGTAGTAATTCCCTTGAAGCAGAAAGGGTACGACGCCATCCTAGGGAGAGAGAGGCTGGTGGCTGCCAAAGAAAATCACAACTGGAAAAGAAACATTTTATCATTCGAGAAAGGATGCAGAAAGTTTGTCGTCGACCTCGCCACACAGATGGTAGGAGAGGAAATGGCATCCTCCTCCGACTCGGAATCAGACGATGGAGGAGACGAAGGGAAAGAGAGCATGGAACCCAACGAGGAAGGGGCACTAAAATTGGAGGATGATACACTCTATGAATGGTCTCTTCCACTGGCAAATGGAGGACTACGAACCCTTCCGACTAGCATGCAATGTACTAAGTATTGAGGAAGAGTCGGAAACATTTCCCCCAGAGTACGGTGAATATAAGGAAGGGGATGCAAAAGTAAGCAGTCCCGATGCATAAATTTGATGAGCAAAACCCCATTCAATATAAGGAGTCATCTGTCAAACCAATGAATCTGGGTAAGGAAGAGGAACCTAAGATCATTCTTGTCGGCGACGATTGGAATCCTAAGTGGAAGACCACAGCCTTCAAAATCTTTATTCTCCTTCTTATGTGCGGGCAAGAGACAGTGGTCCCTGTAGAATTTATGGTTCCAAGCCTTTGGATCGCCATTGAAAACAAACTCAGTGACAAGGAAAGCTTGAGGGAGCAGCTGCACACTCTCAATAAATTAGATGAAAGAAGAATGATAGCACGATGGGCAATGGAGGTCGCACAACAACAGAGAAAATATTGGCACGATTAGCACCTACAAAAGATGCATTCCTCCCCTGGCCAGTTGGTGCCAAAGTACAATGGAAAGAAAGAGATTAAGCCAAGAAAATTTGAAGTAAAAAGGGTGGGACCATACATAGCTCGGGAAGTCAGTTACGACAAGGCCGTCAATTTGTGGACTCTCCATGGACTGGAGATATATGAGGCCATCAACGGGTCCAAATTGAAACCTTACCCGAAGAGGATAGACCCGAGAGGAGGGACAGAGCACCCGAGAGGATGGAAAAGGACTCGAGAAGTCAGGCAGGCGACCCAAGAGCCGTCCATACGGGTGACCAGAGAAACCTTCGGTAGGTAATTAGATTAAGAATTTATTTGAAAAAAAAAATTTAAAAAAAGTGGAACACTGCACGACTGTACGGCAAAAATGAAGGAAAAAATATCACTGTAGGGTGTTTGTTTAGGACTGTACGGTCAAGTCACCATACGGCCTAGGCAAAATACACACGGGGTGAAGAGCGTACGGCCCAAAGAAATTACGCCCTGAAGAAATAGACCGTACAGCCAGGACACAAACTAAACCATCGTACAAACATAATCCTGTACAGCACAGGGAAAGCACACAAATGACCGTACGGCATAAAGCCACTGGCACGCAAGGGAAAAATAATAAAGACCGTACGGCTCCCAGCAATAAAGTTCGTACGGTACGTCCAAAAGGAAGAGAAGACGAAATGACCAGCAGAAAAGACCGTACGGTCTGAGCATTGTGGATACCGTACGAAGATAAGAGGACCGTACGAACATCAAAGCTAGTTAAAAAACAAAGTGCCATTTTTTTCCCGTACACACGCACTAGTAGAAGGCAAGACCGTACGGTGGAGAAATAAAAAGGGCAAGGAAAGAATCTAGCAATCCCGTATGGCTGAGAGCCAATAAGAAGGGTATGGTATTAAAAAGGAAGAATACAGTTATTGACGGCAAGGAGTGGCAGCAGCGAGGGGAAGGTTCTCTAAAAAAAACGACGACAATAGATAAAGAACAATTGAATAGCGTATGGCACCGAAGGGAAAGACATAAGCAAGTAGTGATTGGCCATTTGCATAGGCACCATAAGCGGTTGCCAGAAAGAGTATGGCATCGGAAGAGAATCACGAAAATGGTGTGCCCCATGTGGACTTCTGTGTGGGTTTGAAGGTGCTAAAATGGTGTCCCATAGACTTCTGTGTGAGTTTGAAGGTGAAAATCACAAAAATGGTGTGCCCCTCGACCCCGTTGGGGCGTTGCCCCCAGACCCCCATTTTATTTTTGAGGTACACTATAACTGTGAGTTGGGGCGTCGGAGAAGTCAACATAAGCATTGGGTTTGTTTCCTACGAGAGAGAGAAGCCTGAAGCCAAGCATTGGAAGGAAAACCCTAAGCTGCAGAGGGAGATAGCTTTGGAGGTTGTGAACCAACAAAGTTTGAGGGAAGGCATTGCAAGAACAACGACCTTGTAAGAACAAGAAGTCGTACGGCACGAGGAAATTATTCAGTTCAGTTATCAGCCTTTGGGGAGTGTGACCAATTGATGAGAACCGGAGCTGCTGCAGGCATGGAGTGTCTGCATGCCAAAGGTGGAGAGAGAACTAGAGCAAGCCTTTCGAGAGGGGTACTAAGCTTTGAGGCACTCAGAGTAGGTTTTGGCTGGATGTGAGGTTGTCTTGGTGG
Source organism: Chamaecyparis obtusa (assembly GCA_027943335.1). Lineage (NCBI taxonomy): Eukaryota > Viridiplantae > Streptophyta > Pinopsida > Cupressales > Cupressaceae > Chamaecyparis > Chamaecyparis obtusa. The sequence goes on along the minus strand of BSBK01005981.1, from coordinate 358,083 downwards.
ATACACAAAGAGCTCGGGAGGAGCCGACCACCCAGTTGGAGGCAATAGAGTGACACTTGGCTCAGTGAACCAGGAGTTGGAAGCAGAGAAGGCGGCATGGATGGCTATCGCGGTCAGATTGGCTAGGGAGACAGTATCGTTTGAACAAGAGGCAGAGAAGGCGGCATGGATGGCTATCGCGGTCAAATTGGCTAGGGAGACAGTATCGTTTGAACAAGATTTAGCGGAGGCTACAGCTGAAAAGTGTGTTTTGGAGACAAGTTTGGTGCAGGCAAAGGAGGAATGTGATGTGACGGAAAAAAAACTACTCAAAGTAGCATTGATGGTGAAGACGACACTTCAGCTTCTTCAGGGACACCCCTCCGCCCCTTCTCAATGATTTTCTTATTCTCTGTAGTGTATTTCATCTCCCTTTTGTTGTGAGTCGCCGGAGACGACTTTCTTTTTTTGGGGGGATGATGTTAGCCGGAAAGACTACTTTATGTTATGTCATGTATTAGTTATGTGGTCCTGACGGGAATTAGTTATTACCGAAGGGCAGTTGGGTTGGGTGGTGACATTTGGTCACACCCCTTCAGGTAGATAAATATGTACCACCTACGGGTGAAGAAATTATTATGAGGGGAATGTACTCATACGTTGGAATGATTAATGAAAACATCTATTGTTCTCTGATATATTCGGTGTTTATTACATTTCCTGTACTGAGTCTATGCAATATTAAGTTTACCCCAGCGGGCAAACACAACTGAATAGTCTCCCTTTGAATGTCATTTCTTCCTCTTCAAAGAAACTAATTGCAATGACAATCTGAATAGGTTCTTTCTCTTTAATAAAGTTATGTGACACCAATTCAGTCACATGGCTGCAAGCAGCATTCCCATGTTCAATTCTATAGCCTACATGACTTTACATGTAATCTCTCATCATCCTGTTGCTTCTCGATTAGTCCTAGAAGCATTTTTAAAGATATTAGCAATAGTTCATAAAATCAAACTATTCACGAAGAGAAAATATACAGATCAATGCTAAAAGCATACATGATTCACTATTCTCAATATTATAGCATGAATTAACTAAATACGTATCTCTTTATTGCCTAAATTTCCTCACAATCCACCAATAGATCTTTTGCCATCACACAGTTATAGTGCAAGTAGAGAATGAAAAATTTGAACACTAGTACATCTACTGTCCTCATAGACATGAATGCCAAACATGTAAGCATAGACAAACACGACAGCATCCTCCCCATCTAGGTAAGAAGCTTTATCAAAGATTCTACCCTCCAAGGCTCTTCAGCTACAAGTTCTCAAATGAGTCCCTCATTATGAACAGCATATTCGACTCCCATTAGACATCACAATTCTTCTCGAATCCAATTGTTCTATTCTGGTCCGAATCATTTCCTTAGACCCATTCTAATACCATGTTAAGTTTTCTAGAACCAGAATAGCATTCAACAAAACTCTAAAACTCAAAATATACAAGAACAGATGACACAAACATATATCCTAGGAAAACCCTCCACTTGAGGGTGAAAAACCCAGCCCCACAAAAGATAGAGAATGATCAAAAACAAATTCAATGATCTCAGGCATATGATTGATAGTCAATCAATAGATGCCTTTCTTCACAGTCCCAATACACCTGCTATAATCACTGTTCGAATACAAAACATATATAATGCTTTAAGCATCTCACAGATGCTACTAACACAAGAATAATGATCCTTGATAGTATTGATCACGCACAGATTGAAAAATGCACAATCATCAAAAACTTGGTATCCATACACACAGTCAGCTCCCAATACATACACAGGCAGGCAGCTCCCAATACACACCCAGGCAGGTAGCTCCTGATATACACCCAGGCAGGTAGCTCTCACTACTCACAAACACAAGCAGCTCCTGATACACACTCAGGCAGGCAGCTCTCACTACTCACAAACACAAGCAGCTCCCGATAAGCACACACCCAGGTAGCTCTCGAACATATGAGACAAAAACCAAAAGCACTGACCGAAACACAACACACACCCGTAAACATTCCGTATTTTCTTCATTGAATGGATTCTTCAAAGCCACCAAAGAGACACACACGGAAGCCATAAAGGCTGCCGTTACTCATCACCACTGATGATAAATTCCAAACTGTTCAAGGAAACCTATCGTGTCCTCCACAATAAGGAACGATGATAGACAATAATGAAGCAACGAAGCCAAGTCATCATTGACACATCAATTACAAAAAAGACTGATGGAGAAGGTGAAGAAGAGAACAGACACCGGTTCAATCACCTCTTCAACAGATGTAACTGAAGACAACTCATGCTGCCAGCGCGAACAATCTTGAAGTACCGATAACTCACAATGAGGGGGAGAGTAATAAACACATCTCGATGCCAACATGACGCCATCAGGAAATTAGAACTCATATCATATAACAGAGCAGAACGAAGCATGATAAGAGAGATTATCATCACACAGAATTTCTGAGAATCCTTACTGCAGACAATCACATGTAATTGATCTCTCTCGCAGCTACATAACTTGAACACTAGAGACTTCACACAATTAAAATGATGTGATATCACGATTAGGGGAACATGGCAAGTAACTTTCTGAATGTTCTTATGTCTCTAGTAATAAATATGTCCTCTCTTCGTTACTGATATTTTGTTTCCTATTAATATTCACTCTATAGTTCAAATACCTAAGAACCTAAGTATTGTAAGAGCACTCTTATTGTAACATTGCCAACTTCTTTACATGCAAGAATTTTCTTCCCACTAAAGTTTTCCCTCTTGAAAATCTCCTTTTGTCTCATTTTGGTGTATGGTAAGTTTCCATTAATTGCTTTAAGCCTTTAAGTCCCCTTATCTTGGTTAGTGTGACTTCATAATTCTGCTTCCATATTATTCAAATCAATAACCATTGAAAATTGAGTTAGCTGTGTAAGATTAAGATCACGTTTTGACAAGCCTTGTTGACTTTTTCTGTGTGTGTGTGTTTATATATGTATACATATATAAATAGCTACTTGCAACCAACAACAGTCACTTATACAACCAACTCTGATACAGTCCAATAAATGGTAAAAAGTGTTGGAATGGTCATCATTGATATTAACAGTGAAAGACATAATTGTTGTCATTAATGTGAAGAGTTCATAAAAGAATTGATAGACAGAATAGTTGCCACCATTATCATTGATGTCAAAAAAACAAAAAGGAAATTGTTGTCAAAGGTGACTTCATTATATAAGTTATTAACATATTGATGTCAAAGAGCAGAATTGTTAATGATTATTTAACTAAAAAGCTTATACAAATTATCAATGTGCAGTGATTGAAATAATGCAGCAATCTGCAATCTGTTAAAAGTGATCTCCAATGTTCAGTATTAAAGTGACTATCCATAAGGCACTGATGCATAAAGGTTTGACAGACAGCTGTTGTATTAAAATGTTTATATTATATGCAGCAATCACAAGGGAGTGCTTTGTTTATTAAAACAATCATAATGATCGTCGTTGCTATTTCTTATTTTGAATGGGAAGGAAAATATTCCCGTCTGAATAAATATTATTAAGGACGTAACATTCAAGGGTTCGTATAAGATATATTTTTGTTGCGGGAACTATATACCATATTTCTATTGAGGCTGCTTATTTCCCAAACGGAACCCGTGGTTGTCATTGAAGACTATTAGTGTGAAGTAAAGGAAGAAAGGTTGAATATGCAACAAAGCCACTAATCTATGTGATGCCGCAATCTCTTTAAAGGGACACCATAATAGGTAAAGTGATAAAGCATTCAGCAGACGAGGTTTCCAATGTTTGATAGACAACGCTTAGTCAAATACAGCAGTGACCATATTATCATGGTAGCAACTATAAGAAGCAGCAATAATTTCTTTAATTGGAAACTTCCTTATTGAACAGCGATTGGTTTGTTTAGTCAATAGACAATTCAGTGATTAAAGAGCAAGACTCATAAATATTGCAGACATTAACAGCCCGATAAAGATTAATAAAGAGAAGGTGCGAGTTAACACATGATTTACAAAGAATCTGTTTACTTTGTGTTAATCAAAAGTCAAATCAGGAACGGAAGGGTGCGATTCATAATTACTAGGAGACCCGTCCCCTACCCCTGTGATGCATCTCGGAGACTTCCAGTACCGGAGACGTCCCCAGAAACGTCCCGATGCAAAGGGTTCTTCTGGTTGCCATCTCCTGCTGTCTCCAAAGTCTCCCGACCAGAAATTGACATCTCCCGCCAAAAAAATATGGCATAAGGTGTTATAAAAAACTCTAATTCTTATCCTCTATATCACCCTTGCAAAACCATTATTAATAGTCACTACAGTATTCTGATTAATCTGCTCAATTGCCTCTCTCAGAAGACTCATCAATGATGTACCATTATTCACTTTTCTTCTAGTGTCATGATTTACTAACCACTGTTCTTTTAAAGAGGTTGCCAGAATTGTAAGCCACTGAGTATCTCCAGCCTTCCCAAATATCTTATAGGCACACATCTATGCAAGCCTTCTCCACTCTTAGAAGAACGGTACAAAATTTCTATAACTACACATCTCATATCCTTTGACATGTGTATCAGCATCAAACTATCAATACTTTTGAATTTCAATATGTAATGATAATCTAATATGATATATGTATTGTGAGTTTTGAACTATTTGACTCTTCAACACAATGACATTTGACATTTGTGTATATTAACTTTATAGTTAATGTTAAAACTTTAGCACTATTCTTGTTTTCAAAGCTCTCTGTCATGATATTTTCTAGAAATTACTAAATTATATTAAACAAAAATTGGCATATCCAAGTACACTCATCTCCTATTTTTTTAAAATTAGGCATACCAGTACTGGTACCAGTCTCTAGAGTCTTCAAGTATCCCCGTATCCTGATAACCTTGTGTTGAGAAATAGCTTCATTTGGATTAACACATATGACAGAATGAAACAAATATATATATATATATATATATATATATATATATATATATATATATTTAATTGAGATCACATTATATATATTGTTGAACTCTATTATGATTGACTGATTACAGAATATGTACACAATACTGCCCAACGTATCTATGATACGATAAGACCACCACTATTCATATTGGCAATGAAGCCCGATAATTTATCGGGTGCTATGTATTGTTATCGGCAACGAAGGCCGATAACAATACATAGCAACCAATACATTATCGGCCGATGTATTGTTATCGACAGTCAACAATAATATATATATCGTGTGTAGTGTTATTCATAGTCAATAAGTATCGTGAGTATTGTTATCGACACCAATATCAGTTGGTATGTAATCAGCAATTAAGATTAATGATTGTGTTACGTAGGGTCATGACCGTACGTGGCATAAGCCACAGACGGTCATGACTCTACGTAGACATGACTCTATGTTAATATATATATATATATATATATCGGTACTTGTTGTGGGTTATAATCAATCACAACAGTAATTATATACCACAGCAAGTATTTGATCTCTTCCAGCATAATTTACTTGTAAATTTCTGCATTAAGATATTTAGTATCTAAACTTAGATAAAATCTGGAATAAAATTAGACAATTATTATTCTCTATAAAACTGATCCATATTCCTTAACATGGTATCAAAGCCTAATCAATAGAGATTAATAAATAGTAAAATTTGATTCAGAATATCAGACATATATATTTAATTTAAAAGGAGGAGCAATCATGGTGAACGGTGTAAGAGTGGAAGATTGACTCGAAGGCGCCTCCAACTTCGTCTCATGGAAAATACATATAACTGCAATCCTTCAAGAACTTGAATTGGACTCATTTATAGAAGAAGACAAAAGTATGCCTGAAGATGATCCAAAGAAAACAAAATGGAAAAGGCACAATAACAAGGCTAAGAAAATAATCATTGATGTTGTTAAAGATCACATTCTTCCAACCATAGCTAGATTACCAACAGCATATGAAGTATTAAAAACCATTCAAACTACATATGAGATCAACAATGCAAGCAGACTGCTGACCTTAAAACAGCAACTCGTGAACATCAAAATGAATAAAGGAGAAACAATTACATCATATTTTTTTAGGATTTCTGAATTGAGAGATCAACTGGCTACCTTTGGAAATGATGTAGATGTTCTAAAACTATCCCTAATTGCCCTAAGAGGGTTACCAATCTCTTGGGAATCTTTTATTCAATGCATTAGTGGTCGCTCGTCTCTACCTAAATTCAGTCAACTTAGAAACAATTGCACTCAAGAAGAATCTCGACTTATCTCAAGGGGGATAGGTTCGAATAAAGAGGGATATATTCAAGCACTTAATGTTTCAACAAACAACAAAAGGAAAAAGAATTTTAAACGAAAGAGAGGAAATAATAATCGACATCACAAATCAAGAGATCTCTCAAAGGTCCAATGCTACAAGTGTGATAAGTTTGGACACACAGATTCTGTCCGAAAAGAAAGAAAACTCAAGCAACCATAGCTGAAGTCAAAGAAGTGGAAAATCCTCTATTTTTCTTAGCTTTATCAAGTGAACTAAACTCAAACAAAATCACTTGGATAATCGATAGCGGGGCATCAAGACACATAACCAGATTTAGAGATCAATTCGAAACTTTTGAAGAACACTCAATTAAAGAGGCTACAATTGGTGACAACTCCACTTACCCTGTGAAAGGAATTGAGACCTGTTCAATTAAATTAAGAACTGGAGTTACATTACAATTAACAGATGTTCTATTTGTACCAGGAATCAAAAGAAATTTGGTCTCTATTTCAAGCCTAGCTGATCAAGAATACCGCATCACATTTCATGAAGATAAAGTTCTGCTTTGGCCTAAAAATTCCAACATTAAAAATGATCTCCATAGGATCAAGAGATGGTAGCTTATACAAACTTTGCAACGACAAAAAAAAGCATGCTCTAAATCATGAAGTATCAAATTGTAATGACATTTGGCATAGAAGACTAAGTCATCTTCGGTATAGTGCCCTACCTACCATAAGGAAGATCACCACAGGACTACCTCATCTTAAATCTGAACATACTGGAATCTGTAAAGGTTGTGCTCTAGGAAAGAACTCAAAAAGGTCATTTCCTACAAGCAAGCATAAATCAAAATTTGTACTAGAACTTGTCCACACCAATTTGTGTGGTCCTATGTCAACACCCTCATTAGGGGGATTCTTGTATTACGTGATCTTTGTTGATGACTACTCTAGGAAAACCTGGATATATTTCGTAAAACTTAAACAATCAAATGAAGTATTATTGAAATTCAAAGTATTTAAAACCCTAGTAGAAAATCAAACCGGGAAGAAAATAAAGACTCTAAGATCAGATAATGGGGGTGAATATATCTCTGAAAACTTTAAAGAATTATGCATTTATGTTGGGATTAAGAGGGAGAGTATTGTACCTTATAATCCTCAACAAAATGGAGTTGCGGAAAGAAAAAATAGGACTATCATTGAAGCCGCCAAAGCCATGATGCATGATCAGAATATACATATCTCATTCTAGGTTGAAGCCTCAAACACAGTCGTATACATTCAAAATAGATGCCCTTATTCAACCTTAAAAAATATAACACCTAAAGAAGCTTTTACAGGAAATAAACCAGACTTAAGTCATCTAAGAATATTTGGTTGTCTTGTATACATTCATGTTCCTAAAGAAAAAAGGACCAAGCTAGAGCCCTCCACGAAGAAAGGTATATTTGTTAGCTATAGTGAAACTACTAAAGGATACAGAGTCTACATTCCAGGACAACGATCTATTGAAATCAGTAGAGATGTAAAATTTGAAGAAATTACTGCATATAAACTATCCCTAAATACAGAAGACGATTCAATCACAGAATTAGATGAAAATCACACTATTGAGAATCACAGGGAGAATATCATAGAAGATAATGAACCTCCTGCAAGAAAATACTGAAGTTCCTAATAACAAGAAAAGGCCACTATGGGCAAGAAAGATGATTGAAGAAAACAACATAGAACCTAATGAAATTTTCAGGGAGAATAAGAAAACAAGAAATCAAAAATGCTATGTTGCACTCCTAACTGAACTCACAAAATCTGAACCTTCAAATATTGAAGAGGCCTTATCATGTCAAGCTTGGAAAGAAGCAATGATTGAAGAATACCAATCCATATTAAAAAATATGATGTCTGGGACGTTGTACCTAGACCTAAAGACAAATCAGTTGTACCTTCAAAATGGGTTATTCAAAATCAAATATGCATCAGATGGTAGTATTGAAAAACACAAAGCCAGATTTGTTGCCAAAGGTTTTTCCCAAAAGGTTGGAATTGATTACGAAGAGACATTTGCCCCAGTTGCTCAATATACTTCTGTAAGAACCATTATTGCCATTGCAGCGTCTAAAAGATGGAAAATACACCAAATGGACGTAAAAACAACATTCTTGAATTGTGTAATTGAGGAAGAAGTTATATAGAACAACCTGAAGGATTTGCTACTCATGATAGGAATCTCCATGTGTGCAAACTAAAGAAAGCTCTCTACGACCTTAAACAAGCTCCTAGGGCATGGTATGAAAGGATAGACAGTTATCTCTCCAAACTAGGATACTCCAAAAATAAAGCAGATCCTAACATATACTTCAAAATATCGAATGGTGATATGTTGATCCTAGTTCTCTATGTTGATGACTTATTAATAACAGGTGAAGATCATCTTATTGAAAAATGCAAACAAGATCTTGTAGCTGAATTTGATATGAAAGATCTAGGTCTTCTACACTACTTCCTAGGCCTAGAAGTATGGCAAAAGGAGAACTATATTTTCTTAAAGAAAAAGAAGAAGAACTCTTGACCAAATTTGGAATGATGGATTGTAAACCTTTATCTACCCCAATGGAAACAAATCGTCATAAGCTTAAAAGTGATGCAAAAAATTCAGAATCCACAAATCCTACTTACTATCGACAGATTATTGGATCTCTCATGTACTTGGTGAACACTCACCCTGATATTTGTTATGCTACAAATGTGTTAAGTCATTTCATGTGTGACCCTAAGAAGATTCACCTAATGGCTGCCAAACATATTCTAAGATACCTACGTGGCACCATTGGACTTGGACTGAAGTATGAGAACGTTGAAATCAAACTACAAGGGTATTCTGATTCCGACTAGGCAGGCAATTCTATTGATTGCAAGAGTACTAAAGGATGTTGTTTCAGTCTTGGAATGGCTATGATATCTTGGTTCAGCAGGAAACAGTCTGCAGTTGCTCAAAGTTCCACTGAAGCTGAATATATGGCTGCTTCCATGGGAGCTCATGAAGCAGTATGGCTGAGGAAATTACTGGTTGAGTTATTTGGAAAACCATTGAATCCCACCATGATTCACTGTGATAATCAAAGCTGCATTAAACTTTCAGTTAATCCAATTTTTCATAACCGATCCAAACATATAGAGATACCATACCATTATATAAGAGATATGGTAGACAAAGATGTTATCAAGTTGATGTATATCAGCACTGAAGAGCAAAATGCTGACATTTTCACCAAGCTTCTGGCCAAGTTGAAAATAGAATACTTCAGAGATAAACTTGGTATGACTAAATTGTAAGAGAATCTTTTGAGATTGAGTCTCAACATTATGTACTTGAATATATTCATGAATATTTTTAATATTTTATTGCAATAATTATGTTTGTGTGTTATGAAAGGTGACGATCTTTCATATGTGTAAGGTTACTATTGTTAGGTGACGATCTCAACAATAGTCTAACCTAATGACAAGATTGACTACATTAAGTTGTTGTCCCGGAATGTGCCGGATATCTTGATACTAAAATTGTGATCACTAGGTGTTGTGATAATGTCATATCCCCCCTCCAATACTGAATTTTAATATTAAGTCATAATAGAATTGAAATATAAAATAAAACTAAGTAATAAATAAATAACAAATTATTTAAATAATAAATAGCAAATAATTATCAATCAATCATATTGATATTATTATTCATCAATCATATTAATATTATTAATCAATATAATATTAACAGTATTAATCAAATCAGTAATATTTTAATAATGATTATTAAGCTACTTACTAATATTAAAGAAATCAATCACAAACTAATTAATACAGTTGACTAATATTGATAATATAGTGATCTCAAAGGGAACCACGTAATTATTAATACATTGAGAAGAAAGGACCAACTGTTATCACTGTGGTCAAATACAGCGGGAGTATCATATATACAATGGTTACTGTGTGAGGGACCAAATGATATCATCAAATAATCTCCTTGACATGTCAGTGCATAGTTGGAAGGATCGACTATGATATAACAAACTTTAAGAAAGTATAATATCGTTGAACGCTTGGTTAGCAATTGCTAAGAGATGCGATTGAATAGACAAAATAACTAATAGCCATTAACTATGAAACATTTCGGTATTTGGAGAAGAATGAGTAAGAGAGATGTGTCTCTTAGATCGAACAGTTGTAACTATTCAGTTAGCAAAATATATTATGAGAGACGATCTCACTTCAACGGGGGGAAGGAATTTACGACATCAAAATACTGGACAGTTTTAGATGGCAGAAAAACATGGGAATTAAAGGTTGCTGGTCATAAGCAAAATACAGACCGAATCTTAGAAAAGATATAATCTGTATGTGTTTGATTTATTATTGATTAAGTTCAATACCACCATTTAAGCATGGGGTATTACTTGAGAATATATCTTATTATGTTAATAAGAATAAGAAAAGATACTAGCAGATCTGTAAATAATTATGTAGATAGAACAATATATATATATATATAATCCCATCAGAATTATAAATATGTCTATATAAATTATATATACATTTATTATATAAATTATGTATACATTTATGATAATAGAACTGAAATCAGAATTATATGCTTAGATTATATATAAATATATGATAATGAGAATGAGGGGATAGAATGGAGGAAGATATAATATATTAGAGGAAGAGCTCAGAAACGAATGTATAGACATATGGGACGAATTATATTTATTACAGCCAAATATTTGGTGACAGCAAATTAACATGCTGTAACCTATCAATGAAACAATACTGATCCACAAGATTATGGAAATAGAGGGATATAATAGAAACATATATATTGATTATCAAGGAGATGGAAGGGGTCAGTCTATATTATGTAACTGGTATTGTAAGGAAGATATCAGAGGGAATATGAAGATTATATAGAATATGTTGAGACTCTTAAAGGGGACATAAGAAAGAATAAGCCTGTGACTATGGAAAATATTGTCTTACAGAATATAATATTCTGTAACTGAATTCTATATAGTATGATGACATCAAAAATATATATATATATATATAGTATAAAGATATGTATAATATAGTTATATCATAAATATATTAACATATATATTAATATTATAATATATATAGTATTTATATATGAATAACAGCAATATCAAGAATATATATGCATATACATATATATGAACTTACATATATCTAACAATTATATATAGATTAATAATAATAAATCACAAGTACATATATAGGAACTAATATATATATATATTGAGTTTATATATGTGCTAATATTAATGAATCAGAAATATATATAGATTAAGATATATACTGTTATATATATATAAATAATAATCAGAAACATAGGGGCTAATATATAGACCATTTGTATATGTATATTGTTAAGATTCTAATATATATGATTAAATTAATATCACTACTATCATGGAGGAAGAATAAGAGATGGTAAATATAATTGATACCCTCCAAGGAGGAGGTATTAATCTATATTATCTAGTAAGGAATTAAGATAATCAGGATAACCAAAACATAATATGAAATTGATTTCGATTACTATTTCAGACATGAGAATGGAAGGCAGAGGCCACCAAAGAGGGGCAGTCTAAATCCAACAAGATAGTTCCCAAGATAGGGTGGGGACCAGCCCTTCTTTAACCTTGAGAGCTTGAGCTCGAGACAGGTTAAAGGCTGAGTCTGTAAACTTTGAGGGAGTCTATTAATGGTCTCTAAGCGCTTTGGTCTGTCTCCAATGTCTTCTCCCTTCTCACAGATTGAAGTAATAATAAGATCAGTCTTGTAATATGGATCGGAAATAGCCGAAAATTCTTAATTCATTATTTGTTCTTTATTTTTACTCCAAAAGTTAATGTTAAATTATTTGGGGACATTACAGATAACAATCATATCATGGTTGACTACATTAAGCTATTGTCTCTGACTGTGTCGGATATCATGATATTGAGATTCTTGATTTATCATCAGGACGGACCACATTAAATTGTTGTCCCGAAATGTGTCAGAGGTCATGATGATTGAAGAGTCAAGATGGACTATGTATGTCCAAAATTGTACCTGTGATATTGGAGACTTTATTGTCATCCTAGGATCAAGGTTATTATCTGATAGACTACATTTAGTTGTTGTCCCAAAGTGTTGGAAATCAGATAATTTTCATCTCTCTGAAATGTAATTCACATGTAATCAATTCAAATGAATGATGTTCAAATCCTCTCTTGCTAAGAGGGAGTGTTGAGGAATAGCTTCATTCGGATTAACACATATGACAGAATGAATGTATATATATATATATTTTTTTATTTTTATTTTTAGATCACATTATACATATTGTCGAACTCTATTATGATTGATTGATGACAGAACATGTACACAATACTGCCCAACGTATCTATGATACGATAAGACCACCACTATTCATATTGGCAATGAAGCCCGATAATATATCGGGTGCTATGTATTGTTATCGGCAATGAAGGCCGATAACAATACATAGCAACCGATACATTATCGGTTGCTGTATTGTTATCGACAGTCAATAATAATATATATATCGTGTGTAGTGTTATTCACAGTCAATGATAAGTATCGTGAGTATTGTTATTGACACCAATATCAGTTGGTATGTAATCGGCAATTACAATTAATGATTGTGTTACGTAGGGTCATGACCCTACGTGGCATAAGCCACATACGGTCATGACTCTACGTAGACATGACTCTATGTTAATATATATATATATATAGGTACTTGCTATGGGTTATAATCAATCACAATGGTAATTACATACCACAGCAAGTATTTGACCTCTTCCACAATAATTTACTTGTAAATTTCTGCATTAAGATATTTAGTATCTAAACTTAGATAAAATCTGGAATAAAATTAGACAATTATTATTCTCTATAAAACTGATTCATATTCCTTAACACCTATGCTGAAAAAGAGTGATTAAGAATTATAACTACTAAGTGAAAAGATGTGATCTTTATGATGACCAATTCTATTAACTGACGATTGTATTAAAGAAGAGCGAATTAGTATGTTTTGTAGACAACAAACTTAATGAAGATGTCAACTACCAGAGATTAATACCAGTGGTTTGGTTAGCGATTTTGTTCCAAGAAGTGTGATCTATTTTGTGCAAAGAATTTAGTTTCCGAAGGGTGAGCATATAGATAGAGTTGCCACCTTTGTGAACCAAGATGTCTTTTCACAAGTTGCCCTCTTTCATGAGGATATAAAGTGTGGTGTGTGAACAAAGAAAATAAATAAGCATACACCGAGAGGGGATAGTATACAAGAAAGATCAACTCACAAATCAAGAATATATATAAGGATTTGATAGAGCGTAGAGTGAAGAATTTGTTAATTCTTGTAATTAAATTGTGAACAAACTATTGGCAGATTTGAAGGTGATATAAGAACTTCATAGAAGATATTGTAGCAGATCTATAGCAGATTTGAAGAAGAGTTCATAGGCAGATTTGAAGAATAGATTCTGAATTTCTTGTACTAGACTTGTGGCCAGACTTAAAAGTAGTTAAAACAGTTTTAAAGGTGGTGCTAAGAACTCCATTGTAAAGAGAATTTTGTGATAATTTCATAGCAGATTTGAAGAACAAGTTGAAGAATCAGATTGTCCATCGTCCATTGGAAGGTAAAAATTCGAATAAGGGGTTTGTGCCTCTAAGTGAACGAGGAGTTGGTGCCTCTAAGTGGACAAGTGTTCACGAAGTGAATGATTCACCATGGTTTCTCCCGTAAGAGTTTCCGCATGAATATTGTGCTCTTTTGTTCTTTTTTAATGATTGTTGTAACTGTGATTGATAAAGTTGGAGTAAAAGTTTGACATTATACTGATTCACACCACCCCCCTCTCAGTATAACTGTGTGCTCAACAACAATGTTGGATGTGATTTGTCAATGCTTCCGTGGCTGGTCTCTAATAAGAAAGTGGCTGGATGGTATTCAGCAATTGATATGTTTGTTGTCAAACAGACCTCTAGTTGAGATGACTGTCAACCTGCTCACAGGTAGCTTGGTTGAAACTTGATCCACATAAGCAGATTTCAGTCCCATTAAAAACAATCTAGAAATGGCTTCAATGATCTAGCCAAAATGAAATCCATGCCAAACTTTGGCAAGTATAAAACCTACACGTAATATGGCATCATTATTCTAGCCTTTAAAATAGAAAAATCTAAATTAGCATTTATGTTTATTCTAGGCACATCAATACGTAAAAAATAGATTAGGCAATGTAGAAGTCAATGTTGCTTCACAGAATTTGTAAGCATCCATGCCTGTTTGTGTGTGTATGCAAAATAGAAAGTCATAGTCCAAATAAATGCTGCATAGATCATCTTTCTATGTCCCATTGAATTGTTCTAAGTTTCAAGGACAGCCAAAAATGCAAATGCAACATGTTTGACATAGACTGTATATTGTTCCCCATCACAATGTATGATGATGCAAATTCTCAGAACCTCAGACCTTCAATCTCAATAAGAAAAGACATTTAATTAGCATACAATTTGGGTATCGCCTTTTGTCAACACTCCAAGGACCTCATGAGTTGTCGTGTTTGTCTTTCGAGAAACTGCAGCAACCTTTGCTCCAACCTGAACCATGAATGATTTAGATAATTAATATCACTGAACAGTTTAAACTTTAAATTACACAAATAATTCATGAAAAAGAAAACCCTGCCAGTTGGATATTTAATAGCAACACTACAGAAACAAATAAGAAAGTTATCTCATACATTGCTCACACTTGGAGTTTTTATTAGCATTACACACAAAGAAAAATTAAGCTTTATCTTGCAAATATGTTTCAAATCCACAAAATGTTTATCTTGTTCTTGAATACCTGAAATTGAGAACAAAGACAGTATTTTAACATTTTTTTATTTTGACTACCATTTTTGTACTTTTTGATATATGTTTTCCATATTAATATTAGTAAAAATCTTTATTAGCATAACACAAATAGTTGCTTTTTTTCTAAAAAGAAAACCCAGTGATACAATGACTAAGATTCTTTCTTTTGTATCTAGGTATATGATGCTATAATGTGTATAGATTGATGGGGATGATGACATATAGCATAAATCCCTTTAGTAATTATACTGAATCATGTGGACAGCTTGTGTAATTAATTATATTGGGTAAATGGGCCTACATGGGTTATTAGTTTACCTCTCTATTATGTTATTAGGAGGTCTATATAAAAGAATATGAAAATCATTGCAAAGATATGTTAAGTGTATGGTATTGAGTTTGGGATCTCTTCAAAATATAGCATGCAGGGCTTCTTATTTAAAGAGTATTACCCTACCTCAAGGGTTTATCTATTTCTACATGTATTGGATACTAAAGCATCTAGGCCCACAAACATCTCTTGAATTGTAATTGATCTAACTTCTACATTATTTTATTGCCATTATCATGTGTAGATTTTATTGAGTGGTATTAGAGCTCTTTCCAAGGCAAAGTGGGAAGATTTTATTGCTATTTTTTTCTCTACAATGGACAAAATTCTTACAGAAGATTGTGTTTCACAAAAACATTCCAAAAAGTGAATATAGACTTGTTTAAAAGAAGACTTTGAGAGCTTTCAAAAAAGAGTTCATTAAAAGATTTGGATTAATATCAAAGGATACATGGTGATCTAAAGCTTACCCTTTAATTACTCAAGATTTTTAGAAAAAAAACATATTCCGATCCAGTGAAAGAAATTGAATTCTTATTTTTTTGCAAGTGGATAGAAATATTTAAATCTACCTTTCTACATTTTCTTTTTTTAATATGTTTGATAGATTTAAAGGTTTTTTTTTTTGAAACCATAATTTCACGGTGCAGTTTAAGAAAGAAGATATTGATGAAATACTCAAACAAAGAGTATCTCAAGAGCCATGTGGTTCACATGACTTGTAACATTCATTAGGCATCTAGGAGAAATGAGGAAGAAGATGAAGAAGAGGTGGAGGAAAAATGAGGAGATGAAGAGAAAAATGAAGATAAAAGTACATGCATTTTAGCTCCAAGGAAAAAAGATTCAATCCTTAAATTGCTTGGATGCATTCAAAAGTCAAAGGCATTGTTTCTATTAACTTCAGCAACATTAGCATGGACTTAGTCAAGCAACTATAGGTACAAACAAAGCAAATCAAGGATGGTCATAAAGGGTAAGGATATTCAATTTATTCAAGATTTAAAGCTTTTTCTATAGATAAATATGTTTTGCATTCAAATTTGATGCTTAAATCATTGGGAGAGTCAAGAACCGTGGAGGCATAATACATGGAATAAACAAGCCAATCACTATGGATCAACATGGAATCAAAGGAGCAATAAGATAAATAGCTGCTAAACAAAAGTACTAGCAATTAAGGGTAAAAAAAGGACTTCCTATGTATTTGCATTTTAATTTATCACTTTCATAACAACACGAAATGGAACAATATGTGAGGAAATACCCTCTTCAAGTTGGCAGTGAAAGCTCCCTAATTTAATCTATTCTTAAAATCTAGAATAAGTACAGAAAACGGCAACAAAATAATATGCACCGTAGAAATGACTTTCTAAGGAGTTTTGCATGTAGACAAAATGCTAGAGAGAAACAATGTAGACTTATCTTTTGATCTCAAAGGTAAGATCACAAGACTACACGTACTTATGCAAGTTTCTGGTTTTTTGCAACTAAACTATAACATGAATTTGAACACTAATGCTTTCCAACAATTAAAACAAAGATCAGTGGATATGCATCAGCAATTCAACAAACACAATAGTTATAACAACATTTAATGAAGAACAAGACTGAAAACAAGCAACAACTCCAAAGCATACAAAGCTACTGTGCAAGATAGAAGAGCGGTGCTACACGATGTTAAACAAGAACTGTATGTTGCTTGACTCGCCAAACTTGCATAATTACAACACAAAATTCTAAAACTCTAAATTTCGAATGAAAAATTTCAGTAACATAAGTTTAACACAAACTCTCATTATATTTATGGTGCTCAAAGCACTTATTTATAAGCATTCTAAGAGATGCTTCCACGGAAAAACAATAATGATATAATACTTTTAAAACTGTTAGCCTATCCTTCTGAAACATGATAATAGAAACTAGTAATAGCCTATAAAAGGCTTCTCCTTCTTTATAGACTTGCTTTCTTTCTTCAATGTGGGTGTCTAAATCAATGAATGGCCACGATGTGCTGTTTTGTTGCTCCAAAACACTTTCCCATTAAGCAAGTCACCTAAGCCAAGGGTTGTTCATGACTAGTCACTTTTTGCTTTCAAGACCTCAATTTTGATGCCCATAATAGCTTTAGGCAACTTAGTCACCTTATACCACTTTCTATCCATCATAACTAGCTAGGTTGTATATTCTGGGTGGCAATGCTCCATAAAAAGTACAATTTGAATTGAATCAAATTTATCTATTATCGTACTTGTAAGACATTGTTACCACCTTGTTCATGGTCTTTAAGTAGTACCGCCCCCTTAATAAGGCGATTTTCACATATGTTTCACATTCATTTTAACTTTCCATGCTTTTTGCATGCCATGACCACCCTCGTCACACATTTTAAGTACTGTAGCAGCAAAAATCTTTTGTAAAAAACCAAACCAAAGTATAAGATTTTTTCAAGAAACCAAAATTTAGATGGGAAAATTTTATATTTAAGAAAAAGCATTAAAAAATAACTTAAAAGCATAAAAAACTTAAAAGGGAGAAAAAACTGTTATATTTTACATTTAAAGGCACTTCAATAGCATTGATATAGACAGCAAATAAAATTGGGAGTTAGCCCATCAATTTAGAATATAGAGTTTTGTCATCAATGTTCATATCACTGATGACATTGCATAAATTACAATCAACTTCATAGTGAATAAATAATAACTTGGTGCTTACAGTTTTCAAATTTTCAATTACAACCTACTTTGTACGAAGTCAACCTATGAACTAAGTAGAAAGTTCCAAAAAATCAGCCATAGCCAATGACTCGTGCTACTACAGAAGAGCTACACTAGAAGGTTGCAGGTCTTGATGACAAAATTCCTAGGTCAAAGCCTTTCCTAAATCATTCAACCAATCTGTTGAGTTTTCCAGATCGCTGCAAATGTAATAGCACTGCCATGATTGTTTTTGGTATGTATTTTCCAAATGCGACAATCTCTCTTATTTATATTAGGAATGAGACTATGAGAGACATGTCCCTTCATGGGACATGTCTATTCATTTTATAATGTTTCATTATACAATCATATATTAGAATAATATAAATTTGAATAATATATATTAATATTAATATAACATATATATATATATATATATATATATATATATATATATATATATATATATATATATATATATTATTAATCAATATCTAAGTATTATATGTATTCTAAGTGATCATACGACTGAAGCTACAAACATTAATACTCCCTCTTAGCTAGGGAGGATGATCAAACAGAATGTGTTGTGGTCTCCCTTGTCAACACATATGACCCTAACTATAGCCATACAAAACATCAGCACTCCCTCTTAGCTAGAGAAGATAAAATCCATCAAGGTAATAAATCATTAATTTTGAAAGAGTGGAGATATCACCTCACTATGATATCAGGAGATATGGCATATGCGAGAATATCAAGTCACATGATGTTCACCATAGCTCATAAATATCCATGGTATGTCTAATGACAATACGTCTCATGTTCTCTGTCATATGGATACTAAGTTTACGTAGAGACACGTCACTATGTGATATGTTTCATAGGGTCCAATCAATATGTAATATTAAGTTCAGAAAGGATCCTAATATGATTCATATGGATACTTAGAAATCATATATTACATAATTCGTGATATGAAGTACCACCTAACATGTGACACCAAGTTTTACATATCACCTAACATGTGATATGAGGAATCACCATGTGATACCCAGTTTTCAATATGACCTAACATGTGATACCCAGTTTTCAATATCACCTAACATGTGATATGAGGAATCACCTAACATGTGATACCCAGTTTTGCATATCACCTAACATGTGATATGAGGAATCACCTAACAAGTGATACCCAATTTTACATATCACCAAACATGTGATATGAGGAATCACTTTTGATCGTGATACCTAGTTTTCATACCACCTTGATATGAGGAATCACTTTTGATCATGATACCTAGTTTTCATACCACCTTGATATGAGGAATCACTTTTGATCGTGATACCTGATTTTCATATCACCTCAGATCGTGATACAAGGATATAGTAATTTGAGAACATTACATTCCCCTTACATATAACCCTATTATGGTATGTGCACTGACATATAAATGTCTACCATAACGAATCTCCATTACAAGATCATCACCTTGTAATCATCAAATACAAGTGTTCATTGTCGAAAAGTCGTCACCTTTCTCCAATGTTCACAGGAGGGCCCATAAGTCCTGGAGTCACACGTGAAATCCACCTTGACTCATGTCAGAGGGTGGATCCATCATGGCTCATCCCAAAGGGTGGAAACAAGGGCTTTCACCTTAGACTTCTCTCTCAAGGAGAAGAATGCAATAACATACAAGATAATAGATGAAACTCCTTTTCATCTAAGGCTTCATTCTCCAACATGCCAAGTTTATCTCGAAGGTACACAACCTTACCTCTAGCAAGAAACTTGGTGAGAATATCAGCCATATGTTCTGTAGGGATAATATACCTTGAATAGCATACTTATGCACTATATTTCTTATATGGTTTGCATCACTCTAGGTGAAACCCAAGTTATGTAGGAGATAGCATAAAAGCATAGACTTCTCATGATCATAGACTTCTGGATGCTTCCTTTAAGGTCTTGTAACAACCTCCTCACCTCCTCGTCCAAGGTTGTTTTAGATGAACTATTATACTCCCTCTGAATCTAATATCAACCTTCTTCGAGCAAGGCGTGTGTTTGTTCGTTAGTCTGTATTAAGCTCTTTTCTTGAATTCCCAACCATCTCTCTAGGAATATTATGACCTAGATGTCTGCATAAAAGCCTTCTAGTTCACATACATGGAATTTCATCATTTGAATCGTAATTCTTTTTCATTTGATAGCTTCCTAGTCACTAGGGAAACCATCTCGATATGGTTTACTCCCTCTGTATCAATATGACCAAGATCCTTGAAAATCAAATAAGGCATATCCTCTAGATGTTGTACTAACTCCCTCTGAATCTTTGTGTACTAACATCAACATTTAACCTTCTCGTCCAAGGTTTCCTCTAATGGGTCATCAGACTTCTTCTAAATGTGATATCAACCTTCTGACCTTTTCGTCCAAGGTTTCCTCTGATGGTTCATCAGACTTCTTTTGACTGTGATATCAACCTTCTGACCTTCTCGTCCAAGGTTTCCTCTGATGGTTCATCAGACTTCTTCTGAATGTGATATCAACCTTCTAAACTTCTCATCCAAGGTTTCTTCTAATAGATAAAGTGTCAAACTCCCTCTGAATCTAATAGCAATCCTTCTTTTCCTGCAAGAGCATCCTCAAAGAAATATCAAGGCAAATAACTCTTATAGTACGTATTGAATAAGAGAATAAGAGAGATTAGAAATACAATTTACTTAGAAATTGAACTAAAAATACTAATCTCATGTAGTTAAAGACTATTCTTCAACTTCTCTTACTAACATAGATGCACACCCTTCAAACAATAACCTTCATTTCCGTATACTTTGAACATTATAGCATATAGTGTGCTTATAAGTTCTATAACTCTTGAGTCATGAGAAACACAAACTCTTCGGCAAGAGCAAGCACTTTGCTTTGAATTCAGGCCCACTCTCCATGCTCGGCTTGTGAGATGAAATATAATGTTGCCACATAATCATCCTTGTCAGCGTGGGAGTCAACCATCACATTTTGTGGCTGCCTTCATCTAGATTGATGATAATGTGAAATCTTCCACAATAATCTCTGTTCTATGTCCAACTTGCTCATTAATTTCTCACTAAATACTTTATAGGTTTGCACATAAGGGAAATCATTCGCAGGTCTCTCCTTCATGCACATCAATCGATATATTGCTAGCAAACTGATCTGAGGCAATATCATCATGACATAGAGGAATGATGTAACAGTGTTTGGACTGATTTGCATCCATTACTGTGACCGCCGCTTATGCTCATAGTATTCCGAGTGATTCGCAACAATATTTCGTACATATTGAGTATTCACATCATCACATCTACATATTGGCCCATGAAGACATTTCCACCACACCTCTATGGGTTCGATATCTTCACATTTGAAGTCAACATGCGATATATACTCTACTGACAATCTGTTGGAATATAAATGCTCCAAACTATATTGCTTCTTTTGCGTCCAATAAGATACTGTCAATACTCCTTCTGATCTTCAGATAAGGTGGTTTGTGAATGATGAACTCGTCATCCTCGATTCAGCAATATCACATACGGCTCAAAACTTTTCAACTCTCAAGGCCGACCATTCAGGGAAACTTTCATCTTGAAGGTTATAGGCTCACACTGGTAAGGATTTCATTTAGGCCAGATACGAATGCCAAAGTCTATCAATGTTTATAATATTTACGATGTAGTGATTCCTGAATGCATAGAAGGTTCAGTTAGTATTCCTGAGACATTCATTTTCTCTGTTTAGACTTAAATATTATCATTTCATGGTATGATCATTGGTGTATATCTGCAACGTCCTGAATCTTGAAAGCTACTGTTCCAACTTGATGAATCAATGTAGGATATATGGATTAAGGAGGAATTTTGGAATTCTCTATCTGAGATTTGTCGCTCCCAATGAAAACAGTGATCAGTCATGTTCCTTTGATAGCTATTTCAACTGTAGGAAGGTATTTCATGTTGCATTTCGTTCAGATTAATAATGGAAGTAATCCAATCTGCAAAACGTATCTCCATTATATATTAATGTCTGTAATCCAATACGTATATTCTCTGCAATATACTTGTTATGAATTTGCAATATGTATAATACCCTCAACGATATACATCTTCTATTGTATGTGTTATCCTCTGCAATTATATGTGTTGTGATCTTATATATACACCACGATCCTCTGTACATCTAAGATAATATATCTTTGTGATAATATATGTTGTGATCTTATATACTACAAACTTATATATTCTGCGATCCTATGTTATATATTCTCTGTGATATATATCTTTAGCTAGCGATCTTCAGTATGCACTCTGCAGCAATATGAACCACAATAACTATAATGTTTTATGGAATCGAAATGTGTCACAATAACTATATTGTCTTCCATGTGTATCAATATCTCTGATATAATATGTCTCCTGCGATGATGTTCATTGTGTACAAAAGATCTTCTTTGATCAATATCCAACTATAATGTGATGACATTTCTTCGATATATGAAACAATCTTCACTTCATTCATATCATCGTCTGAATAATTATATCCATTTCAATATACATAACACAGTGATACATTGCGCATCTGATATTGGTAGTGACATTGCGTGGAACATTGGGATCACCAAGCTCATATGACATTAAGGAGGGCCTGCTACCATAGCTGTAGGAGAGTACCGTACTAATCTCAGAAGATCCCTTTGATATATTTTTATTTAATTTTTCCTACTTCACCCAACTAGGTTTACTCAGCAATATCCTGATAATGGACTATCAGCCCCTGACCAGGAACAAAATAAATATTAATCTCCAATTTGAAAGTCTTGCACTGTAATGTGTTTGCACAATCAATATTTCAGATGTCTTTGATTTTCTCTATTTTCCATTTGCAGTCTAATCTGGCTCTGATACCATGTTGAGTTTTCCAGATCGCTGCAAATGTAATAGCACTGCCGTGATTGTTTTTGGTATGTATTTTCCAAATGCAACAATCTCTCTTATTTATATTAGGAATGAGACTATGAGAGACATGTCCCTTCATGGGACATGTCTATTCATTTTATAATGTTTCATTATACAATATTATATTAGAATAATATAAAATTGAATAATATATATTAATAATAATATAACATATATATATCATATGTGTATATATATATATATATATATATATATACAAATAAAATATATTATTATTAATCAATATCTAAGTATTATATGTATTCTAAGTGATCATACGACTGAAGCTACAAACATTAATACAATCATTATGAAGGCTGGTTTCTGATAGGATATCAATATCCTTATGATCAAGGACATCATCATTTGCAATCCGCCCAGAACTGGGATCAATATTGTCAAAGTCAATTAGCTAGTCATTGTAACTCTTGATCAAGAGCATGATAAATATAGATTCGCCATGAAATTATAAACCTATCACACTTCATATATGGTTTACAAGATAGCATCAAGATTAAAGCACTACTAGGAAAAACAAAGATACAATTGAAATAAATAGCAATAAAAATTATCACATAGAAATTTGTTCCTTGGAAGAATGCATGGGAGGTTATTACAATCAAGGCATTTGTGAAGGTTTCTTCAATGGTATATTTGGCATTTATAAAGTCAAACACTAATTCACAATTTATACATATGCTAATTGAGAATTCACACAGTCATACGCATTTGTGAATACCATTTAGGCTTTCAATCAATAAGTAGGACAAGGACTGTTCTTACTTGGGATAGATGGATCACAAACACAAAGAATAGAATCCCATTATGATAGAAAGCTATTCTAATTTCCAATCATACCCCGATTCACAGCTAGGTAGCCCATTTGGCACCGTAAAAGAATGACAATGACTATTAAGTTATTAACTTAAATCATAAGTACATAATTGATGAGATATGATAATTCTTATCACCAAATATCATGAGATTGAATCAACTTCAATCATTTTGGACATAATTGATATAATATAATAATTCTTATCAACAAATATGCATAAAAGAATGGGATTATTTCTGCACACTTTCTGCATTATAGCCAAAAGATTATGTAAGATTTAAACAAATTGTGTTCCAGTATTACAGATCAAAGAAGATTGAAGTATTTTCATGATATTAACAGAATTTCAATCAATGAGAGCTTTCAAAACAAACCTAAAATAAGTAGTGAATATGTCTATGTTTGCAAGATTCAACAACACTGCAAATGAATTTACCATCCACAAAATTCGATAAGTATCTTTTTAGGTGTTTATGTCTAAACTTGGCTGGTCAGTTAACACTTCAAACCTTCATGCGGCGGCAATTTCAATCTTTGGCTGCTAGTCCTTGTAAGCTAAAAAAGCCCTAGTCTCATCACATGAAGTCATCAGACTCGCAACAAACTGGAAAAAAATTAATGTCAAATGTGCAACCCAAAAAACCCTTGCCTATTGTCATGCAAAGTCCTCATAGCAAACAAGAAGGAAGAAAGACAATGAAAAATGCAGGGGCATAAACCCTATTGACAATAAAATTACATGGGTAGGTGAAAATAAATTGAAATTCGTCAAACCGACATATTGTCCACAATTGAAGTCAAAAAAATCAAGAAAAATAGAGAAAAGTTGTCAAACTCAACAGTCAATGATTTTTCTGCAAAATGTTCTTTTCAAGAAAAAAAGTCAACATTTTTACCACTTTACAATTAATGTGATTTTATTCCTATTTTTGCCTCAATGATTATAATCATTCACAAGGAGCAAAATGACTTGTCATTGAGTTCTTAGAGCCTAGTCACACTTTTTAACCGCTATTGCCACCTGAATCACCACTCTTAAGGAGTAATGCCACTTAAAATATGCAATTTTAATCTGTAGAATCAGTTCTTCAGCTGGTTACCTTTTTTAGCTATTACTGTTATAATATTTGCTCTTTGACTTGCGAAAAACTCCAACCACCTTGGTTACTCTTTCTCCCTTGCATAGCCACCCAGTTTTTGTGAAATGACTTAACACTTTGAACTCTTTGATACTTGTCACACATTTTAACTATTGTGGCCACTCAAATCACCATTTATGCCCTATTTATCTTCTTGCTATTGTTGCCATTTAGAGTGCAACATTTCCTTGGTTCAACCATTTAAAATACGTGACATACTAAATTATACTTGATGCTTACTCTCATGTAATAGCTTTCCAATATCATTTGCTTCTTTGGATTCGGTGATCAAACCTTCTTTTTGGATGTTTCTATGCTGCTCCTTCCTTGCCTCACCGTCCTCTAACATGTCACTTGGATAAAGTGGTAGAAGGATCCTTTTAATGCTCACTAATCTTGCATTCAGGTCCAAATCTGCAGATTTCTTCCATCCTTATTCAATGCCTATCAATTCTTGATCACTTTATTCATCATCTCCACTTCATTGAATAACCTACAAACATTGCTAGTTATGACATAAGTAGGCTGACATTTGACAACTTGACGATTTGACAAGCAAACTCACTAGCATTAATAACATGACAAGAATGATATGATTACTGACTACAATACTAGCGATATACTAACTTTGGTACTAGTACTATGGCTAAGAATGGAACCAATTGGACACGATGAAATGTGGGTCAAGTATGGGATCCAAGTACCATCAAGATAAAATGGTCATGAAGATCACTTATGGATGATTTGGATGATAGTATATGGCATCATATTTGTAATGACTTCAGAAGTATTACCGTTGGGTTTCTTCTCATGTGTCACAAATAAAACATGTCAAGGTGGAATTGCATGTTATATACCTAGGGATATGATATTATAGCATATGTAGGTTGATGGAAATGTTAACATGTGGCACAAATCCCTTACTAGATAACATTAGGTCATGTAGACAGCTTGTGTAATTAATTATGTTTAGTAATCAGTAGGCCTATATCAGTTTAGTGATTTGCATCTCCATTATGTTAATAAGAAGAGGTCTATATGACAAAGGTGAACATTATTTTAAGGACATGTGAAAAGTATGACATAGTATTTGGGATCTGTTGGAGATATAGCATGGGAAGCTGCTTCCATGAGGAATATTATATGGTGTTACCCTACCTCAAAAATTTATTGTATTTCTACATATATTGGATATTAGGGCATTGAGGCCTACAAACAACAGCAGTATTGGGTTTGATCTAGCTTCTACATTATCTTATTGTTGATGTTTGTAGCATCGGTGAGATAAATAATACTAACTATATGATTATTATGAGAAATGATTTATTATATATATACATATATATCAATATATAAAATAATTGATATTACTATATACATTGAATATATATATATATATATATATAAAGTTAGATTATAATTATTCTCATAATAACTAAATAGTTAAATTGATAAAATAAATTAATGAATAGACATGTCCCATGAAGAGAAATGTCTCTTCTTGTCCTTTTCATGTATAAATACAAAGAGATCGATGCATTTGGAAAACACATACAATCATAAGGAGTCTTATTACATTTGCAATGATCCTAATAACCTTAACATGGTATCAGAGCCAAGTTGCAAATGTAAGAGAGTAGTTTGTTGATGGTGAATGTGTGACTGTCTCAGAAAATACAGTCTCAGTATGAGGACCATATCTCACAAATTCACCATTGGATTTTGCTGAATTTTGGATATGTTGGTGATAAACAAATTTAGAAGAATCTCACCGGAGCGATTGGAGAGAAAATGTCAGGTTCAAAAGTTATGACTGACTGTGTACGGGTCTATGCAAAATCTGTAAAAGAGCGAGGTTCCTTCTTTAAAAGCCTAACCGTTTGAAGGGAGATCTGATCATATTGAAGGTTGGCATAGTGTATAGAACCTTTGGATATTCAAGACAGGTCATGTGAAGAATTATGGTAATTTTCAAGAATGGCGACATCATTTTGTGAATTTGCATGATATTTTCTATATGGGCTCACTTTACAAAATGAAATACTTGAAATTTATAAAAGATAAGTATTTCATATTTTATTAATGCACATAATTTTTGCATTTGCAATTCATGCTATACTATTGGTTAGTAAAATCTTGTATGCTTCTATCATTGGTACTTCCGGTCGAGATAGCTTAGTGAGTTGTTTGTAATCTCTCTTTGACATACCTTCAGGACATAAGCACAAGATAATTGCATTCAAGGGAGAAAGAACTTGATGCTTGCAAATGAATTGATGATTGAGACTAGATGCAAAGGGAGTCTGACATTTCAAAAGAGGTCAAGAAGTTGATAAACTTGAGCTTCAGAGAGAGCAAATGGTTTAGTCAACTTGTGACAATCTTGATCATATTGATTGAGAGGGAGTTCACTATTGAAGGTGAAACACTTCTGAGGTAAACTTGATATAATTGATTGTTACACTAATGAATCATGAATGTTTTTAATGGGCCTGCCCCCTATGTAAATCATGAGGAAGTGACGACTTCCAAATGATTATCACTTGTATTTGCAAAAGATATTGGAAGGTGAGGATCTTACAATAACTTGATCTTCTATTGTGATAGACATCTTGTGATGGCTGAAACAGATCATGATAGATGGCATCTTCTATTGTGATAGACATCTTGTGACGGCTGAAACAAATCATAATAGATTATGTGAATGTTCTTATGGTAAGTGCACATTACCTATGAACATTTGTTGAGTACTTGGTGGATATCATGAGACTTGATATTCTACAGGCCATTACTCTGAGCACTTGGTGAATATCATGAGACTTGATATTCTGTCGGCCAACGCTCTCAATATCATGAGATGATATCTTTATGAACTCTTGAGTACTTGGTGGACATCATGAGAATTGATGTTGGTAGGCCATTACTCTAAGCACTTGGTGAATATCTTGAGAGTTGATATTCTATAGGCCAATGCTCTCGATATCATGAGATGATATCTTTATGAACTCTTGAGTACTTAGGTGAATGTCATGTGTTGACATTCTGATAGGCCAATACTCAAGATATCAAATGGAGAGAATCGCCGATGGAGGCAATCCACACATTGAGACTATGTTTCTATTGATTACATCATGAGGATGATGCCTTTTATTGCTTACATCATATAATTGATGTTGTCAAGTCTCTTAAGTGTTGACATTGGATTGATTTATCCTCCCTAGCTAAGAGGGAGTGTTGATGTTTGTAGCATCAGTCAAATAAAAAATACTGACTATATGATTATTATGAGAAATGATTTATTATATATACATATATATCAATATATATAATAATTGATATTACTATATATTTATATATATATATATATATAAAGATAGATTATAATTACTCTCATAATAACTAAATAGTTAAATTGATAAAATAAATTAATGAATAGACATGTCCCATGAAGGTACATGTCTCTTCTTGTCCTTGTCATGTATAAATACAAAGAGATCAATGCATTTGGAAAGCACATACAATCATAAGGAGTGCTATTACATTTGCAATGATCCTAATAACCTTAACACTTATTGCCATTATTACATGTGTGGATGTTATCAAGCTTATCTTGAAGAACGTATGACTAAATTTTTATGACTTAAGATCATAATACAAGAATCTATTTGAAAACCGAAGTTCAGAACAAGTTGTAATTAAAGAATGTAACATTTTGTATTGCTTCTAAAGGAATGGTTCAAGAAGATATTAAAGAGTTACTGATGAAAACACCTGATAATCATAGTTAATGAAAAAGGTTTAATCACTACATAATGTCAATCCAGATATACAAGAAACTTTGACAAAGAAAATGCAGTATTCATCCATTCAATCAAAAATACACGGCAAGAAATCAATATGGTAGTAGCATTCAGCAAGCAATGTCATGAGTTTGCTGAAGTTAATGACACTTATCACTTATAGGTAGACCCATTTTCTGTTTCGTATCATATAAGTTTGGCATGTATTTAATTGAAGAAATATAAGCTTAACCCCGATCTGACCCAATTGACGATGGACTCACATGGGACAGAGGTTTTAGAGTAGACTCTGCCACTTATATTTGAACGATAAATATTTGGCTAATAAATACACCATACGAAAATATTATAATACTCTTTGAGAGCTTTGCAGCTCAGAAACGCCGATGGTTGACAGGATGCAAATACACATTAACAAAGCCAGGATCTTTAAGTATGATTAGAAATAAATAAATCAACGCTGCATTGTGGCGATCAATATACTTGTTGAAAATAACAGAAAGAATGGCACACGTGCATGAACGGATTGCATTCATATCAACAAGATTATGGAAGCATATATGAATTGAAAAATCCAATCAATATTATCAAATCTAAATTTGTGCCATATATGCTATAGACTAGCATTCGTGAATCAAAACTTGGAAGGAAAAGTTAATGACAAACCACTAAATTTGTCAAGGTCGATTTTCCAGCATTGGGCGGCCCAATAATCCCCACTGACAGAGATTTCTGGTCCTCTTCCCTAACTTGCCCTTCTTTTTCCTCCTCTAATTCATCATCAGGCTGTACCAACGAAGCTTCGAGTAAAGCTCTAGCCAACTTTGAAGACCTCCACTCCTTTTCTACGGGATTCAAGTGCGGGGACCAATCTTCAGAAGAGTTTTCAGTCTGCTCTACTCCAACTAGTCCATTATTGTCGTCTTCCTCCTCCTCCTCTAATTCATTTGCAACTTTTGTCTTCCGCTTTACAAATATATCAGTTCCCTTACCAACTGCTCTGTTCTCTTTCTGCTTGCCTGTCACGAGAGTAGATTCCTCCAGCAATCCTTCTTCGAGCTTCGTGGAATCTCTTTTGGAAGGACAGTTCGTAACATTATTTTCATATGATAGTTTGAATGAGTTTATAGCCTTGGTCAACTCCGAAGCCATCCGTTCCTTCTCTTCGGAACTATGCTGGGGAAACAAATCATCAATATCCTCATCGATCTGTACCATTTCACCTTCTATTTCATCTTCGTCCTCACCCTCCTCCAATTCATTTGCTGTCCTCCCAATGTTCTCCTTTTCCTTTGCAGATTTATCCTTTTTTCTCTTTGCAAATTCATCCCTTCCCTTAGCAACTCTTTCCTTCTCCCTTGCAAATTTGTCATTGGCCTCATCTTCAATACTTAAACCTCCCTTAAACTTCTTCAATTCAACCGTCTCACTTTTCCTGGCAAATTTTTCATCACCCTTTGCGACTTTCCCCTTCCCCTTCTCTTGCTCGGTCCGTGGATCTCCTTTAAGCTTTCTCAGAACAAAACTTCCCTCCTCCTTGGCAAAGTTATCCTTTTCCTTTGCAAATCTCTGGTTGGCCTTCTTCTGCTTAGCCAGTGGACCTCTCTTAACCTTCTTAGAATCATTTTTTTCACTTGCGTTAGCAGATTGACCCTTTTCCTTCATAAATTTATCTTGTTCCTCGGCAAGTGTAACCATGGTCTCCTCCTGCTCTATCCATGGACCTCCTTCAACCTTCTTTGAAACAAATTTATCTTTCTCCTTTACAAATTCCTTCATAATCAACTCCTTAGCCTTCTTGAGCTTTTCTTCAGCGGCATGGAACCCCCGACCTCCTTCAGCCTTTTCAGAACTGTCTCTCGAAGCACTCTCTGAAGCATTATTTTTCTGTCCATTTTGTTTGATGCCAAAGACAACTTCCTCGACCTTAGCTCTGTAGGCAGCGTTCCAAATTGGCTCAATGGTTGAGACCTTGCCCTCTTCCTCCCTGTGAATCGAACTTGTGACCGAGCTGTATGCATCGTAGTCATCATCATTTTGAGGATTAGCGCTGGATGAGCTGGAAAACCCGCGAATGAAGTGTTGTTTCTCGCCTCTGCCGACCGTGTTAAGGGTTATACCAATTATGGCCGACAGTAAGCCATTTTCAGCACACTTCGAAAAGGCCTCTGATTGAAGGGCGTTTTCAAACAACGGAAATTGACGTTTAAGTGAGAGTTTTTTACAGCGACGAGCAGCGCCCGCTATCGTGTTTCTGACATGCATTTCATCAGCAGCTTCTGCTAAAAACGAACAGCGATTGACTGGACATTTAGTAATTTCAGAAAAGGAAGGTAGACGTTAGGGTTTTAGGTGGGTTTAAAAGAGTTTTCAAAACTGCGACAGTTTCATCGCATTAAACCCCTGTTTAAATAGGTGTTCTATACAAACCATTTGGTTGCCCCCGTAGATTGAAGAGCTTAATACTGCAAGCGCCCTTTATAGAGGTGTGCATTCAGATGATTCGTAAATTGGTGAGGTTGTGAATGAAATAATTAACATTTGTAACTAAGGAGACTAGATTTATTTCAGGATTTTGTCCTCTGAATCATTATTAGGGAGATGTGAGTTCTAGCTAGATTAATTTAAATCCATTATTTCTTTTTGTTGTAGGAGGTTTGTAAAGTAAATCAGTAATTGTAAGTGGTGTGTAATGGTTATGAGTGGAAGGTTAATTAGGTAAAATTTTGGTCTATTTTTTTAATATACTTATGTGGTACATGAGGTCAATTGATAGGTTGTTTAACAAATGATGTTGTTTGTGCAACAAAGATCTCAACGAAGGAGTGGTAGCTTGAAATAAGTTATATATTCACTTACAAAAATCAACTATATGCAAATGGGGTAGCAAGTTAAGGGGGCATAACCTTGGAGAAAACTTCGTGATTAAGTGTGCTTGATTTGGAGCCATACTAGGATGGGTGGCCTCCAAAGAAGACCAAATGTTTCACCCTTATGAGTATCACCTAGATGCAATGAGCGATAAGTGTTTCATTCATTCTCATGAGAGATGTGTTCTTGTGAAATACTACTCGTGAAACATGGGTTAATAAGTTTGACTCAAAAACTACACTATTGAATTGTGATAGCAATATCACAATCCAAACATGACTAAAACAGAACCTATAAGCTCATGTTATGTTTATGATAGGGATAGAGGGGAAGAGAAGAAGTGATAGGGGTAAAAAGAGGATAGATGATGATAGAGAGACAAAGAGGTAAAGATATAGATTTCTAAGAAGAGAGAGGGGCAGGGAGAGATATGGATTAATAGAGAGGGAGATTTGATTAGAGATAGAGGAATGAGGAAGATAGAGATAGAGATGAAGAGAGTGAATAAGGGATGGAGAGAGAGAGAGAGGGGGCGGGGGGTAAACTTAAATCTAAATTAAAAATTAAAAAAGAATAAATTAAATGCAAAGTCAAAATAAAATCTTAAAGTTAATAAAAAAATAACAATTTGAAATTATAATAATAAATCATAAACTTATTAAGATACTAAATATAAAAAAATAAAATTATTTTTTTAGTTAAATATTTAATATGTTTATTTATGGTGATAGTTAAATCATTTCAATCAATTTTGATTTATATATATTTAGATAATTTAGTTACTCATTTACTATATGAATATTTTTTCCCACTTCAATCATACTTTGCATTTTATGTACATGAAATGGGATTAAGAATTTTATCAATCATCTTTATCCAATAAAAATGAGGTCATTTTTTTTTTAAAGTAATCAAAGATGAATTGTTTCCTATGAATTCATGTCAGTACAACGTGCAGTTTATGGCCATAACAAAAGAGACCTGCCAAATGTTAGCAAAGTTCATGATGGCAAGGTGAAATGTCGGTATAGGATAAATAGTAAACTAAAACGTAGAATATCTAATCGAAGATGGAGCAAAAGTGACAACGACAGAGTCTAGGGTTTAGTCGCAATAATGGTGGTCTCTCATAGAACAGGAACTGGAATCAAGGGTCTCAGAATGGTTGAGCTCCCTTCAGAAGACATAAGGGTTTTGATTACGGGGATAGAAAAATGTCATTTCGGCCTTTTAGCCAACGATGCCTTCCATGGGTCTCTGCAGGCAATGCTCTTGGAAGGAATCATTTTGATAATGAAAATAATTAGGAGGAGGAGCGTTTTATGCATAGGAGTAAAGGAAATGAAAAGGAGAATCAACCTCACCCGGTTAAATGCTTTACCTCAACAACCCTTGGTGGGAATGTGGATTTTGACCCAGTCGCCCAGAAATTTTGGAGACCAAAGATTGTAGAGCAACAAGAACGGGATCATATCATTGAACCATCAAGGATACATTGCACATCGGCAGGCTTGGAAATCTCCAATCCTTCTCTGATGGAATCGATAAGTTTTTTAAAGGACCATGCCTTTTTTTCTGAAGAGGCTGGGGAATGGTCAGCACTTAGAAAAGTCAATCATGATGTGATAAACAATGGGGGTCTATTAGTAGCTTCAAGATCCTAGAAAATGATTTTGTAATGATTACGATGGAAAGTGCTTAGGATAGGAACTGGATTTTAAATAGCGGCCCCTATTGTTTAGAAGGGAAAGGTTTTTTTTCTCAAGCAATGGGAACCCAATTACAACCCAACAAAGGAAAACATTCACACCTATCCCATTTTGGTGGGTCTTAGAATTTTACCTCAGGAATATTGGAATGAAGATTCTTATAGGCGTATAGGTGATAAGCTTGGTAAATTTTTGAAGGCAGTGGAGATGGTCGATAAGATCACCCTTCAAATGTTTCCTCGGATATGCATTCAATGGAATGCTAGTCACCATTTACCAGAAATGCTTGAATTGATTTCAACAGAAGGGAGATGGAGACAAGCTTTATCTTTTGAAGAGGAGCTTATGGTTTGTGAAGTTTGTTTAAGTGAAGATCATGAATCCAAAGAGTGCTATGCATCAGAACAAGGCAAAGGGAAAGACTTGGCTGAGGCTTTGTTATTACAACGGGCGATGCTACTTTCAGAGGCGATAGTTGTGAAGAAGGAGGTGTCTTGTAGAGAGCATCTAATTATGGTAGCGACATGGGAGTGTGAAATCATTTCTGATAGTTGTCGGAATGGGGTTTACAATTGTGCCTCGGGATGGTCTATGGGGAATATGGAGGCCTCCTTTCAAAGGACCTGTGAAAAGACCCATGGGGCTGACTTAAAGGAACTTGATAGGTCCATAGAACCCCATGCTTCAGACTACGTAGATATTAATGGTTACAACTTGGTTGGTTTAAAACCCCAGGGGGTCTTTCCTTTCTTTGCATGTGGATAGAAGGTAACTCAAGAATGCATAGACGGATTGTCAACTGATGACTCTTTGGTGAAGCTTTTAGCTGAGCCTTTAGCTAGGGCAGATGATTTGGGACAAGGTGATAGGATGGAAAAACCAGCTAGGGAGGCAATGATATCTAAGGGTCTGCCTTCAGGTTCTAGTTTAGGAGAAATGGAGTTGGAAGCAAAGAATGATGGGCCCTTGGATAACATTTTTAAGGATATCCAAATTTATCCTATTAAGAATTTAGAGTCTTCTTTTAATTCAAAGCAAGATTCTAGTGAAGGGACATTGGTTTCGGACTTGGAGGATGATGTCGGTGATGACTTTCTAGGCCTGGAGGTTGATCAAATAATTGATGAGAGACGCACCCTCTCTCAAATAGATGCTAAAGTTTCAAAAGTCAAAGTGAGTGAGCAAAAGAAGTGTGGACATAAGTCAAATAAGTCTTTAATTCAAGTAGCGCTATAGGTCAGAGCAAATTAAGATCGGGAAGAGGCCATGTCTCTTCCCGAAAGCAATGAGGTTGCTTGTGTGGAATGTTAGGGGTTGCAATGCCTCTGACAAGATTATCTTGATCAAGTAGGGGTTTGATTTAAGTGAGACGTGATTTAGTTTTGCTACAAGAGACTAAGATTAAGTAGGAAGGTTTAGATAGCATGGTTAGATGTTTCAGTAGATGGAAAAGTCCTTGGGAGCTAGCCCATGGTGCCTCTAGGGGTTTAGGGGTGATGTGGAAAGAGGACTCTATGGAGGTTGTTGTTATGCAACAGGATCAACACTGGCAATGGTGTAAGGTTATGTCAAAACAGCTATGGGCAGGTTTTAATCTAATTAATGTTTATGGACCTGTTCAAGATCGTGAGAAAAGAAAGGTGTGGAGGGTGCTCTCTGAGTTGTTGTTAGCACTAAAGGATGATATTGTTTTATTGGGAGGGGATTTTAATGCAATCCTCAATCCTACAAAAAAGTGTGGGGGAAGAGGATGGATGATCCCGAGTCAAGCAAATTTCAATAAGTTTTTAATGGAGAATGGTATGTTGGACATTCCTTTCAAGAAAGGAGAATTTACTTGGACAAATCATAGGGCAGGTTTTTTTCATATTGCGAAGAAATTGGACCATTTTTTGATGACTAGGGACTGGGATAATTTTAGATGGACCTGTGAAGCTAACATTCTCCCTATTCATGGCTCGAACCATTTCCCAATTGGTCTACACTTACAGGAAGACTCCTCACCTAAAAGATGCCCTTTCAAATTTGAAGCTATGTGGTTGCGAGCGGATGGTTTCATAGAGCTGGTGAAACAATGGTGGCATGTGTCCTCATTGATTGAAGGTAATAAAGCTTTTTCCTTCTTAAAAAAATTACAGTTTTTGAAAGAACAGCTAAAATTTTGGAATCGGGTACATTTTTAAAACATTTTTACTCAAAAACTGAGTCTGGAGGACTCTCTGAAATAGTTAAATGAAAACATTATTACTCAAGGTATGGTTAAGGATGATTTTGAACATGAAAATTCACTAAGTAAGGAATATACTGAGGTTTTGGCTAAGGAGGAAATCTTCTAGAGATAGAAGTCTAGGGAGACATGGTTGAATGAGGGAGACCGTAACATGAAGTTTTTTCACAACTCAGTAAAGGTGCGAAGAGCTCCTAACAAAATCTTCTCCATAAAAAGTAGAGAGGGTATTTTGATGCATATCCCATCATAGATCAATAATGCAGCCATAGACTTTTTCACCTCTAGTGGGCAGGGAGGAATTGGTAGTAACACCGAGGAGAAGGAGGTGTTACACTGTATTCCAAAGTCTATCTTTGAGTCACATAACAAAATGTTAATTGAAAAAGTGTCCTTAGAGGAGGTAAAAAAGGCATTGTGGGGTTTGGGTAAAGACAAGGTGCCAGGGCTAGATGGATTTCTTGCTATTTTCTTTTAGTCCTTTTGGGATCTACTTGCAAAGGACATATGGGATGTGGTTGAGGAATCTCAAAAAGGAGGGTTTCTTCTATAAGATTTAAATAACACCTTTATTTCTCTTATCCCAAAGAAAGACGAGGTGGTGTCTTTTGATGATTTTAGACCCATAGCCCTTTGTAACACCTTATATAAAATTATTTCTAAAGTGATGGCTAATAGGCTGAAGAAGGTCTTGAATGATATAATCTCAACGAAGTAGAGTGGGTTTTCCTGAGGTTGTTCTATTTATGAGGGAGTCATAATAGCTCATGAAATGATTCACTCAATTAGAACAAAGAAACTAGAAAAATTGATGGTTAAATTGGATATCAAAAGGGCTTATGATGAGGTGGACAAAGAGTTTCTGATTAAGGTGTTAAGAAGGTTTGGTTTTGACTCACACTGGATGATGTGGGTGAGCAGTTGCATAAATAACCCCATAGTTTTTTGTTCTAGTAAATGGGAATCCCCAAGGTTTTTTTGAATTAACAAAAGGAATAAGCCAAGGTGACCCCCTTTCACCCTTCCTATTTATTAGAATGGCAGAGGTTTTAGGAAGGCTCATATCATGTAGATGGGGGGAAGCTTCTTGGTGCAGGGTTAAGGTGGTTGAGGGGATAGAGACAATCTCTTACCTCCAGTTTGTTGATGATACCTTTATGGTGGGAGAAGCATCTAAACAAGAAGCTAGAATCATGAAAAAGACTTGATGTTTATGGCAAGGTTTCAGGGCAGGTAATCAATTGGAATAAATCAAAGATTTTTTTCTTTAACACCTCTCAATGTGTGCAAAGATCAATTTGTAGGATTCTGAACATTAGAAAGGGCTCTTTATTGGGAAGGTATCTCGTGATTCCTTTATTTCAAGGTAGAAACAAGGTTGATATTTGGAAAGATATTATGATGAAGTGTTTAAGGAAGCTGGAAGGTTGGAAAGGTCGTTGGCTTACATCAGCTGGGCACATTCTATTGTTAAAATTTGTGGTCTTAATTGTTCCTATTTTTTTAATGATGTGTTTAAACATTCCTAAAAAAGTGGTCAATTTGATTGAACAAAAGATGAGGAATTTTTTTTGGAATGGGACAGGGGAAATGGATAAATTACCCTTACTAGCTTGGAAGAAGATTTGTAGGCCAAATGAATATGGTGGAGCGGGTATAAGAGATTGGAATATGATGAATATTGCCTTAGGAGAAAAGTTAGTGTGGCATGTGCATAAATGCTTAGATCAGTTATGGGCCAAGATCCTTAGAGCAAAATATCTAGATTCAAGAAACAATGAGTGGATTCTTACAATCAGAAACCCCTCGGTAGGTTCAGCAATTTGGAATTTTTTATTATCTTGTAGGCATGTCATTACCAACCATATTTCTTGGTATGTGATTAATGGATTAAAGGCACACTTTTGGGTGGATTCATGGAATGGCTATCCAATCCTCAGGGGTGACATTAGATATAGAGATCTTGAGAGAGTTTTATGTGAAAGTTGGGGATGGAGAGTGGTAGATTATTTGGAGTGACGAAAGGCTCCTATGGGAGGGGCGTGGCACTGGAAATGTGAAAAGGGATGGTTTGATGATACATCAACAACTTTTGTTAAGTGAGATTTTCAATAGCAGGAAATCATGCAAGTTGGAGTGTGAGGACTCGATCTTTTGGTGTAGATCCTCTTTAGGGGGTTATTTAGTAAAACTGGGATATAAGATGGTCTCGAATGAAGATGGAGATGGTTTTGAGGTAAGAGATTTATGTTGGAGCAAGGAATGCCTCCCCAAAGCAGGATCCTTTGCATGGTTCATTGTTCAAGGAAGAATTCTTATAGGAGAAAGATGTAAGAGGTTGGGTTTTTTTTTACCAATGAGATGTGTTTTGTGTGGCAGCCAGGAGGAACCGGTTGATCACCTCCTATTGAACTTTCTGACCATTGTAGAGTTTTGGAATATGGTGCAAAAGAAATTGAATTGGCATGGGCCTTGGATGCCAAATGTTAAAGATTTTTTTGGAAGCTTGCCTAGAGTGAAAATGAAATCTGTGTTATCTAGTTTATGGGTAATTAGTCCTTTGATTATAGTTTGGGAGATTTGGAAAGAAAGAAATAGAAAGATTTTTCAGGAGCAAGAGGAACCTCTAGAGAGGTTATTGTGGAGGATTGATCATGCAATATCAGAGGTGATGAATGCAACACTTATAAGGAAAGCTTCAACAAAGCTTTTGTTCACTAAAGAAGATAGTTGATTGCATAGTAACTAGCCAGACATTAAGTTAAGATATGCACAATTTAGTAAGGTGGAAGGAGATAAAGGGGTGGAAAAAGAGTTGTCCAGATGGTTTTCCCCTAAGCCAGGTTGGGTTAAAGAAAATTTTGACGGGGTGACAAAGGGGAATTCGAGCCCCTCTGGTGCGGGGGTCATCCTCAGAAATCATGAAGGAATGATTGTTTCTTTTGGTGCAAAGAGATTGGCAGATGGAACAAACAATCTAGCAAAAGTTAAAGAAGCTTTATGGGCGGTAGAATGTGTGAAGTTTGTGGGAATCACCAAATTACACTTAGAGGGAGACTCTTTAGTATTTTTGAAGCTATTAGACAAAGTAAGGTGAAGGCACGACATTTAAATAACTATGTAAAGTCAATAAATTCATTGCTCACCAAGTTTGAAGATTTCACGGTCAGCCATATTAGAAGAGAAGGGAATGGTGAGGCAAATATGCTCTCAAAATGGGCAACGGGTTTTGAAACAGCAAGGGAGTATTTTTTTGAAAATTGTGACCATTGGGTTTTTTTAAAGGATAGTTCCCCCTTTACAGAACTAGAATTCCGTAAGTAACTAACTTTTTATAGTTACCTTTTACCGATTACAAAATGAAGGAAATGTAGTTTTCGTGAGGTGTGGAGAGAGTGATATCATTAAAGCGATGTGAAATCCTGCAAAGAGATGAAATCAGCGGTGCATGTTTTGGTGTGATGGTTTTATTTTTGGGACAGATGAATTGAATGCCCATCTGTGTGAAACTCTTTAAAAACAATGTAAGTGGTGATGGTTTTATTCACCACAGAAGGTGTTTTGAAAGTGAAAGGTCTCAATCATGGAGCCGACCTTTACTTTCAAAACAAGGAAACAATAGAAAGTGCTCTTTGGACTAGTGGCAGACCAGAGATTACAATGAATGCTAAATTGCCCTGTTTCGGGTGTGATAAAAGTGGTGCAAAGAATATTGGGGTCTCTATTTCAGGAGGCTTAGCACCATTGGAAGGTGAATGCATATATCGTTGTAGTGATAATGGCGTGGGGTCTAGATTTAAATGGCAAGGTAAGTGCACAAAGATGGGGGACCAAAAAGGGGGTATAAGATGCCACTTTTTTCCTAAAATCATCAAACTCTGAACTTCAACAAGAAATTGAAGATAGTTAGACTCAAAATTTTAAGATGCAACAAGAACAAGAGTTGTAATACTCTGAATCTAGTTCCTAAAATATTAATTTATTTTGAAAATGGTGCAAATTAAGACCCTCAAAAAGGGGGAGCACAAAAGTGGTCCTATTTTTTGTGAAAAAACATCATAGCGTCTAGTGTGCTCCCCCTAAAATGTTAACTTTTTTTTTGAATTTTTTTAATCACTCCAGTGAGAAGTTAGCTAACACCATGTAGTTTATCCCAGATTTTTTTGCTAATTTTTTAATCAATGTATAATTTTTGATGAATTTATGAAGTGCACACATCCTGAAAACATGAAATTTCTATGTGCTCCCCCTAGAAATCATTTAAAACTAATCAAAAATTATATTTTCTTTTTTTAAAGTGTGTAGAATGGAGTCTAGTTTCTAAAAATGTAACTTGTTGCAAAATTTGATGAACGAGCCAAAATCTATGCCCAAAATACTACATGTTGGTTTTTTACAAAAAATAGACATACACACAAAATAAATTAGAGATGAAAAACTTAACATAATCAGAATTCAAAATAAATTATATGCTTAGATAGCTAACAAAGAGATTTGAAATATCATGTTGTCTGATTTTTACATTATTGAACCATGAGTAAACATGAGGAAGAGCACACAAAAAAAGTTGTCATTTTTTTGTATGTCTGATGGAAAACACGTCTCAGGCCTATTTGAATCCTCCAAGCCTTTGGGTTGGATATCCAAGGCAAATCCAAGCCTTATGATTGGTAAATTCCAATGCCTTACCAAGCACGTGCATGCTATAGGGCATGCACACTATGGAAATCTATGACTTCCATAGGGCGTGCACGCTATAGGGCGTTCACCCTATTTAAGTCATAGATTTCAATTGTGAGGAGAAATATTCAGAGTGAGAGGAAGATATCTCTCTCACTCTCTCACTCTCTCTCTCTCTCATGTTCGAGGTCATGTCTTTATATTGTGACTATTCCATGGAACATGGAACACACCAATGAATAAAATATTTGATTCCATGTGAGCTTGGATAGGTTGTGATGTAGAAATATTGCCTTATATTATATTTATACATTTTTGCATTCATTTCATTACTTTTGTTATTATTACAGTCAAGGAATTGACTATTATTGAGGACAGTGACTAGCATTTGTAGCACAGTCAACAAGTTAAAGGTTTGAATCCTCCATAATATGTAAGGCACTCCCACCTCTGTGTTAATTGTGGTTTGGTGGGAGATTTCCATTGATGTAGTGTATGTATTAGATCTATCTTTGAATGCAGGGAAGTTGAATAGAAGGTGAGAAGAGACAGAGCTAGGCCTGGTGAAATGACAGTGAAAGGAGTTGAAGGTAACCACTAGTCATGGCTGGAAGTGACCCGATGATTGGAGAGGGTAGATGATGGATGGGAAGGTCCTTTGGGATGTATTAGAAGGTGTTGGGACCGGTGTTGAGGTTGGGTGTTGCAAGGAAGGGTATTTTCTACAAAACCCTTGGTTTCTAGCCTAAATAGT
The DNA here is from genome assembly GCA_027943335.1 of Chamaecyparis obtusa. NCBI lineage: Eukaryota > Viridiplantae > Streptophyta > Pinopsida > Cupressales > Cupressaceae > Chamaecyparis > Chamaecyparis obtusa. Next base: position 316,726 of record BSBK01005981.1, on the reverse strand, counting down.
GAGGGTTTATTGAATGGGAGTGTAGATGGGTGAGTATGGGAAAAATAAGTTGAAAATTGGTTGTCTTTTATCCTTTATCAAGACTGTTTGGGGTTGAAGTGAGTGGTTCTAGGATTTTCTTTGTTAGGTGAGGCTAATTAGGCCTAGTTGAAGGATTAGGGGGTGAAGGAAGTCTTCACCAGTCAAAGAGTTAAAGTCTAAGATTGATATCAATTTAGTAACTCTGAAAAGGGTACTAGAAAATGTAAAAACATTTCTAGGTTGTTTGGGGAGTTTGAGAGTAAATTGTTGATTTCAGTGTTGGTAGGGCTACTAGGGCCTAAAAGGGCTATAGAAGAGGAAGGGTGAAAGATGAGTTGATTGGATTGAATGGGAAGTTGTAACATGGAAAATATAGCATGTTGATATGATCTAAGGTGTTAGGATTAGGGTGTGAAGTTTGGTTTGAGTTTTGGTGTGGTGGAGGCACTAGGTGCACTAGGTAGCCTAGGATAGAGTTGATGCTAGAAGGCATTGGAACAAGGAAACAAGGAAGTGAATTTGAGTAGTATGGTTGTGGGAGTGACTTACAAAGTTAGAGAACTCAACTAGATTCTTGAGTGGATTCCAAGTTGTTTGTAGAATCCTCGAGTTGATTTAGTCTCCTTAGGGTGATAGTGAATGTTGTTGAAGTTTATAGTAACAAGGAATGTTAGTCTCCTTAGGGTGATAGTAACAATATACATCGATAAACATACAAGCATAACTATAAGGCATGGGAAATTTACAAAGCATAAGACATCCACATAAATATAAATTAGTATACATCAATACACCAAACACATGAATTGCATACCTAAAACATAAAAAAAAAAATTCGTAGGGCATGAAGCCAAATATATATGTCCAATAATTTCATACATTGAATATATTCAGTATAGTTAATTTGGCTTCCTCAAAGCCAAATGGATGTACAACGTATCACTTATACAATATACAAAAAATATGTCCACTAATGCCATATAGGCATACAATCTATATCCCTAATCTAGTCCTTTCCTGCCAGGGGAAGAAAACAAATCCCAAGCTATCTTCGATCATCTTGTTGAAGGAGATGCAGTGGATGGTGTAGTCTTTCGAGTGCGCTCACTCGTCCTCCTGTCTAGACTCTTCTGTAGCTCAAGCTGATAAAAAAACATTTAAGCATCAATAACTAATATACATCAAAATTGAATTATACAATGACATAAAATTGAATATTCGCTTACTGCTAGCAAATAGTCACTATGTACATCCACCGAAGGCGCATGTTGGTGATCTGGAGTAATAAGTCCCTACAATAATGATAAAAATAATAATTAAAATACATACATGAATATCATTATAATATTCAATACAAACTATTAAAATAACAATTAAAATTAAGTGATCTCTTTCATACCTCAGTCAGTCCTTCAAAACTAGCTACTGTTGCAGCTACTCCATGATACAAAGTATCACAAATAGAAGGAGGAGTCTTTGATGTCAATAACTGAAAATGAAACAAAAAAAGTATTATGCAGTTATCAAGATTACATATATTTTTTACAACCCTACCAATGAGTAAATGATACCTCCGTGAAGGTTCCAATGCATCCTTCGGTGTGCGCTGTCGATGTCGAAGCTCCAACATTCAACTAGTGCACATGCACATGGAAAATTATAAGATAACCATTCATATAAGAATGTACTATTGACATGTTATTTATAATGCATTATTACATATATATATGTGGACTCAATGGTGATGTCACAAAGCCAGGTGAAAGAATGTGATCATTGTGCCTCTAGATTTTGATCATAATTTGTCTAGTAATTTAGTTATTCATTCATTTATTAATTAAATATAACCAAGTAAATCAAATTAACATGCAAATAAAGATACCTCAAGGAAAGTGGCACGATGCCCTTCGTTGTCTGTTGTGAATGTTGATGGTCCACCAATGAACGTCTAATGCACATGCACAATAAGTTATGATACAATTATTCATATAATTACATAATAATCAAATATATTAATTAAAATGTTTTATTCGATACATACTTGTGGAATTGACGATGATGTGTAGAAGGGGACATGAGGATCATTGCCACTGCCATTGACACTCTTGCCCTGAATTTTGATCATAATCAATAGATACTAAATTAATTAGTTATTCTTTTATAAATGAAATATGATCAAAGCAATTTAATGAACTTAGAAATATTTACCTGTGTGTCAATGCCAAATGTCATATTTAGAAAACTATCAGTCATCATTCCAGGATCCTCTTCCTCTCTCTCGGTAATACCAAATGTGCACAAGCATCCACATGATTGACAAATATGCCCCCTCGAAGATTGACCATGGTCACCCTCAACTAAAGGAGTGGCACACTGAATGAGAGTGTGTGTCAGAGCACTAATCATACCTAGTGTGTCTACCTCTACATGTTCCTTCACAATGGAAGGAATAGTAACATGATCCACCTGTGGCTTGCCAATAGGAATCCTAGGTGCGTTAGGGTCATGATGTGCCCTCGCTCTATGAAATGATGACCCCCCTCCTCTACCCAGAGAATCTAGATAGTCAAAATAATTTGGCACCTCCTTGAGTACAAACTCGCAATAGAGTTTCCTCAAGAAATATATTGGAACCTCGTGATTTTTATAGGGAGGCAAATCAAAGACCATCCACCATCTCTCACAAAAGTTGTTTTTAATGTCTTCATTTAAGCACCAATGAATTGGGAACCTCCTTGTTGTAGTTCTAAGAGTATATGTGTCCCCTGGTTTTTTAAATAGCTTGCGAATGTCATCTTTTGTGATTTTTTTCTTTTTTATGTCCACATAAGATAATTTATTTGCATAATATTGTTTTTATTCTTCTCTTTTATCCTGCCATAAATTAATTTGCCCACTAACTGAGCTTACATGCGTCAAGATTGCTTCCAATTATTTCACAAGTCTTTCCCTTCCAGGATTTGTACCACTAGAATCTTTTAACCTCATAATTAAAGATTCTAATTATTTTTTCCCTCTTTCAATTTGGTTTATCAAATTTTCTTGTTTTCTAGGAGGAGGTTTCTCGATTGGTGGAGGCAATTGAGGTTCATTTTCTTGGTTATTTTCTTCATTTGTTTCTTCATTCATTTTTTCATGAGGAGACGGAGGGTTTGGTGGAGGGTTTGGTTGAGGGAGATTATTTCTTCCTAGCAATTAAAAAAACTAGATTTTAAAATCTTAATTACACACAAATTTTAACAAAACATATTTTAACAAAACAAATTTCTTCAAAATTGAAATTTTAAAACAAATAAGAGGCATAGGCTATAAAAACACTTACCTCTTCTTTCAGATCGAACTTGATGATGTCGTGGAGCCATTTGATGGATGAATGAATGAAAAATATGGATTCAACAAGCCAAAACAATTCTGCATGCACACTTGGGAAGGCTTCTTTTGCTGCAAACACGAGTTTGTGGAAAGCAAAATGAGCTTTCCCAACCGCAGCAAACTCTAAATAGTGTTTTTTCAAAGTGCGTGCACGCTATAGGGTGCACGCGCTATGCTTTAGATTGCCCAAGCCCAAGCCTTAACGCGTGCGCCCTATAGGGCGCATGCACTTTAGTGCATACACACTATGGTCGATGGGGGACCAAAAAGCAAAGTGGCACCTTTTTGGTCCCTCATCTTTGTGCATATACCCGACAATGTGGACACGATGAAATGGGTGATGAAATCTCTGTTCCCAAAAGATTTGGTGGTTGGTTTGGACTCATTGTTGGAATGGGCATTTTTTGAGTTTGGTTTTGACTACATCGAGTGCTTTGAAGATGTGGAGGAAGGGTGGAGGAAGGGGCGTTTCTCCTTTTTATGGTGGCCAGCGCATGTGGACAAGGATGCCAATAAGGCCAGAATTGCAAAGGAATGGGGAAAACTAAAGGTAGAAATATGAGTGTTTGAACAATTCGATGCGCGACAAGTGCTTGGTTTCCTTCTCTCGCATCCTCGCAAGAGATGCTTGGCAATTCCGTGCCATCATGGACGAGTGGTAAGAATTGGTAGACCATAGCAATTGATGATGCAAGAATTTTGAATTGTGTTAGGAACTACTGGTGGTGTGTTTCAGATTTTGATGGTGGATGCCTTTTGTGAAGCGAACACTTCAGGGATGGGCCTGTTAGATGTTGTGACTAGTTTTGTTGTCTAATGGTTGTAAAACAAGTGTGAATAAGATGTTTATTTCTCTTGGCTTTTGGGTTGATCTCTTTTGGGCAGCCATGGCTGCATTTTGGTGTTTGAGTTGTTTAGATGGGTGGGGGGTTGTTCCTGTTTGATACCTATTAGTGATGGGTTGTTTAGTATGGATAGGTTTTTGTCAACTGGCTAGCTGTTTGATATGGATGTTTGTATGGTGGTCAAGGCTAAAGTATATGCCTCTTTGTAATTTCTTACTTTTTTAATAAATATAATCTACCTATTACAGATAAAAAAAAATGAGGTCATTTTTAAAATGAAATTTATTGACTTTACACTCTTTTTTTGTTATAATTTAATATTATATAATATATTGTATATTGTATTTTGATTTAAAAGAATATAATTTTTTGTATTTAAATATTATAATATATATTATATATTTAAATTATATGAAATATTATCTTGATATTTAATAATGTTGTTAGGAAATAATTTTTGTTTGGTAACGTTAATTTCTTATTTTTGTTTCTTATAAGAATATTCTTAAGGAATATCTACAAGTTGTTTGTCCTCTTTCGAGTTCTTACAACTCATTTTCTTTGTTCTATATATTTGGAATATTAGATTTCTTTCTTATGAGGATTGTGATGCATTGCACCCACATGGGATGTTAGATGACATCCTTAGACTTGGGAGTTACTTTGCTCTCTCTCTCTCTCTCTCTCTCTCTCTCTCTCTCTCTCTCTCTCTCTCTCTCTCTCTCTCTCTCTCTCTCACACACACACACACACACACACACATTGTAATTTCTCTAGGCCTTTTCCATCTACATAATATTGAGGGTTTTTCTTTGTTTCCCCCCTTACAAATCGTGTGCCTCCTTGGATATTGGTGTTCTTTCTCTTCATTAATTTGGGCTTCATTAATAGTAATATTTACTTCTAAACAATTAAGCCTGAATATTAATTTTTGATCCTCCATTTTATTATAATTGCATGGTATCAGAGTAGGTTGTCTTTTCTTTATGAAAGGTTATCACATTTTTAGAGAACCCACCATTGTTGAGCTTGTATTGTTAAAAGGTTAACATTTTTTTCTTTTGCAAACTCTTTTCTTGCAATCATGTTTACTCTAAGTTTTGAGATTAAGCTAAACAACTCTAATTATCACTTGTAAAAAATCCACATTTCATTTATTTTTTTCTACAAGAACTTGTTAGATGTCTTCATAGATCCAACATCTGAACTAGCTTCCACTGCCACCACTATTGAACAAGAAAGGTGAAAATCTTAAAATAAAGATGCCCTTGGACTCACTAGCATTTTGATAGTTCCCAAACTTTATGTTCTCATTGAGAATTGCATGAAATCATATGAAGCATGGACAATTCTAAAATCAACCTATGATAGCTCCAATGAATCTAGAAAGATTCAACTTTAAGATCAACCTAAAGACCTTGGGTATACTAATTTTAAAACAATGTATTATTTTTAATATAGTTTGATTCCTTAAATAGACAATTAAATGGTTTAGGAATGTAACTTGTAAATCTTCGTTTGACTCATATTATTTTGAAATAATGTCTTTCTATGCAATTTCAACAATTTATTACAAATATTCATACTCAACTTGATATTCTTCCATTAGCTAGTCAATTAACTTATGATTTCTTTTGTAATTTTTTAGACATTGTTTCAAAGAATAATAAATAATATTCCCTAGTGGGAACAATTTGATAGTGAGGTAAATGATGTCCCCTGGAGAAATTATTTGTGCAAGAAAGTTATGAATGATCTCTTGAAATAAGATGATAGTAGTTATGATGTGAGAAAAGAATAATTAGTAAGAAGTGAAGAATGTTGGTAGGTTGTGATGGCTTTTTTATCGATATTTGACATAGATATTATTTGATAAGAATCATGTCTAGCTTCAAGAAGGACTCATCCTGTATAAGACTAGTGACAACGTCTAGTTTTAGGGAAGACATACCTTGTGTACGACAAGCAACAACATCTAGTTTCAGGAAAAATATATCCCGTATAAGACAAATGATGATGTGTGGTTTCATGAAAGACATATCTTGTTTAACACAAATGATAATTGAATGATTGACCAATTGATTTGACTGATTTGAAAATTTATTTGACCATTTTGATAGGTAAAATTTATGACTGACTGATAGAATTAGAATTGACTGAGAGAATTGTTAGTAAAGAAACTTTAGAAGATGATAGTTAGGGGATGAAAGAATGAGAATTAATCCTTGATTGATACCCTTGGATTATAGTAAACAAACATATTTCAAATTTTAATAACCATGGTTTTGATTTCCAACTAAATTGAGCTATTTATTTATCATCATTGAGCCACTTTATTATAGAAAAGGTGGATACCATCTTACCAAGATATGAAGGATCTAGGTATGATTATCCTCTTACATTAAAAATATGCACACTGAAAAAACAAGGAATGTGGGTCAATCCATCTAGGTCAAGCATTTAGAGTCAAGGTATGTACGAAGTATCACAACCGAAGTATCTATTGTAATGTTGAAATTGGATATTTGTATATGGATGTGAAGGCTCTTATCATAGACACCCATATTGCTCTTTTAAGACTTCAAAACAAATATTCCACAAATAGTAGACAAATAAAAATAAGTCATGAACCATCATGGCATCTCTAAATCGCATGTGGACATCCCACAGATGTATAAGAATATGACTTGCAAAAATCAAAACATAATAAGGCTAACTTGACTCGACAAGTTGCAGTTGTACTGATTATGTGTCTTTGTTTTTGCAATAGTTTGGACATTGAATTTTGATGTTTTGCTGATGCTATCTGATTCCAAGAAAAAAGGTACCCCTTCTAAGACTGCTTCATCTGATTTCAAGTGTTCCTTCTCTTATTTAAGACAACATTATTTTTGACAAAATACTTTTCTATGGGATTGATTGATAGATAAGACAGTTTGGGCAGTGTAGTTGAGGACTCGTTGACTAGTTTGACTATTTTGTCTTGGTTTTGCTGAAGCTCAGACTTGTTGTTTAACCTTGTTCAATGCCTGAGTTGAAATACGAAAGAATTGGTTTTATGTACAAATGAGATTTATTGCAGGTCTTTTGTTGGTTTTTTTTATTTGTTTAGTTGTCTTAGATAATTTTTTGGATCTTTTACAAATGTTTTTGGTCACCATAGGGTTCATATGTTTGGAGTCGAGGTATGTGCACTGTATCACACAAGTGAAGGCCCTTATCACAGGAACCCTAAACATGGTCGCCCTATGATGAATGTTTTATGTTTTTCTGATGTTTTAGAATATTTTGAAGGTTTTTTTCTATGTTTTGTAGTTTACAGGATGATTTTGTGTTCTTTTTGTTGTTATGAAGGACTCTTTTCAATTTTTAGGGATTTTTTTTTCAGAAATTTTTGTAATGTTTTGGGTATTTTTTCTATTATTTTTAGATTTCTTCAGGACTTGTTCTATTGTTATTGTAGTTTTTTCAGGACTTTTTAAATCACTAAATGAGGTGAAAGGCATATGTTAGGATTTATTCTTCAAATATGATTGTATTTGTTTGCCCTAGTGTCTAACAAGGCACACGACTTTATGAATGGGTAAATGAGATGATGGGATGGCAATGGATGGGTGAGAAATGGAATCAAAGTTGATTTGGATAGTAGGACTATCTCACAATGGGATAAAATGTTTACCTAAGCTAAGGGACTGGATATGATGGCTATGTAGGCAATGACATGACACATTGAATGACATAGGATCTACGAGGAATGGACATGTCAAGAGACTTCTGAAAATATTCTCTTTATTCTTTTGTCCTTAATTTTGCTCAATCCCAAAAAGGGATTTGGGATAGGCCACATGAAACATGAAAATGGATGAGAAAAGTTAAGGGATGGATAAGACAAAGGATTTGTATTTGAATGGTATGGATTAAAGTGACTTAAATAGGATGCATGAAGCCTTGTCAAGATCAAAGATGGAGAAAGGGATATGGATGGATGTAGTATTATGAATGATGTGACATGTAGCATTGCATGAATGAAACTTGTCCCCAAGTGTAGAGGGTAATGGATTACACATGATGCTTGTTTTTTAGGTTTTCATCATGGTACTTTCTCAAGGCACCACAAGAAGTGGTTTTCATCATAGGACAATTTATTTCTCTTGATTTCTAATTTTTTGTGTCACACAAGGTGCCTATTTTCTAGGTTTTCACCAAGGTGACCATTTTTTATTTATTTTTGGAAGATGATAGATGCATGAAATGATATGAAGGAAGGAACCAAGCATCTTTTCTTTGGGTAGTATTATTCCTTAAGGACATGTTGTAATGGACCATGGCTGTTGAGAGTATATTCAAAGATGTTGATAGGGTGATGGAAAAAGGGGATGAAATGGATGATAAAATGGACTAGGGTAAGAGCTTATGCATAGGATTAGATATAAGGGATCAAAGGATGGAAATTAGGTGTTGGATAATGAATGGGGTGTTGGAAGAATTGTGTATGGGTGGATGGGAATGTTGGAAAGATCAACATTGCCACATACCTTGAGGGGTGGTGGAGTGATGGAAAGAAAATGGATTTTGGATTTTGGGATTTAGATAGGGTAGTGGACATGGATTTTGGGACATAAGGACCCAAAATGGATGGAGGAGGTGATGGAGTATCTAAGGTAGTGGATTTTGGGATATAGGGACACAAAATAGATTTGGAAGATGGAAGACATTTATGTAGAAGATTGATGGGAGCCTTTGGAATAGCAATCTTAGATGCCAATTTTTATTTATTTTTAGCACATTATGCCTCAAGGAGCTACTTGGGAATCCACATGGTTTTTAATTTTTCATTCTTTTGTGGGTCCTTGGAATGCATTGCTTGCACAAGGGATTTAGGGACCCATATAGATTTTAACTTTTCCTTTTGCTTGAACAACCTTTGTGGCCTTTTGAACTTTTTGTTTTTGTTTTGGATCATATTTTTCTTTGTTTGTACATGTCGATTAGATAAGACATGTTGATCCTTGCTTGCATGTGGATTTCTTGACTTATGGAATTTATACTTGACATCCAAATTTCTTAGAAGGGAAGTGGTATTTATGGGTGGATATGAATTGCATGGAGGACTTTTGGATGGGTAGATGGTTTTCAAAGTTATGTGCCTTTGCTAACTTGCACGCGAGAAAGGGTAAGTGGATTTTCAACTAGTGGATGGAGGAATATATAGACCTAAGATGGATGGAAGGGACAAATATTTTGATTTTGGGATGTGAAGACCCAAAATGGGTGGAGGAGGTGATGAGGAATGTGTATGCTTGGGTTTATATGGGGGACTGTTGGATGTAGAGGGAATATCAACATCTTAATGGTGAGCTATATAGCCAAGGCCTTGCTAATATGGATTTTATTTGATATCAAGGGGTTCTAATACACCTTGTTCATTAAGGCCTAACCCTGTTCCTTGATAATGCATTTACTAAAAAATCTTCTTAGCAATTGGATACTGATTATTTTTGAAACAATATGTAAGTCCATTTTGAGGCTGAGGAGGCACATATGGAATAGTATAAGTAAAAAGTAGATCAAACTAAATTAAAGTGGATGAACCAAGTTGATATATAATAGGATCATTATTAATGTGGATAGAATTGATGAGATCTTGAGGTGGACAGGGGAGATTATGACATGGAGATGGAGGGATGATGGGATCTTGTGGTGGGCAGGGAGGATTATGGAATGAAGGTGGAGGGATGATGGGATCTTTTCGTGGACATGGATGATTATGACAAGGAGATGAAGGGATGATGGGATCTTGTGGTGGACATGGAGGGATACTTTGATCTTGACATGGAAGAGGATCATTGGATAGAGTATAAGGGTCATCACACTCTTTCTTAGGGGGTAGATTATGAATGAGACTCAAAGGAATTCTTTTCTCTTGGGATTGAAGTAGATTATGTTGGATAGGAGATAATTGGATAAGGGGGTCATGGTAAAATATTGGATGGGATTGGATATTCTTGGTATCTTGAACTTGACTAATTTCAGAACTTGTTTCTTTAGATTTTGGATAACCCTCTTGACATGGGGTATGCATTTGGATATGTATGGTGGATTCTTGAAAGGACTCAACACTTGGGCATGATGGGGATGGAATTTGATTGGGGCTCAGTGGAGTATTTTTTCTTGGGAGTGGAGTATATGGTGGCATTAGATTTAAGACTATTGAATTATAGAAGGGACTCTAATTACATAATGGATTAGCTAGGATTTTTGTTGTGGATATCCCTTATGGGTAGAGTAGAAATGCTTCTGTTATCCAAAATTAAACCATACAACACAATAGGCACTAAAAGAGAAATTTGCACATTCAAGTTGTCTAATTCACACTGTCTTGTAGGTTTTGTTAGTTTGCATCTACTTACTACATTTATTATCAAATTTTTATTTTATGTACTCTAAGTATTGATCAAATTATTACAAATTCAAAAGTCATCATTGATCATTACATTGTGCATTCATAAGAATGTAGTACAAGTGTCATTTGATTCATGTTTCATGATTCAATAAATAGAGTACATTGCAAATAAGAACAGAAAACTAAAATGTGTAAAAGGTTCCCATGCATTGCCTCATGTTTGTGTTGATTCTGCTGGTCTCTGTCAGGTCCTCTGCATCTAGGTCACTCCTGAGTCTCCATCAGCATTCAGGTCCTTAGGGAAAGCATCATCTACAAGAAAAGAAAAGAAATAACTGTTAGATCCTGATGGATCTAAGCAATACAAGGAAAACAATTACATATATCAGCTATCTGTTACTATCTGCATATCAATCTAAGAACAAATGTAGCAAGAAAATGAAAACTATCACTCACTACAAGGAAGTGTTAAAGGGATGTGTTTTGGAACATGAAACCTTTCACTTTTAGTACCTATTGTGGTGTGTGATTTCATTTTGGACAAGTCAAGAATCTGAATGAAAGAGACTTAGTGTGTTTCCAAACTGAGAAACCTTTTTCAGGATATGTTTCATATTGATATTGCATGTAATTAACAAGTTGTTTTGTAGATAACAGCTAAATGGTTCACTTTTAAGTCATTTTTGAAGATGCAGAACAAGCTAGTTTCCTGTGCCAAGTTGCTACAGGAAGTTCCAGGTTGTTGATCTTCAGAAGAATCAAATTGTTTCACCAAAAGGGATGCTAATTACAGAGTACATTTTCAAAACTTTCAAATTACTTAATGCTGAATATTTTTACAAGTGCTTCAAGACATAATCATAATTTGAATGTTTACAAAATGTTATGACTGGGTGTCACGAACCCATGTTCGAACCTCAGTCATTAACATTCTATCATTTTTGAGTGTCACGAGCCCGTGCTCGAACTTCATTAACAAAATAATAATCATTTACATCTTGTTGTACTTCATGTCATAAATTGACAAATTCAATATAAAAAAGGAAGTGTACAATGATCTGCTATAGGAGCTTCAATAATGCTGGTGTTATTAATTTCAGAATGCCAATGGATCACATTTTTCAGTACTTGTCAAAAATCACAAAACTAGTTCATATGTACAATTTCTGACAAGTGACATCAATTTATTAATGCTGGAATGTAGATCAAATTCTGAAAATTTGAACTCAAAATTCAAAAGTGGTGTGTTTATGTTGGAGGAACCATATGAGTTCATGTTTACAAATGAGGACTGGTGAATAATAGAGAATGCAAAGGAAAGAATGTCAGTCTTTATCATGTTATTGATCACTTTTTTGAAAGCATCAGTGCATTTGCAGTGTATATGAGTGATAACTAAAAAATCTTTTGACTATGTGCACATGTTCAGATATTGTGTTTGCAAAAAATAGAAGAGGCTCATTTTTGCAAAGTACAATTCATTTTCAGAACAAAGGGCTAAATTGTAGGTGTATATAATTTCAATGCTTCTTTTTAAGAAATGGTTCAAAGTTTCATTCAAGGTTGGATGCATGTATTTTGGAACATGATATGTTTGCAAAAACTGGAATAAAGAGTACATTTTCAGCATCTTGAAATTGAAATATTCAAAATTGGAAACCATTTGTACATTCTCAAGTTGATACAGAAAGTTCATTTCAAATGAACAAACATTGGGAGAGATCAAATGTTTTATAACAACAGTAGAATTCATGTTCTGGATTCAAACATCAAACAGAGGCTTTCAAAATAGTGACTGGGGTTTTAATCCCATTTTTATTGCAAAGAGAAAAAATGACATCGACAGTGTGACAAACTTGTTGTTTATCAACAAGTTTAAATTCAAACCCATCATTTTATAAAAAAAGAAAAGTGAAACACACTGTTTCTTTTTAAGAACTGTGTCTATATATGCCATGTTCAAGTTCAAACAACCAGTGGAGAAGGAGGGTTTTGAGGGCACATGTTTATGCTATTGTATTCAGCAAAAAGAGGTATCAGATAGTGCATGTACGTCTTCAACAGTGGACTCCACATTTTGCAAAGAAAAGGTAACATAAAGTTCAAATAGAGAAGGTATGTGTTACTAGCACTAGAGAACTTATGTTTTCTTCATAAGGTTTCATATAATTTTGCAAAAAATTGGGCACATTTTTTGTGGTATTTTTCAATAAAATGTGAAATGACAGTACGGGTATATTAACCAGTAGTAAATCCCAAGTTTTCAGCATTAAAACTTCCATATTCTATGCAAAGGGAGGCACAACAAGGTATGAAAAGAGGCCACATTTCTAAGGAAACAGTAAACATCAAAATGTGCACTTCCAGTAATGAATAACTTTTCCAGATTTTATGCAGGGAAGAAGTCATGTATCTTGGCCATGTTTTTGTATGGAATATTAACAGGAAGTTCAAATAGTGAACTCCATCTTTCAGCATTAAACTTCATGTTTCATGCAGAGAAGGGAATACAACTTTTTCAAACAGAGCCACGTTTTTATCAAAAATGTTAATACAAAGTATAAACAGTGAACACATGTTTCCAGCTACAAACTTTAGTAGTTCATGCAAGAAATAAGGGTTTCAACTTTGTTTTTGGCTTTGTCTTTCAAAATGAACACATGCTTTATATGTTTCCAGCAGAGAACGCAAAGAGAACAGAGCTTCTTCATACAAAGTGGCACATTTTTTATTAAAATGCTAAGATGAAGCAAACAACAAATAAAAGCACGATATAATGCAAGAGAAATGGCATGTTGATAAGGAATTTCAACAAGAAGTATTCACCAGTGAACTCATACTTTTGGCTACAGAGAACCTAGATTTTATGCAAGAAACAGAGGGTTTGTGATGCTATCATCTTTTGAAATAAATATGCATCAACATTGTATGTCGACATCAAACAATAGATAAACCCTTTTATTATGCAGAGATTAACTTACATCAAGCACAAATGAAGATTTATATCATGCAATGGATGCCACATTTCTGAAGAAGGAACAAATTGACAGAGAGTGAAAAGGGTAAGGGACTTACAGTTTCCATCAAAAGGCCAAGTTCTTCATATTTGGTAGAGCAGATTTGCTATTTTTGTGCAAAAAATCTTCAACATATATGCATTTCCAGCCATCAAACAAGCAGATAACTAGGGTTTGAAACCCTTATTTTAGCAAATGGACTTCAAAAATGCCTTGTGTCAGATATCAATATGAAATACCCCCAAAACAAAATGTAATTCTTTTGGAGTCCACAAGGAAAAGTGAATGTCAGAGGGTCAGTTCAGCTACAGGACAAAGTGCCACATCGCACTTTGAAGGACCACATAAGATGCCTCTTCATTTTCCAGCACGTTCACATGTAATTAAGGCAAGTGGGTCGAAGTTTTAGACTCCCCACTTTGTTTAAATTTGCTAAGTTAGTAAATGTTGGAGATTAGATTATAAGATTTAGATTATTATTAATTAGTTTTTGATATTTATATTGAGAACTTTTAATAATAATTTTTGGCATAAACAAATGTTAAAATATTTTTAATATTTGTTTTCTTTTTAATAAATTTGGCTTAAAAATTTGAATGAAGGATTTATTCCTTTAATTGTAAAGCCATTTTATTAAAAGAATAGTTAAATTTTGGCATGATTTATGATGTAAAAGGGATTTTTAATTCCTTATATTAGCCAAAATTTAGGGGGAGATAGATTTTTATTTTTTGATGACATATAGGCTGGATTTTGGGCATGAATTATGGCCAAAAATAGGGCATTTTTGTAAGGGTTAGGCATTCCCGGATTAGGGTTTTTGAGCTCTCTTAAGGAAGGGAGATTGAATTTTTTCAGGGTCGCATGTGTGGGAAAGAGAGCCTATAGTGAACTAATTTTTTCCTAGAAGCTCAAGAGCCCATTTTGTAACCATTTTGCAGAGATTTTTGAAGGAAATATACCAGATTTTAGCTCATTTTGTGTTCAGATTATCATTCCTTTTCATCTTCTTTAGTAAGTGTTTTCAATTCTGATTTTGAATTTGGATGTGAATGTTTCATTGTTCCTTCCAGATTGATAAATTTGATCCATCAAAACTTATTTGAGAAACGTATGTTGTTAAGTGTTGAGTTATTTGTGGTTAAGCCCCGATAATCAAATTCATTAACCTATATGTTGAACAATGTACCAAATCATCTGAATTTCATTGTGTGTTAGATCTGGAATTATTATTTTCTTTTCTAATTTTTGATTCAGTCATTGGTGTATCACCTTATTTTCTAAAGTTTTAAGTTCCCTTTACCCTTTTCCCATCAATTTTTTCAGGTTAGTAAAGTGATAGCCAATATTTTATAGGAACCGGCCTAGAATCTAGAGATTCCTCTCTAATCATAGTCCACCCACAGCTAGGAGAGGTTTCCATTGTTATCTAGAATTATTGTTAGCCTCATTGCCTGATAGAGGTAACAATTCTAGTGCTGAACAGTTTTTGCCACACCCGGTGGGACACACGAACTGCTTCCCAGTTCTGAACTGTTTAATATATGGTGGTTTCAATTTTCAGCTACAGCTCTAAGTGTCAATTTTGATGAGCAGAACTCCTACCAGAGAAAATAAGGAGGGGTTTGTTTATCAAGATTTACAATCAAGCAGAAGGGGAGGAAGATCATCTAGAGGTGGAAGAGCATTGCATGATTCTAGAGGTATTTCTTTGAATTCAAACTTCTCACCATTTGATAATCCTATTTTCCAACAGCAAGCTGCAAATTCAGAAGAACTTGAGGTTATCATTAAGGAGATCAATCTTCCTGAAGATCTAGACATTCCTAATCATACTGGGTCTCAATTTCCAAATTTTTAAGATTTATCTATTAACAATTTTGTTCTTAGAGCTTCTGTGAGTGGTGCTGTAATAACTCCCCAGCATCGAAAGACTTATCAAAGGAAGGTGGTGCAGCCTCCTTTTGTTACACCAACTATTCAGCAGCAAGCTCCTCCATATCAAGCAATGGCTAGAAATTTTCCATTTGTCACATTCAATCAAGGCAGTCCTTTGAGGATTGCAAATCACAACAATGTTCCATTGGTTTCTCTAAAGGGATTGCCAACATTTACTAGAGAAGGATCAGTGACAGAAATTGAACATATTAGAGATGTTGCAACCCTGTGCAATGTCCATCATATTACTGAAGAAGATGTAGCTTTGAAGCTATTGGTAGCATCACTCAAAGGAAAAGCTCTTGACTGGTTCAGAACCCTTACAGTAGATTATATTGCTACTTGGGATGCTTTAGGTGAAAAGTTATCAAAGTTTTTTGAGGATAAATCTGATAATCTGTCTCTTATGGAGCAATTAACGACAATCAAAAGAGCTTCGCAAGAGGAGATGAGTGATTTCAATCTACAATTTTAGAAGACTTGGAATTAGATCCCTGCTATGGTAAGGCCTTCAACTGAGTATGCATTCCTATATTATTTGAAGTCTTAATAGTGATATTTCTATAATGATTCAATCTATGGGAGGTAATACTCTGCCTCAAGCTTTTGATTTTTCTATTAGGGTAGAGAATAGTCTTATCCAGGCAGGGAAGATAGCTCCTAGGCCTCCTATGCCTTTCTTTCCCCATATTTAGTCAAATATGCCATTAGTGGTTCCACCATTAGCTGTTGTTCCATCCTATAAGCCTTCAGAAATAGCTCCTGTAGCTTATCCAAATGAGTTGCAAACTATTAAGGACATCCAGCAAAAAAATGAGAATTTGTTATAGTCTTTCAAAAATAAGTTAGTAGCCCTTAAAAGGAGTCAAGCACAGGTTAACCCTGCTGTTCAGAACCAGTTTGTTGGTTCATCATCAACACCATACCCAAATCAGTCCAATTTTTAGTCTAATAGGCAATAGTTTCAAGGTAATACCAATGCAAATAGGCAGAATTGGAACATGAGGCCAAATAGGCAGTATAATCTAGCACCTCTTAATGCTGTTAGGGACATTGTACCATCTCAGAATAATATTGCTACTGACTGGTGTTTTCCATGTAGTGAAGCACATTATCAATCAACATGTTCTAAATGTATTTTGAATCAAGCTCTTATGGTTCAAAATTCATTGAATTCACAACAGAATATATTTGTTGAAGAGGTTCAAAATCAGGGAGATCCGAGTGTTGAAACTGGGTTTTTGAATTGGCAAGAGGAAGAATTTTGTGGATTTAATGAGGATACATCAATTGCAGCAAATAATAGAGCCAAAAAGAGAGCTCTTGAAGCAGATCAATCTGTTGGAAATACTTCTAGTTCACCAGTTTCTATCTTGAAGAATCTGACAGTTACTGCTTCTAAAGATCAGTATCTTAAAGGGGCTGATTAAGGATCACCTAGATCAACACATAAGGTACAGTTTTTAGTTCCTTTTAATATTGTTGATACAATGAAGAAAACCAATGTTACTTTGTCCACTTGGGACACTCTGCATATTCCAGGTCAAATTGAAATATTGAAAGAAGGTTTATCTAAGTTGTCAAGCAATTCTCAGCAAGCTGTCCAACAGCAACCAAATGTAGTTATGGTTAATTTTGAGTCTTCAAAAGCTCAAGATAAATCATCTAAAGAGGCAAGCAAGCTTATAAAAGTACAACAACCAGCAAATTCAGACGTAAAGAAGGCTGTTAATACTAAAAAACCAGCAGTTTTTGCTGATCAAAAGACATCAAATGTTCAAAAAACATCAGAGAAGGAAGGTAAAAAGACTCCAAATCAGAAGCCTCCTTTTTATGTTACTCTTATTATTGGAAATAAGCTAGTTCATAATTGCATGGTTGATAGTGGTGCTACTAGTACAGTTATGCCAAAGAAAGTGGTTGATTCTTTGAATCTTAAGTACGAACCTCTTGAAAAAGGTGTAGTACAGCTTGATGGTACTACTGTTAAGACCTTAGGAGTTATCAAAAATTCAAGTTTGACATTTCATTCATGCCCAAATTTTTCCATTCCATAGGATATCTATGTGATTGACCTACCAACTTACTTTGCCATATGTTTATCTAGGGATTTCACAGCTAGAATTGATGGATACTTTTCATCAGATTGGTCAAGTCTATTTTTTAGAACAAGGTATGGTACTAGAGTGACAATCAAGTCTAAACCCTTCTCAAAAAATCATATAGAACCATATAATCCCAGTCCAGTCAATGCAAACTATATAAACATGGAGCAACAAGAAATACCTAAATGTTCATCATATAATACTAAAATCGAACCATATCTAGATATTGTTTTAGATGAATGGGCTTTCAAAAATGCTCA
Organism: Chamaecyparis obtusa; assembly: GCA_027943335.1. Lineage (NCBI taxonomy): Eukaryota > Viridiplantae > Streptophyta > Pinopsida > Cupressales > Cupressaceae > Chamaecyparis > Chamaecyparis obtusa. The sequence continues at coordinate 298,765 of BSBK01005981.1, read as the reverse complement.
TAATGATGAATCATTTGGTGCTGGATTTGGAAATTATATGATGTTTGAATCAGATGTTGTTATTCCTAATCTGATTAAAGGTCAAGAATCTGAATCTAATGAGTCAAATCAGCTTTGGGATTTATTTTTTGATGGTTCAAGGAATAAGGATGGAGTTGGTGGAGGAGTTATGTTAATATCTCCTGATGGAGACAGATTTTATGCTGCCTATAAGTTAAATTTTCCTTGTTCCTATAATGTAGCTGAGTATGAAAGTTTAATCCAGGGATTAGAATGGGCAAGGCTGAAAGGTATTAAGTGTCTCAGAGCTTTTGGAGATAGTGAGCTTATTGTTAAGCAGGTGAGAGGCCTTAATACTGTGAAGAATGATTTATTAAAGATGTACAAGTCTAGGGTATCTGATATGCTAGCAGAATTTGATGCATTTAATCTGATTTCAATTCCTAGAAGGGAAAATCTTCATGCAGATAGGCTGGCTAAAATTGGTGCTCATACTGATATAATAGAAAATAAAGGACTGATTTCTGATCAGTCACATGTTAAGATAATTGTCAGGTCCTCTATACTTGATAATGATGCATATTGACAAGTTTTCAATACTGATGAGCATATTTTGAGTTTTCTGATAGAAACTAATGACTTCTCAGCTCCTAAGGACAACAAGAGTAATCAGCAAATTGAGGATCAGATTATCCAGTTGAAGTCCAATAAGTTGCCAAAGGGACTAGTTAGCTTGGAATCCGCTTTCAATTCTGATGATCAGTTCAGAAAAGGTAAAACCAACTTGCTGGTTAAAGAAGATCATTATGAAGAAGTTGAAATTTTCAGAGACAAGTGGTTGAAAGTTGGTAAGATAAATTCTCCTAAGGAAAAAGAGTTGTTCATTGATCTTTTTAGAGAATTTAATGATGTTTTTGCTTGGGACTATTCTGATCTTAAGGGCTTTGATCCACAACTCACTCAGCATACTATAGAATTAGAGCCCAATGCAAAGCCTATTTGGCAAAGACAAAGGCCTATCAACCCAAAATTGGAGCCATTAATGCTCAAGGAGTTAATAAAACTGTTAGATGGTGGCATTGTTTTTCCTATTATACACACATCTTGGGTTTCTAACTTAGCTCCAGTTAGGAAGAACAATGGTGAGATTAGACTTTGTGTAGATTTCAGAGACCTCAATAGGGCATCTCTAAAAGATAGATATCCACTTCCTTCCATGGAGCAGATTTTGCAATATGTGTTAGGATCAGAGAAATTCTCTCTTTTGGATGGGTATTCTGGTTATAACCAAATTCTGGTTAAGGAATCAGATTAGTATAAAATAGCTTTTACAACAAAGTGGGGTACTATGGCTTACAGGAGGATGCCCTTTGGATTGTCCAATGCTGGGGCAATGTTTCAAAAGGTAATGGATATGGCCTTTAAGAATTTGATGTATAAGTTTGTTTTAGTTTACCTTGATGATATAACAATTTACAACAAAGAAGTTGGTCAACATATTGATCATTTGAGACAAATTTTGCAAAGATGTAGGGAATTTGGAATCTCCTTAAACCCTAAGAAGTCTGTATTTGTAGTTCATGAAGGAAAGCTCTTGGGCTATAAGGTATCTAAGGAAGGAACCACAATAGATCTTGAAAGAATCCACGCAATCCTTGAACTTTCATTGCCTAAACATATGAAAGGTTTGCAAAGTTTCATTGGGAGAATTAATTTTGTGAGAAGGTTTATTCTGGATATTGCAAATTTGTTGAAACCATTGACCTCGATGCTTAAAAAACATGTTTCCTTCAGCTGGACTGAAGAAGGAAAAAAGAATTTTGAATTGATTAAACAAGCTTTATCTTCAGCTCCTACTCTTGTTAATCCAAATTTCACTAAAGATTTTATTTTATATGCCTATGGTGCTACTGATACAATTTCAGCTATGCTGGTTCAGAAAAATGAAGGACAGGAGTAGCCAATTGCTTTTTTCAGCAAAGGTATGGACGACTATGAGAAAAGGTACACATTTGTAGAAAAAAATGTACTTGCTGCTATTAAAGCATTGAAAAAATTTAAGCATTTGATTGCCAGCAATAGAGTGCATTTAATGGTTGCACATCCAAGTATAAAAGAATTTTTGCTGAATAAGGATGTAAATGAAAAATGTGCTGGTTGGATAACTAGGGTGATGGAGTATGATGTTCAGATTCATGTTACAAAGCTAGTAAGAGGGAAAGGCCTTTGTTCCCAGCTGGCAAATGAAGAGGAAAGTGCTGAAATCTTTAATGAAACTGAAAGTTCTCAGGTTGATGCTGTTCTAATTTTTAATTCAGCAACCTAGTTATCTGATATGACAAGGTATCTTCAAACTGGACAATGTCCAAGTGATCTAAATAAGGCCAAAAGGAGGTACTACATGTTACAATCTATCCCATATGTCCTTATTGATGGTGTTTTATATAGAAAAGATTATTCTGGAATGTTTCTTAAATGTGTTGATACACTAGATCAGAATAGAATATTATATGAATTTCATGATGGATCATGTGGTGGTCATTTTAGTCCTAAAACTACAGCTTGGAAATACTAAGGGTAGGCTATTATTGGCCTGATCTATTTAAAGATGCTTATGCTTGGGCTAGAAAATGTCAGAAATGTGCATTGTTTGCAGGAAAACAAAAGCTTGCTGCATTGCCATTGAAACCTGTTATTGTTGATCAGCCATTTGCCAAGTGGGGTATGGACTTCATTGGTCCTATTCACCCTAATTCTACTGTAGGTCATAAGTGGATTTTGACTGCTACTGACTATTTCACGAGATGGACTGAGGCAATTGCATTGAAGGAAGCCACTGGACCTGTTGTTCTAAAGTTTTATGAAGATATAATTACCAGGTTTGGGGTTCCTCAATCAATTATTTCTGATAATGCTATGGCTTTTATTGGATTATCTATTACAGAATGGGGGCTATCAAGAATGGAGTGTACCTTAATACTTCCTCAAACTACTATCCTTAGGGTAATGGTCTTGCAGAATCTACTAACAAAAACCTAACAAGGATTATCAAAAAGATTCTGTAGGAAAATAAGCGAGATTGGCATTCAAAATTGAAGGCAGCCTTATGGCTGGATAGAATTACACCTAAACAGGTAATTGGGAACTCTCCTTATGTCCTAGTTTATGGTAAAGAGGCTAGGTTGCCAGTATCTACAAAATTTCCAGCATTGCAACTTGTTGATCAGATGTTGTTATTTGAGGAAGAGGACCCTTTAAAACTCAGGTATGTGGATTTGCTACAGTTGGAAGAAGAAAGAAGAAAAGCCTTGGATATAATGGAGCTTAAGAAAGCTCAAACTAAAAAATCTTTTGACAAGAAGGCTAAGTTCAAAAATTTCAAGGAAGGAGACCTGGTTCTTAAGTGGGATGTTTTGAAAAGTAGGCTAGGGCAACATGGTAAGTTTGATAATTTTTGGTTAGGCCCTTTTGTCATAACAGCCTACAAGGAGAATAATGATTTTCAGTTGTCCACAACTGAAGGGGAAGAGCTACAAATTCCAGTTAATGGAATACACCTCAAGCTTTGCTTTGAGGGATAGGTTTGTTTTAGTTTTCAATTTCAATAAGTGTTGTCCAAGCACTAGGTCTTTAGGTTTTTTTGTTTCTAGGTTTTTTAGGTTGCATTTGAGTCTAGTTATAGATGCATTTTCATTTCAATAAACTACATTCATGGTTTAGTTTTCTAGGTTTTGATGCCCTAGGATAAGTCTACAGGTCATGTTTAGCAGGCAGACATCCAGCATAAGTCACCAAAATTGTTATCCAAAACTAAACCATACAACACAATAGGCACTAAAAGAGAAATTTGCACATTCAAGTTGTCTAATTAACAATGTCTTGTAGGTTTTGTTAGTTTGCATCTACTTACTACATTTATTATCAGATTTTTATTTTATGTACTCTAAGTATTGATCAAATTATTACAAATTCAAAAGTCATCATTGATCATTACATTGTGCATTCATAAGAATGTAGTACAAATGTTATTTGATTCATGTTACATGATTCAATAAATAGAGTACATTGCAAATAAGAACATAAAACTAAAATGTGTAAAAGGTTCTAATGCATTGCCTCATGTTTGTGTTGATTCTGCTGGTCTCTGTCAGGTCCTCTGCATCTAGGTTGCTCCCGAGTCTCCATCAGCATTCAGCTCCTTAGGACAAGCATCATCTACAAGAAAAGAAAAGAAATAACTGTTAGATCTTGATGGATCTAAGCAATACAAGGAAAACAATTACATATATCAGCTATCTGTTACTATCTGCATATCAATCTAAGAACAAATGTAGCAAGAAAATGAAAACTATCACTCACTACAAGGAAGTGTTAAAGGGACGTGTTTTGGAACATGAAACCTTTCACTTTTAGTACCTATTGTGGTGTGTGATTTCATTTTGGACAAGTCAAGAATCTGAATGAAAGGGACTTAGTGTGTTTCCAAACTGAGAAACCTTTTTCAGGATATGTTTCATATTGATATTGCATGTAATTAACAAGTTGTTTTGCAAATAACAACTGAATGGTTCACTTTTCAGTCATTTTTTAAGATGTAGAACAAGCTGGTTTCCCGTGCCAAGTTGCTACAGGAAGTTCCAGGTTGCTGATCTTCAGAGGAATCAAATTGTTTCACCAAAAGGGATGCTGATTACAGAGTACATTTTCAAAACTTTCAAATGACTTAATGCTGAATATTTTTACAAGTGCTTCAAGATGTCATCATAATTTGAATGTTTACAAAATGTTATGACTGGGTGTCACGAACCCATGTTCGAACCTCAGTCATTAAAATTCTATCATTTTTGAGTGTCACGAGCCCGTGCTTGAACTTCATTAACAAAATAATAAACATTTACATCTTGTTGTACTTCATGTCATAAATTGACAAATTCAATATAAAAAAGGAAGTGTACAATGATCTGCTATAGGAGCTTCAATAATGCTGGTGTTATTAATTTCAGAATGCCAATGGATCACATTTTTCAGTACTTGTCAAAAATCACAAAACTAGTTCATATGTACAATTTCTGACAAGTGACATATCAATTTATTAATGCTGGAATGTAGATCAAATTCTAAAAATTTGAACTCAAAATTCAAAAGTGGTGTGTTTATGTTGGAGGAACCATATGAGTTCATGTTTACAAATGAGGACTGGTGAATAATAGAGAATGCAAAGGAAAGAATGTCAGTCTTTATCATGTTATTGATCACTTTTTTGAAAGCATCAGTGCATTTGCAGTGTATATGAGTGATAACTAAAAAATCTTTTGACTATGTGCACATGTTCAAATATTGTGTTTGCAAAAAATAGAAGAGGCTCATTTTTGCAAAGTAAAGTTCATTTTCAGAATAGAAGGCTGAATTGTAAGTGTATATACTTTCAATGCTTCTTTTTAAGAAATGGTTCAAAGTTTCATTCAAGGTTGGATGCATGTATTTTGGAACATGATATGTTTGCAAAAACTAGAATAAAGAGTACATTTTCAGCATCTTGAAATTGAAATATTCAAAATTGGAAACCATTTGTACATTCTCAAGTTGATACAGAAAGTTCATTTCAAATGAACAAACATTGGGAGAGATCAAATGTTTTATAACAACAGTAGAATTCATGTTCTGGATTTGAACATCAAACAGAGGCTTTCAAAATAGTGACTGGGGTTTCAATCCCATTTTTATTGCAAAGAGAAAAAATGACATTGACAGAGTGACAAACTTGTTGTTTATCAACAAGTTTAAATTCAAACCCATCATTTTATTTAAAAAAAAAGTGAAACACATTGTTTCTTTTTAAGAACTGTGTCTATATATGCCATGTTCAAGTTCGAACAACCAGTGGAGAAGGAGGTTTTTGAGGGCACATGTTTATGCTATTGTATTCAGCAAAAAGAGGTATCAGACAGTGCATGTACGTCTTCAACAGTGGACTCCACATTTTGCAAAGAAAAGGTAACATAAAGTTCAAATAGAGAAGGTATGTGTTACCAGCACTAGAGAACTTATGTTTTCTTCATAAGGTTTCATATAATTTTGCAAAAAATTAGGCACGTTTTTTGTGGTATTTTTCAATAAAATGTGAAATGACAGTGCGGGTATATTAACCAGTAGTAAATCCCAAGTTTTCAACATTAAAACTTCCATATTCTATGCAAAGGGAGGCATGAGAAGGTATGAAAAGAGGCCACGTTTCTAAGGAAACAGTAAACATCAAAATGTGCACTTCCAGTAATGAATAACTTTTCCAGATTTTATGCAGGGAAGAAGTCATGTATCTTGGCCATGGTTTTGTATGGAATATTAACAGGAAGTTCGAATAGTGAACTCCATCTTTCAGCATTAAACTTCATGTTTCATGCAGAGAAGGGAATACGACTTTTTCAAATAGAGCCACGTTTTTATCAAAAACATTAATACAAAGTATAAACAGTGAACACATGTTTCCAGCTACAAACTTTAGTAGTTCATGCAAGAAATAAGGGTTTCAACTTTGTTTTTGGCTTTGTCTTTCAAAATGAACACATGCTTTATATGTTTCCAGCAAAGAACACAAAGAGAACAGAGCTTCTTCATACAAAGTGACATGTTTTTTATTAAAACGCTAAGATGAAGCAAACAACAAATAAAAGCATGATATAATGCAAGAGAAATGGCATGTTGATAAGGAATTTCAACAAGAAGTATTCACCAGTGAACTCATACTTTTGGCTACAGAGAACCTAGATTTTATGCAAGAAATAGAGGGTTTGTGATGCTATCATCTTTGGAAATAAATATGCATCAACATTGTATGTCGACATCAAACAATAGATAAACCCTTTTATTATGCAGAGATTAACTTATATCAAGCACAAATGAAGATTTATATCATGCAATGGATGCCACGTTTCTAAAGAAGGAACAAATTGAGAGAGAATGAAAAGGGTAAGGGACTTACAGTTTCCATCAAAAGGCCGAGTTCTTCATATTTGGTAGAGCAGAATTGCTATTTTTGTGCAAAAAATCTTCAACAAAGATGCATTTCCAGCCATTGAATGAGCAGATAACTAGGGTTTGAAACCCTTATTTTAGCAAATGAACTTCAAAAATGCCTTGTGTCGAATATCAATATGAAATACCCCCAAAACAAAATGTAATTCTTTTGGAGTCCACAAGGAAAAGTGAATGTTAGAGGGTCAATTCAGCTGTAGGACAAAGTGCCACATCGCACTTTGAAGGACCACATAAGATGCCTCTTCATTTTCCAACACGTTCACATGTAATTAAGGCAAGTGGGTCGAAGTTTTAGACTCCCCACTTTGTTTAAATTTGCTAAGTTAGTAAATGTTGGAGATTAGATTATAAGATTTAGATTATTATTAATTAGTTTTTGATATTTATATTGAGAACTTTTAATAATAATTTTTGGCATAAACAAATGTTAAAATCTTTTTAATATTTGTTTTCTTTTTAATAAATTTGGCTTAAAAATTTGAATGAAGGATTTATTCCTTTAATTGTAAAGCCATTTTATTAAAAGAATAGTTAAATTTTGGCATGATTTATGATGTAAAAAGGATTTTTAATTCCTTATATTAGCCAAAGTTTAGGGGGAGATAGATTTTTATTTTTTGATGACATATAGGCTGGATTTTGGGCATGAATTATGGCCAAAAATAGGGCATTTTTGTAAGGGTTAGGCATTCCCGGATTAGGGTTTTTGAGCTCTCTTAATGAAGGGAGATTGAATTTTTTCAAGGTCACATGTGTGGGAAAGAGAGCCTATAGTGAACTAATTTTTTCCTAGAAGCTCAAGAGCCCATTTTGTAACCATTTTGCAGAGATTTTTGAAGGAAATATACCAGATTTCAGCTCATTTTGTGTTCAGATTATCATTCCTTTTCATCTTCTTTAGTAAGTGTTTTCAATTCTGATTTTGAATTTGGATGTGAATGTTTCATTGTTCCTTCTAGATTGATAAATCTGATCCATCAAACCTTATTTGAGAAATGTATGTTGTTAAGTGTTGAGTTATTTGTGGTTAAGCCTTGATAATCAAATTCATTAACTTATATGTTGAACAGTGTACCAAATCATCTGAATTTCATTATGTGTTAGATCTGGAATTATTATTTTCTTTTCTGATTTCTGCTTCAGTCATTGGTGTATCACCTTATTTTCTAAAGTTTTAAGTTCCCTTTACCCTTTTCCCATCAATTTTTTCAGGTTAGTAAAGTGATAGCCAATATTTTATAGGAACCGGCCTAGAATCCGGAGATTCCTCTCTAATCAGAGTCCACCCACAACTAGGAGAGGTTTCCATTGTCAACTAGAATTGTTGTTAGCCTCATTGCCTGATAGAGGTAACAATTCTAGTGCTGAACAATTTGATTGTTGGATGCATTTCTAGGTGGAGATAGTGTGGAGGAAGAAAAGGTAGGAGATATGGACATTACTTGTAGGCCATTGCTAGACACAAGTATATGATTTTGATCATGTTTGGGGATAGCATCTTGACATATGTTTAACTCCTCATTCAATAATTTTAAATATTTAAACATTCTAAATATAAATCCATGATTGTTTGGAAGGATATGAGAATCCATCTAATGAGATGGGATATGATGCAACGATGGGACATGCTAAGGTGGTGGGACATGCTGATGTATTGGGACATGTTGATTTTCTCGGATATACTGAGGTACTAGGACTTGATGAGGTGTTGGGATTTGTTGGGGTGATGGGACATGTTGAGGTGCTAGGACATACTGAGGTACTAGGACTTGATGAGGTGTTGGGATTTGTTGGGGTGTTGGGACATGTTGAGGTGCTAGGACATGCTGAGGTGCTAGAATATATTGGGGTGTTAGAATATGTCGAGGTACTAGAATATGCTGAGAAGTTGGTACATGTTGGGGTAATTGGTATTATTGAGGTACTTGGATCTGCTGGGGTGCTTAGTATTGATGAGGTGATTGGATCTACTGGGGTGCTTGGTATTGCTAAGGAAATGCTATAATATGGGAAGTGTTAGGCCCATTTGTTATTAATTATTGTAGAAGGCTCATAATCATTGAATACTCAAGATTTGTTGGAGTTGTCCCTTGATTAATTTGGGGTTGTCCTGAATTGGAAAGGATACCTAGAAAATAAAGAATAGAAGGATTGAGTTTAAGTTCTCCTAGTGGGGGTGTCCCTTTATTAGGTTGGGGAACTATGCTAGAAGAAATTGCTACCATTGTTTGTAAGGTACTTGCTAGATGAGCCAAGGTCAATATGGAAGGTGCTGGTGTGGTATAAAGTATTCTAGGTGTGAGTGTAAAGTTGGAAAATAGGGGATTGTTGTACTGGACCCCTAGGGTGCTAGAATATATGGTGACTTGGGAAGCATTTTGTGTGGAACTGGTGGAAGGGAAGACTGAACTGAGTGGTAGGGGTGTTGTTGAGGCCTTCCAATATTTTGGCATAGGTATTTCTTCTATTATGGTGGATGCATCAGTTCTAGTGCATAGTTTAGCACCTTTTTGTATGAGCATGTGAAGGTTTTTGTTTAGGTCAGGTTCTGCCATAGACTCCATGATTTATTTTGCCTTTGCATTAGCTAGGGCTTTTTCAACCTCTTATTTTGTACATCTAGATTTGATTTCATTGAGGGAGAGTTCATGCACTTGTAAAGTATTATTTAGTGTTTTCTCATGAAATAAAAATATCTCAGGAATCTTATAGTCTAGTGTCAAGTTTTTGGGTGCAAATTCAATGTCCTGATGGGGATCATGGACGAGGATTTGATTGTAGTCCATTGTGTCCTTACTCTTCTTGGATTGAGTATTTGACATATGTAAGTCTATGATGAATGTGAAATAACTAAGGAAACCAAATTCTATATTTTTGGATATGGGATGATACTGAAAACTAGGAATGAATAATCAAATATGACTTCTAAGGTGTAATTACCTTACTCTAAGAGATATTATAGAAACTTTGAAGGTAAAAACCTCTGAGGAAAGACCCAAATAATAATGAGGACTATCTTGACACCAAAAAGGTAGGACAAAAGTGATAAAACCTGGTAATAGTATTTGTCTAAGATAAATATTAACCAAAATGATAGGATGACTATGCTGATGCCAGTAGATAAAGATAGTGCTGACGATGTCAAGATAAAACACAAGATCACTATAGGAATGTCCTAGGAAAAAACACCCTCTAATTTGAGAAAATGACTTTAGGACGTGCAATAATTTAACCCTAAGATATGGAAGCTATTTTTTTGAGATTTTTGGATATTGAGACTAATATGATGACTATGCAAAGATGTGAGACTCTAAGATATGCCTATTTAAGGAACCATGATGTAATGTTTTTAGGATGTTGTAGGACCAATTATTGTAGGATAAATCTTGTAGGAAAAATTGTTGTAGGACCAATCTTGTAGGAAAAATTATTATAGGACCAACCTTATAGGATAAATTGTTGTAGGACCAATATTTAGTACAAATTATTGTAGGACCAATTGTTGTAGGATAAATTTTGTAGGACCAATTGTCATAGGAAAACTGTTGTAGGACCAAAATAAACAAACTCAAAATTAGTGTGTAGCTCCAAGATTGACTCAAAAGAAATAATATGTGTATGTTTAACAACTTTTTCAAGGTGCAAGTTTTCATGAAGTCAATCACAACAAAAGCAGTATGCAGGCAGTTTAATCTATGGTCAAATTTGGCTTCATCTAAAATATTATAGGCCCATTTCTTGGGTGTTTGTCAGCTCACACAATATAAGTGGCACACAACTAGAGCTAAAAATATTTTGAAGGTATCTATGCTATCACCTTTTCTAGGTATTGTTGTCATGTTAATGAATATCTATTTTGCAACACAATATCCCTAGGACATATATGATGAGAATCTTGCAGGAGATTCTTTTTCAGCCTCCCCGTCCACTATAATAAGACAAATATTTAGAGGCAAACCAAATTCTCTCTAATTAATAGGTTGTAGAATTTCTATGGAGTCTCCCTAATTGGTTTGTAAGCATGCGACTCACTTAAGAGCCTAGTTGACCATGCTGGTTGCCTAGGGATAATTTACTTGGTCCAGACTATCATCAACACACCTTGCCTGAGCTTGATGAGATAATACTAGATTTTCCTCAGAGTCTTATTTATATATCAACCATAAGGATTTTACAGTCTGAGGTCGTCCTCTATAATGGGTTAAGAGAACCCTCGAGATAGGTCTCTCTAAAATAAACATGGTTGCTAATCTAACAGATTGTACAAGCGCACCAAGAACTCCAAACACCCAGTTAATCATATTAAGCACCAATAGTCAAATGTAAACTAAGACATCATCCATACAAGAACATGAGTTCAATTTTAAGCCCAAACCAAATGAGATTTTCCTTGTTCAATTTTAGATGCACCAAAATTCAAATGTATTTTGCTTTGTTCAATTTTATTGCACCAATATCAAAGGGTGTTTGCCTTGTTCAATTCTTTAAACCACTATGTCAATTTTAAGCACCAAAACAAGATATGAAATATGATGTTTGTGCATGCAATGTTTGTTTTAAAGAACCAAAATGAAAGATGAATTGGTTTTTAGTTAACAATATTAAAACCTACTTCCAAGCCACAAGCTAAAAGAAAAGTTAGTATTGAAAAGACCTAGCAATTAATTTTGATAATCATAATTAGTACTCATATCAACACATAGATTATTGTATTTATCTGATAGTTTGATCATCTAGTCTATGTACATGTTAAAGAGGCCTCCATATCTGAATTCTATTTCCAATTGATTAAGGGAACCTATGTGAGTTGGTTCTCTATTTTCTTCTATCTGTCTCTCTCTTCTTTGTTGTTCAATGAGTAGTTGGACCTTGACCTTCTTATGCTTGGAAGGAACATTGCGCTTTCTCATTACAATCAAGTGCATATTTTCAACAATGAAAATGTGTCATTTTACAATAGACAATAAGAATTTAGACAAAAGAGAAGCAAATCTCGTTTGTAATTTCAAAACAATGTTTTAGATAAAACAATTATCACCTACACCTGCATACAAAAAGAAAAGTTTTCAAAGATCTATATATAAACATTTTGAAAATATTTCTCATCCAAATTAAAATTAAAAAGAGAAGAACCCCTGTCTAATTTCAAGGCCTTTCCAAAAATGTAAAATTTTCAAACAAAAATGTTGATTTATGTCTAGAGATAATTTTTCTTTATGAAATCTCATAAAAAATTAAAATAAAATTAGAAAAATCTTAAATTTGGACTGTAGCTTCCTTATGTCAAAAAAAACCTACAATTTTTTTTTCATATCATAATTCCTTATTTTGTGTCCTAGGGACCCATTTTATTAAAACAAACCAGTTTTAATAGATCTATTTTTCTTGCAAATATTTTTCAACAAAATTAAAATAATAGAGAATAGATCCCCTGTATAATTTCATAAATTTTTTAAAATGTAAAATTTTCAAAGAAATACACTGATTTGTGCCTAGAAATGATTTTTTTTATGAAATATCATAAAATTAAAAAAAAAAAAGAAACCCCAAAAACATAGATTTTGGACTATGACCTCTTTATATTAGCATAAACCTGCAAAACAATTTTCATAAAAAAAATCCAAGCGATTTGAAAGATATGACCAAATTTCATGTCGGGCTCACCATTTGTAATCGAGTATAATATGATAATAAAAACCTGTAATAACATAGAAAATCTCAACCATAAAGAGATTGTTAGTGCAGTTAGTATTCCCAATAATCAAGAAAGGATGTAAGATAAACAATAAACATAAACATCAATACATAATGAAATCAATTCAAGAAACAAACAAATATGCACACCATGCAATCCTTCCTTGGTGTTCTCCTTCTCATGCAATGTGGGCTCTCAAAATTGAGCTCAAGATCATGTCTGCATAATGTATGCACCCTAAAATGGTCGCCTAGACTTTGGGCCCCCATTCAACAATTTATCAATTTCCTGAATCAACATCTTCAACTCAATATCATTTTCCTTGATCAAATCCTAGTGCTATCATTTATTTGATTATATTCTATGGCCTAACCATTTTATCCTAAGTCTTTATTTATTTAAAAGGAATTCCCTCCCCTTTTATTAAATAAAAAGCCCCCCTTTTCCTCTTATCCTAAGTTGCACAAATAAAACATTATTCCTATTTTATAAAAGGAAGAAAAGGCCTTTTTGTCTCATATGGACACAAAAGTCAACTCTTATTTTCTCATTGGAGGAGATTTGTGCACATGGATTGTTCCTTTTTCAAGCTCCACCCTTGATTAAATCTTTTGCCTCTTAATCTCCATGGTCCATTCCTTTTCAATTCCTTTAAAAGGAGAGCTCTTTTCTCATTCTAGGATCCCAACTTTGAATACTAATCTTATGTTGCAAGATTTTTTGGAGACTTTGGAGCTTTGGAGATCTTCATGCATTTTAGCTTTCATTCTTGCATCATAGCTTCATATTTATGCTTTCTTAGCTTAGTTTCCTTTATGCTCTAGATTAGCTCACATAGATTAATTAGTAAGGTTTGTAATCCTTTCATTTCCATAGCTTACTTGCATCTTCATTCTTAGCATAGTTGCATTGCATTTCCATTATTGATTCTTGAAGATATTGGCATTCTTGCCCTTGTCTCTTTGAATCTCCCATTGTGTGGTTTACTAACAAGGTTGCATGCTTCAATAGCTCTAGCTGAGAGCACTATCAAACACCCTTGTGACTCCATACCTAGGGAGCTCTAGGTCACTTTCTCAAGGTTTCCCATTCATGGATTCCCTTGGAAGTAATGACTTAGAGAAGTGCACAATTTAGAGTGTACACATAAGAATTCAAATCAATTGTGGTTTTTAAAATATGAGAAAAGACTCTCTATTTATAATATTTTAGGGGTTCTAACCAAGAATCCATGATTGAGGGGCTGATTGACTATGATTGAGGAGTTGAACTCAGAGTGAGTAGGAGTTCAACTCTTCTTGAATGCCTTGATTAGGGGATCAAGATTGATCTATTGCAAATAGATTGGATATATGACTTGAATGGACTGGTGAGATAACAAAATAAAATGGTGAGTTAACCAATTGCATGGATGAGTTATCTGATTGCATGGATTAGAAGACTGAATTGACTGAAGACTTAACTGATTGATGAGGGAGGAATTAACAATGTCGATTGAATAATTAGGAGAGGGAATTGTGGAGTGAATTGAAAGTCAGTGCGAGTTAGCTTTGGAGGAATAAATCATAATTAAATAAAAAAAATTATTTACTTGCACATGTGACAATTGATAAATAAATAACTAATATTTATTTATGAGAAAAGGATAATTAATATAATTAAATAAAATTTATTTAATTATGGTAGGGAGTTGATTTAATTATTTTATAAACATAATAATTAGGAAGAGTGAATATCAATTAAATTTGATTGTTTAATTAATTATAATGAGATAGGGTATAATTAAATAATTAATAATTATTTAATTATATTATAGATGAATAATTGTTTAGATTTTCAATAATTAAAGTAATTAATTAAAATCACTTAATTATGGAATTAGGGAGAAATGCTATTTTTTTTTAAATCTTAGAATATGGTAGAAAGACACAATTTAATTAAATAATAAGTATTATTTAATAAATTAAGAGAACTGTCAGTAATGTCATTGCATTCAAATAATAGGCTATTTTTAAGTGTCTACAGGTATAAACCACATATCAAATATTGCATAGTACAAGGAATGACAATTGAGCTAGGTGATGCAATTGGCCACATGACTATCTCCAAGTTACCCACCATTAGGGACAGAGACACTCAAACCTGAAACTCAGGTAGAATGATGTTTTGGTACTTGTCCACATTAGTACAATAGTTGAAGTGCACACACACACACACATTTGATAATCAATCAAGATGCAAAGGAGGGGAACAAGACATTGTGTCGACCTCACAAGCAAGTAACTACAACTTAGTTCTATCTCATACACACACATCATGGATCATCATCATAAGCATCTCCATGATCCCAAAGCACCCTCAATAACATTATGTAATCATTTATTAACAATAATAACTAGTTGCAATATTTAAATAACATGAGATATAAATAAAGATCATCAACTTACATTGCTTACCAATTAACCATGGTGGCGGTAACAACCATAGTCTTAGCAAGGCCAACATGCCGAGTGCCACTAATTATTAGCTACAACATAAATCTCATCAAGGATCACTAGTTAGAATTAGCATCGTTAACCATCAATGATACCATAAATCATTACACTCATTAACTAATATCAACATCATCATGAAATCCATCTGAAATGTCACAAGGCTACCGTAACATCTATGTTGGAGCACATAATCAGACAATATTGTAGAACTATTTCACATATAGTTCCTTTACTAAGATCACAAGTATGCTTTACTATCAACGTCAATTCAATCCTCTAAAGTACAACAAGGGTATAACAATGGCTAGATTCATATCCAACATGCTAATACTAATGCATAATCCAAATCATCAAATAAGAAACATTGCAGCAAGGTCCAACATAACCCAAACATAACATTCCCATCCAAGGGTCACAATATAGAAATAAAATAGGAGAGGCACTACACATGACCTTTATTTCATTACTTATTATTGTCTAGGTTTCTAATTTCTCTAGTTTTGATTTGCCCACATATATTAAACAATGTGTATTTTAAATTAGAATTTGTACTACATACTAGACATGCTATTCAATTTTGTTGGGACTCCACTAACATTATAGCTATATTATTTGTTTTACATAATATGTTGATTCCTCTAGTTGAACTATTAACATTGTGAAAGAGACTTGACCACAACTTAGAACATCTAACAAACATACTTGTATACCCTAAGCTTAATTTAGTCTCTTGTAGCATTACTATATCCACTAACAAATTTTGCAAATGATGCTTAATCAATTGTCATTTGGTAGGGGCATCTAGGCTCTTGACAAGATATCCACATTGCCCTTAAGGGAGGAGTTTCCTCCCTTGGATCTTATCATGTACTTCTTGATACTCGTGAACCTTTTTTCAATTGATTTTTCCTCCCTCTTTTATTTTCCTAATTTCTTACCTTTGCCTTTATTTATTTTTTTAAATTTTTCCAAGGGCCCTAGAAAGTTTACTGGCTAATGCACCTTTCATTGATGATTCCTACATTGTCTAGATCATAATTGCCATCAAGGCCCTAATCCTTTGAATAATGATCTCCTTCAGTATTATGACCATACACACCTTCTATTTCTATATTTATACCATCCAACTGTTCCCTTACACTATCACCAACTTTTTGATCTGTTTGTACATGTGTTAATTCCTTACATGTCCCTGCCAACTTCTTTTCAGTCTTCTTTCTACAACCCATTCTATTCATTGCTTTCTAGTTCTTTATTGTTGGAAGATCTAGTATGCTCTCCACCAAACACATTTGGAGGGGAGGAAATGAAATCCCAATTAATAATTGGATCTAGTAGTACCTTATTAGATATTTCTTATCAAACCCTCTTTTTTTTTGTCAGAGGATTAGGAATCCTTCCTCTATATATTCTACTTTTGTATCTCAAACAAAAAATTTCCTTTTCTTCAATTTAGATAGTTTGTATCTAGAACCCAATAAAGGTGGTCAATCTAACAATCTTAGGTGTAGGGAAATTTTATATATGTTTAGATATATAATGCAGAATCATCCTTTCCCATATCTACTTTGAGAACACTCCTTAAAATTGAACCTTCCATCTTTATACAATCCTCTGACTAGTACTTGTTTATGTCTGAATGTTGACCTCTAATTTAGCCATAGACACGACATAGTCATTGCTCAATGATTTGAATTGCGATAATGAATATGAATTATTCACTTCACAATATTGATTGAATCAACTTGTCACCTCCTATTTAGGTGGGGTGTTTGAATTACTCTCAGATTCGAGAGCCCAACAACCATAGACCAATCACTAAAATGGAGGATTTTCAAAGCTAAGCATGAGTGCAATTGAATTTAAGCTAGAAATGAGAATGCAAATTAAGCTATAAACTTGAAGGAAATATGAGAACGCAAATCTTAATCTAAGAATCTTGAAAAGTGCAATGAGAATTAGACTAAGAACTTGATAAGCAAACTATATTAAAGATGAGAATACAATTATACTAGAAATGGAAATTATTCTAAATATGCAATGAAAAGCTTGAAAGCATGAACAAATTGAGACAACAATTTGCTATAGTTTTGGTATTCTAAAATTGCCTCTACAAATGAGGAAAAAGAGGTTCATAATATAGAAGAGCCTGGGTGAAGGATGAAGAGTTTCTTGGAAAGAAACAACTGACTCTTCATCTCCATGGAGGAAGGTGAGATAAATTGGAGATATTATTTAATAAATTAAATGAATTATTGCCACATGGGTGGCTTTTCACATTATTTTGAATAATTAAATTCAAGTGGGGATAATCCATTTAAATAACCAAAAAAACATTTAATTCCTTTGATGTGTATTAGCTAAAGGGGGTGGAATTAATTTAATTAAAGCACTAGGACTTTAGAATTAAATTAATTAATCATAGGGATTATTTAGCCAATAAATGTCGAATATTTAGGAATTAAATATAGTGTTTAATAAATGCAAATTTAGGGTTTTTTGCATTTGACACTGAGTCAAATGAATTCAATTAGGAGACATAATTGCCTAGTATAATAGAACTTTAATGATGTAGAAATTTGAAGAAATGCACCAAAATTGATTAGAATTATAAGGTGCCAATTTTGGGGTATTACATTTTGCCCCTCTTTGAATTGATGTGCGAGCAGTGCATTGATTCAAAGAATAGTCTGATGTGACAAATGATGAGGTTTTTAGAATTATCTTTAGGATGAAGCTTAACCCTCAGAAGTCGAGGTTAGATCACCAAGACACTGATCAGATCGAGTTGCAAAACCATCTCTAGAATGAAGCTTGATTCTCTGAAGCCTAAGTTAGATTGCAAAGACATGGGTTAGATTGTCACTTTGAAGGAAGACTATCCCCAGAACGAGGCTCAATCTTTAGGAGTCAGGGTTAGATTGCCCCAATACCCATTGATTAAATGATAACTGATGCAGATTTAGGACTATCTCCATAATGAAGCTTAGTCCTCTGAGACCTAGGTTAGGTTTCCCAAATAATAGTTGAAAAGAGATTTCAAGAGCCATCTCTAGAATGAAGCTTGACTTTTAGGGATTAGGGTTAGATTGCCCCAATACCTAATGAGATTTTGAGAACCATCTCCGGAATGAAGCTTGATCCTCGAGGATCCGAGTTAGATTGCTCAGATACCTAAAAGATAGATGACAAGATGTGAGGCCCAAAGATACCCCTAGTGATGAGATGCCCCGAGCGATGGGGACTTTTGATTTAGATCAGACTGATTCGAGAATGATTCGACAAGATTCAATGATGCAATCATCCTACCCCCTTGAGAGAGAAATTGAAAGATGACACGTCAGAAAGATGATTGACATCAAAAGGTTGCAAATATGGATAAAATCAAATATTTAGAGGAACTCAGAACAAATTAAGGAAGCTACAGAAGTGATCTGGAGTGATTTGGAGGTCCTGCTGACCAAGGTTGACCAAAATTGACTTGAGTTGATTTTTTTTATGAAAACATTGAAGATCTCAAGAAAATGATGATGAGATAAGATTTTGACAAGAAAACATCACCAGAAGGTTGAATGCACAAGCGTCTGATCAGGTCGATCCTAGAAATCTAAAATGCAATTTCAAGCTATCTAGGAGTGTCAAATTTTGATTTCAATCTCGAAAATGGATTCAGAATGGTCGATTTAGCCAATGGTGAAGTTTTTGCTCAAAAGGGAGCACTTTTGAAGTTGTGATGAAGCTGGGATGTGAAATGAGAACCCTCAACGTACAAATCCATAAGAGAACAATGAAGTGAGCATCAAAATACTATCTCAATACAAGCCTAGAATGAAAATGCAAGCCTAAACTAGATGAAAACCCTAAGACTTGGTTGTTGGACCCTTTGGGTTATCATCTTAGAGTTTTTAGTAATAGTCACTCGTAAGATGCCATACAACCCTCACTGACATTGCAATCATGAGAATATGAATATGACATTAGTCTTAGATTTGTCAGAATGAGGTGCAAGCATTAAGGCACAAGTAGCCAGGATGACTTGGACACCTATTGCTTTTGATTTAGCAAGTTAACATAAGCATCAAAGCATAGTTACTAGAATGACCTAAATGTTGCTTGCGTACAAATATGCTAGACACGCAAGAGTTCCTCCTTTTGCTAAGTGAGTGATAAGCATATCAAGGTGCTCGCAGTGACCCTTACGTTCACTTTGTAGGACGAGCATTTGTAATTTCACTTATAGCAGAAAGAAGTCACTCAAACAAACAAGGAGAAGAACCAACCTCACCAAAGTTTCCATATAAAAGGAGTCAAGGTACACATGGCCATCCAACATGTGATGAAGGCTCTCATAGTGGACACCCCTCTTATATAGATTCATTGGATCATCAGAACTAAACCAAAAAACATAAAGCAAAGGAAAGATCATGCCCCCAGTCTTTGCTTCTCTCAGTCAAGAGAGACATCTTAGAGTTGCTCGAGGAGGAATGATAAAGCAAAAAGACAAACACACAAAAGAGAAGCTCAACATGATTCAGAGAGTTTCAAATCCAATTTTTAGTTTCAATTTCAACAAATTGATGTCGGATTAGAAGTATACAATGCGAGAAGTCTCAACAGGATGACAACATTAGGTGGACGTAGTGAGAACCACTAGTGATTGATGTGAGAGACAGTCTCAAGGAGAAATTAGAGTACTAATGAAGTATTAGTAGGAAGACACAATGAGAACCACTGGTGATTGATACAAGAGATCCCCAAGGAGAGAGATATGAGAGTGAACAAAACATCAGCAGTCAGACACAGTGAGAAGCATTGGTGACTGATGTACGAGGGATCCTCAAGAGAGAGATCTGAGCGATAGCTAGGTATTAGTAGGAAGACATAGTGAGAACTATTGGTGACTGATACATGAGAGATCCTCAAGGAGAGAAATCTCAAAAGTAGCTAGGCATCAGTAGGCAGACATAGTGAGAACCGCTGGTGACTTATGCAAGGAAAATCCTCCAAAAATGATAGGACAATGCCCCCTAGACCAGGAAGGTGCCCCCAAGTGTGACCATTTTCAACCCATGTAAAGTTGAGCACAGTGTCGAAGATAGCTGAAAGCGAGTGCGTGAGCTAGCAAACTAAAGTAGGAAAAGAACTAAAGCAGGAAATAAACTAAAGCAGGAAAGGCGGGAAAGCAAACTAAAGAAGGAAAGTGAGAAATAAAACTAAAGCAGGAAAGTAGGAGCCAAGCGGTGCTGCAAAAGGTATAGCATTGGGGAACAAGGGGCACTTGTTTACCAGGTTTTCACCATCTTGGCAAAGATTCTATTTTTGCTACCATGACGCCTGTTTACTAGGTTTTCATCAATGACACATTTTTTCTTTTTCATTTTTTTTTCTACTTTTCTCTTTTTCATTTTTTTGTATTTTTTGTATTTTTGAATTTTTCATTTTTTTTGTATTTTTCATTTTTTTTGTATTTCTCCATTTTTCTTTTTTCTTTTTTTTTGTATTTTTCCATTTTTCACTTTTTTTGTATTTTTTGTAATTTTTCAATTTTTTTGTTTATTATCAAGGTGCCTGTTTACTAGGTTTTCACCAGGATAATAGATACATCAAAGCGCCTGTTTACCAAGTTTTCACTAAGATGATCATTTTTTAGGACATTTTGCAATTTTTAGGATTTTCTTAGAATAAAGTATGTACATGAGCACCCAGAAAATGTCTCAGCTGTAGAACCACTTTAGGTGCAGAGCGTTGATTGGATCTTTGAGCTATTCTCCTTTAGTAGTAGAGAGTTGGTAAGCACCATACCCAAATGCTGCAGTGATAATGTACAGACCGAGCCAGTTTGGTTCAAACTTTCCCTTCTGAATCTATTGTTGTTGATTCTTGGGGTTTTCTCTCAGGACGAGATCACCCACTTGGAATTCCCTTGGTCTAAATTTCTTATTGTAGCTCTTAGACATTATTTTCTGGTATGCTCTTAGATGATCGAACACCACTTGCCGACATTCATCCAGTAACTCTAGCTCTTGTAGCTGAGATATTCTAATTTCTTCATCAGTAATGAGGCCCTTTAGAGATACTCACAATGTAGGAATCTCGACCTCAATAGGAAACATAACATCTATTCCATAAACTAAGGCAAAGGGTGTGGCCCTTTTCAGTGTTTGAATGCTTGTTCTGTAGGCCCATAAAGCCAGATTAATCTGGAGGTGCCAATCTCTACCAAATTTGTGAACCATTCTATGCAGGATCTTGAGGATTGTCTTGTTGGAAGCTTCTACCTGTCCATTACCCTGGGGATAATAGATCGAGGACCAATGCTAAATGATTTTGAACTTAGTACATAACTCCTTTAGATCCTTGTTCTTGAACTGCCCCCCATTGTTAGTGATTATCGAGGAGGGTACACCACATTTATAGATGATGTAATTCAGTATGAATCTAGCCACATATTTTCCATTAGCTATAGTCAGAGGCATTGTCTCAACCCATTTAGTAAAATAGTCTATAGCTATGATAATGAACTTGTGTCCTCTTGAGGAAGACAGGTGAATCTGACCCACCAAATCAAAGGCCCATTGCTGAAATGGCTAGAAACTGATGAAGGGAATGAGCTCCTTGGCGAGAGTGTGAATCATATTTTCATGAAGTTGACACTGTTTGCAAGATTTGGCATATTGTATAGCTTCCTTTTCCATTTCCAGCCAATAGTAACCAGCTCTAATAAGTTTACAAGCCAATGTCAGGTCACTTGAATGAGAACCATAGATGCCTTCATGCACCTCAGCTAACCAATGTTTGTACTCATCGGGTTCTAGACACCTAAGGAGGGTACCGTCTAGACCCCTCCTATACAAGTCGTTAGCTACAATGACATATTGTGAAGCACTGCGGATTAGGTGACATTTTACATTTCGGGTATAAGTGTCTGGGATAATTTGGTCTCGGAGGTAGGAGTAGATATGATGGTAGTGGGATGAATCATGTCCAATTGCTAAACATATCATCTTAGATTCAGGGGTATTGTAAGCTGGGTAGTGTAATGTCTCCACTAGGAATTCATGTCTGAAGTCATTTTTTGGCATTGGTAGCATGGAGGCAAGGGTAGCCATGGCATCGACTACTTTTTTATTTGCTCTTAGAGTCTGTTGGAAGGTAATATGTGCAAAGTACTTTTTTAGATCATCGACCATTCATTTATAAGGCACCAACTTATCATCCTTGGTTTGATAGATATCATTAACTTGATTGATAACCAATTGTGAGTCCCCAAAGACCTTAAGTTCATCCACATGCCATTCAATGGCTATCTTCGTACCATTAATGAGGGCTTCATACTCAGTGATGTTATTTGTGCAAGGAAACAACATTTTGTAAGATTTTGGTAAGGAGTATCTTTATGGTGTGATAAATAGTATTCTGACACTTGAGCCTTGCTGGGTGAAAGATCCATCGAAGAACATGTTCCATGTTTGATGTGTAAGAAGCATTATCGATTCATCTGGAAGCTCAATTTTTAAGGGTTGATGATCCTTGAAAGGAGCTTCTACTAATTGATCTACAATCACTTGTCCTTTAATGGCCTTCCTCTCTACATACTAAATGTCAAACTCATTGAGTATCATGACCCATTTCGCCAGTCTGCATATGAGGGCAACTTTGCTAAGTAAGTACTTTAATGGATCAATTTTAGCAATGAGTCTTGTAGTGTGAGAAAGCATATAGTGCTGTAATTTCTGTGAAGCAAACACCACTGCTAGACAAGCTTTTTCAATGACTGAATAGTTCATCTCATAAGAGACCAGAGTTTTGCTGATGTAATAAATGGCTCTTTCCTTGTTATTTTGGTCTTCTTGAGCCAACAGAGCACTTAGAGATGTATTTGTAGTTGAAATATAAAGGATGAGTGGCTTCCCATGAATAGGAGGCATCAAGATTGGTGGATTTGCAAGATATTGTTTGATTTGAGTGAGCCCTTTGTCACATTCTTCGTTCCACTCATAAGTCACACTTTTATGTAGAGTCTTAGTGAATGGTTTTGACTTATTGGCTAGTTGTGCAATGAAGTGCTGAATAGATTGTAGTCTACCTTGAAGTCCTCTCATCTGACTGATGTTCTTTGGTGGAGGCATCTCCATGATAGCTTGAACTTTTTTAGGATCTACCTCTATGCCTTTAGCAGATATGATATAACCCAATAGCTTGCCAGAAGTGACACCAAATGCACACTTTTTTGGATTGAGTCACATAATGAATTGTTCCATTCGATCTAGTATAGGACCTAGATCTGCAAGATGTGTTTTTCGCTGCATGCTTTTAGGCCAAAGTGTCATCCACATAGTCTTCCATTGTTTTGTGCATCATGTCATGAAAAATAGTGGTTACAACCCTTTGATATGTAGCTCTGACATTTTTAAGGCTGAAGGACATGACATTCCAACAGAAAGTTCCCCAAGCACATGTGAAGGCAATCTTTTCTTGCTCTTTTGGTGTGATTTTTATCTGATTGTAACCAAAGAAATTGTCCATTAGAGAATACATTTCATAGCCTATCGTCATATCCACAATCATGTTGATATTGGGTAATGGAAAGTCATCTTTAGGACATGCTTTATTCAGGTCCCAAAAGTCTGTATAGACTCAAATGGATTTATCATGGTTAGTAACTGGAACAATATTGGAAATCCATTCTGCATAGTCAATAGCTCTGATGAAACCAACTTTGAGAAGTTTTTCTAACTCAGCCTTGACTAAAAGTGCCACATGTGGATGCATCTTTCAAAGCTTTTGTTTGACAAGCTTAATGCCTGGTGCAATAGACAGATGATGCATGATTAGATTGGGATCCAATCTAGGCATATTAGAGTAAGTCCATGCAAAATTTATTTTCTCTCTTCGAAAGAAAGTGGTGAACTCTTCTTTCTCTTATGTAGATAGTGACTGTGCCAAATGAATAATTTGAGGTACAACTTCTATACCAAGTTCACTGGTTGGGTTGGCTCAATCAAAACTGATGATCTTTCTTGAAAATGACTGGGAAGTGTATCAAGTATCTCATCCTTGGGTGCCTCAGAGAGGTTTTCACCCTTGGATACGTCTTTTATTTTTACTTTTTTCGGCTCTGACACTGCCACAATGTGGTTTTCACCATCAAAGCACCTATTCTTTTTTCTTTTAATTTTATGACTATGATACTTGATATCAGCTTCAGTCATGTTGATGTTGTCTTCACTGGTGGAGAACATTACAAGTTCGACAATGTTGAGATGAAAGGCAAGAGTGTAGTCATTCTGGAACATAAGGACTTCGCTAGATGGAGAGGGAGAGTTCCAGTCGATGACTTTAGGATTTTGGAGTGAAAGAGAAGTGACAGGTTCAAGTGAATTCATAGTATAGCCATCAAAAGCATGAACGAGTAAGTCAAGACTAGAGAAATCTCATCTAGAGGTGTGTTCGATTCCTCTCAAGCCCTCACAATGAAAGTAGAGGGAATGTTAGCGTTAGTGGAATCACACTTGATCGTCCTAACACTAGACCCTTCACCTACTTCAAAAAGGTTTTCATACACATGAACAACATCTATATCTTTATCAAAAGTTACATCAGATAGAGAATCAAACTCATACTCATGTGAATCAGTGATGCTTGATATGAAAATTCCATCAAGACTCGTTATACCATCTGACTCATTTTCATCTCTTGTAGTATTGATAGTTTGCTGAAGTTGATCTTGTTCAAACCTCTTTTGGAAAGACGGCGGTATGTACCATTCACCTTGAAAATTGGGATCAGCCATTTGTATTGCTCTCCACTAGTCGTATGTGAGTTGTTGCACTAAAGTGGTGTCATCAGAATCACTATCAGTCTCTACCGGATGGACAAGTATAATAGGGTCATCTGGTTCTTCAAAAAATGTGGCAAGATCTAGAGGAATGGGATAGGGAAAGATGTCCTCGTCAGAGCTATCCTCTAGATTTGCAATTGTGGTAGTGTCTTTAGATTCTGGATGGAATTTCGGCTCTAGTTCTAGTTTTGGTACAAACTTGTTAATCCCTAGATGAAATGATATTTTCTTGAAGCCTAGACCTATGGTGTCCTTGGTGTGACAACCTATGACTTCAATTGGTTCAAGCAAACCATTATCATTCACCCCTATAGGGCCACTCCCTTTATAACCAAAGTACTTCATGATTTTGAAGGCTTCACTATATGATTCTTGTTCTAAGTCACGAGCAAGAGTGATTTGTTCAGATATTTCCTTTCCTTTGTAAAGCTAAGCTGTAATAGCTCTTTCCTCATCCTCATCTTCTAGTGGCATTTTGGCCCATACAAAGGCACCATCATAGACTATTTGAGGAGAACTGGTAGAGGGTTTATTGCTCTTAGAGGGTCTCCCTTAAGAATGTGGAGATGGAGGCAAAGCTACTAGTGATAACACAGGTTCTATCTGATACCCCCCCATGCTCGTATCTTTAAGCTTCAGAGTCTGTTCCATTTCTTTAAGTTTAGCATCATAGAATTCAGTGGACTCTCTATTAGTTGGGACAAGACTGTCTACAAATTGTGTGAGTGTGTTGCAAGAATAGTTGGTATTGGCAGGTATTGTCACTTCTGCTCCATGGAATGAGAACTTGATACATTGGTGATATGTGGATGGAACCACCTTCATTTCATGGATCCATGGTCTACCCAACAATATATTATATGCCAGAGGAATATCTAGAACTTGACAAATGACATCTCTTTCAATAGGTCCAACTCAGATTGACAGCACAACCAGACCTTTGGATTTGTGTTCCTCTTCATCATATGCCTTAATGGTGATTTTTTTGTGGGCATCTATGTAATCTTCATCATAGCCTAATTTGGTTAGCAGCTTAGCAGATCAAATATTGAGGCCAACACCATTGTCAATGAGGATGTGGTGGATGCACTTTGGGCCTATCATGACTTCTATATGCAAAGGGGCATTGTGTAGATGGCTCAGCGAATGGTCATCTTCTTCGGAGAAGGAAAAATAATGCGGTGCGGTCAGGTGACCCACCATGGATTGAAACTGATTAAGGTCCAAATCTTTTGGGACATTTTCCTCAGTGAGGGCTTTATCCAGAATCTACCTATGAGTAGGTGAGATCTTTAACAGCTCAAAGATAGTGATCTGAGCATTGGTGCATTGCAACTGGTCTAGAATGCTATAATTAGCTATGCTAGGCATAGGGAGGTCAATTTCAAATTTTTGTTGGTAGGGCCAACAATAGTTTATCCATAGGTTTCTTCAGAGCAAATGTAGAAGGGTTAGGACCCTTAATGGTGATTTTCACACGAGAGCGAGTAACAATGTTTATGCAATCCTGAGATGATTCAGGTTTGGAAGATTGAGACGTAGGGCCTCACAAGAAAAATGGAGTCTTAGGTTTAGGAGCATCCTCACTCCCCTTCATAGTAATCACATCACAATACTCAACCTCAATAGGTTCAATCATGTTGATGACATTGTCATTGGTAGTGTACGTGTAGTTAACCTTGGCATTGGTATTCTTAGTCTTGGAAGATTCACCCTTCTCGTGAGGAGGAAAGGGATCTTTGAATGCCTATGATATGAATTCTTGTTATGGTTTTCCACAATAATGTCACCATTGTCAATCAAATCTTGGACCTTATGGTGTAGCTGGAGACAAGTAGAAGTCTTATGACCCTTGTTTTGGTGATAATCATAGTATGCGTTGTCGTTCCACCAATGAGGTCGTAGTTGTGGATCATAGAGACACTTTTCTAAAGGAGAAAGTATTTGGTTTTGCACAAGAGTCTTGTAAACCACATCAAATAATTCTCCTAAGGAAGTGAACTCATGCTTGGGTTGAGAGGCCCAAGGCTTGTTTTTAGAAAATCTTGAAGGCAGTTGAGTGTCTGTTGCAGCCTTCTCAGTGGCTTTGACCACCTGTATACTAGAGGTAAGATTAAAAATAGACTTCAAAGGTTTTGGGGTCACATTGTCAACCACTCCATCATTCACAACATCTCTATTATTGTTGACAAACTTCCCTTTATCTTTGTTTGAGGAGAATGACCCTTGTTTGTTATCCTTTTGGAAAGTCAACTCTCCTTTCTTGATCATAAATGCTTCTATTCACACAACTTGCTTAATCATGCTATCGAAGGTTAGGGGACCTTATAATTGTACTTGATAACCAAAATCTAGGACAAGATTGTCCAAAAATATGTTGAGCCTCTCAAATTCTGGTAGTTTGTGAGGATACTTTGTACATAGTTGTCTCCATCTCTGGAGAAATGCTAAGAAAGGCTACCCTTATGATGTAGAGGATAGGCACTCTACCCCTTAAATATTCTCTCTAACCTTCCAAAGATGTTAGTTTTTGGATCTTCTTAAAAAATAGGATCTCCTAGACCCTTCCTACCAACTTCTCCTCCAAGGTATAGGTGGACTCAAGAAGCCTCCAAAGGTTTGAGCACAACTAGTCCAACTAGTTACTCCAAAACCTTAGTTTTCCTCCACTAGATCATCACCTAGAATGTCTATCCTTTGTCTAAGATCTTACCACATATGTTATTAGTCTCTACTAGTCCTTTTAATACTTCTTGTGCCATTCTACAACCTTTCCCATGCTCCAAAATAACCCACCAATCCAATTGGTCTCAGACTTACTAGGAGGCCTAATTGCCCAATCCCTAGTAGGTCTATTTTCACTGAAAATGACTTGGTTCTCACAAAATATCCATTTGACCCCCCAAAAAAATTTAAAAATCTTTTAGGAGTCCATCATCCCTTTCAGAATCCAAAAGCTTAGCCTCTGGTGACACCCAAAACCCCAATTCCAAGCAGGCCCTAGTTTTTAGCCTGTAAACTAGGCCTCTGTACCAATGAGTGAAAAACTCTTCTAATCTATTCCTAATGTTTAATTCTCCTCCAACCACCACTGAATCCTTTTAGGAGGCTCTTTGGTGTATCCGAGAATGTTAACAAGTTTCCTTCAACTGGTCTTGGGTGTCTGTACCAACTCCACTTCTTCCCTGTCCTGGCTCACCTAGTTCTACCAGTCAGCCATAGGGCTTCTATTTTGGTCCCTTAGAGCCTCTATAAAAACAAAAAAAAGACTAGAACATACATTTATGGACTCTAACCCTAGGATCCTCATGGTTTCTGGCAAATCCACCAGAGGAATCTTAGGCTAGAGCCATTTTTAACCAGTTGGCACTGGTTTTAGACCTGGCAGACCAGTGACCTTAAAAATTTCTAAAGTTTGATCAAATGAAACTTCAAAGCAAACTATCTACTGCATAAGAAAGCTAATATGAAATACTACAAATCTATGAAGTCCAATCACCTAGGGCAATCTGTACATAGCCGTACAGTTGCAGAAGTATAGACTATGAATACAACAGAGTGCTTGGAAGTTCATACAAGATGTTAGAATTGTTGATTTTGTTTTAGTTCTTCATTAACCTTCTCAAAAGCTTTGAATCAAAGCTCTTATACTAAGCTTGGGTGGTTACAACAGTTGTAAGCCATTTTGGCAACTTTTCAAAAAGTTGCTAGCAACTTTTTTGCAACTTATTACAAAAATGAACCATATGACTTGGTTCTCATCCTAATGATGGAATTGATCATCTAGGACCCTAATAAGGTATAAAAACCTTAAAAACCTCCATCAAACCTATTTGGAACACTAAAACAATACTTCTTTCCTTGGTCACCAAGGTGACCCCAAATGCTCACATGGACTCAAAGGTCCTTACAATCATAGACCATGATCTTGCCCCTTGGTCGTAGACTAAATCATCACTCAAACACCTAAACAAACTTAAACACAACTTCCTAACCAACCAAATATATCAAAATTTGCAAAGTGGGGGGGTGCCCTGCACCATACTCCCCGGGACAGAAATAACTCAAGTCCCTTGAGTTAGGAGGTTAGCAAGGATAAATCCATGATTCAAAATGTCTTTCTCTAACATCCAAATAGCCTCTACCTCAGGGAGGCCCTACCACTTGACCAGATACTCTTTATAAACACCTTTCTGGGTCTACTTGATCACCTTGGAGTCTAAAATGCTCTCTAGCTGCATAGGTTTGGGAGTGGGCAAGTCTCGTACCCAATCATCTACTAGCACATCTGAAAGTGTCCTTTGCCCTATATCCATTGGAGATCCCTTATAAGGATAGAGATCACACACATTGAAAATAGGGGATATGCCCAAATCAGGAGGAAGTTCTACTTCATAAGCATTCTTACCATACTTATGCAAAATTTTTAGTGGACCAATCTTCTTCATGAGAAGCTTAGTTGGTTGACCCTTAGGTAGTATCTCCTTCCTAAGGTAGGCCAATACTAGATCTCCAACCTTGAATTGTAGGTCTCTCCTTGTTTGATCATCCTTATCTTTGTATTTGGCCACTTGCTGGTGTAAGGTCTTGTGAACTTGTTCATGCAGAACCTTCATTTGCTCTGCAAATGACTCACCTTGGGCACTCCTCTTGTCATCCAATCTGAGATCTCTCAACTCCAACACCCCTCTAGGATTGAGTCCATAAACTATTTAGAAAGGACTCTTCTCTGTACTCCTATTAATGGAGTCATTATAAGCAAATTCTGCTTGCCCTACAATATGATCCCAAGATTGACCATGTTGCTTAGTCAAGCACCTCAACAAGTTACCAAGATACCTATTCACTACCTCCATTTTCCCATCTGATTGAGGGTGATAGGTTGAGGTGAAAGACAAATTAGTTCCAAGCATCTTCCATAGGGTCCTCCAAAAGTGACCCACAAACTTTGTATCCCTCTCACTCACAATGTTTAATGGCAAACCATGGATTCTTACTATGTCTCTGAAGAAAAACCCTGCAATCTAAGATGCATCATTGGTTTGTTTACATGGAATGAAGTGTTCCATCTTGCTAAACTGGTCAACCACCACAAAAACACTATCATGACCCTTGGATGTCTTTTGCAATCCCAAGACAAAGTCCATGCTCAAACATTCCCAAGGTCTTTGAGGAATGGATAATGGTTGATACAAACCACTATTGCTGCTCTATCCTTTTTCCCTCTGATAGACTTGAGATTGCTCCACAAACCTCCTAATGTCTGATTTCATTTTAGGCCAAAAGTAATGCCTATTAACCTACTCTAAGATTTTGTCTAAACCAAAGTGTCCCCCTAAGCTTCCTTGATGTTTTTCCTTCACTATATTCTCCCTCATTGAGCATTGATGAATACACATAAGATGGATCTTAAACAAGAGGCCTTCTTGCAGTATATATTCATCAAAATCCACTTTGAAGCCCTACTAAAACTTCACACATTCTTCATAGGCTTTGCCAAAATCCTTGTCTTCTTTATATAAGTTCTTCAAATCATCCATCCCTACACTTTGTAGTTGGATCTCCTGGATTGTGAGTACTCTCCTACTAAGAGCATATGCTACTTTGTTGCTGACTCCCTTCTTGTGCTTAATGACAAAAGTATAAGCTTGCAATGCTACCACCCATTTCATGTGCCTTTAGTTCAACTTATCCTATCCATTCAAAAAACTTAGTGCATGATTGTCAGTATAAACTACAAATTCTCTAGGTAACAAGTAGTGTCTCCATTTTTTAAAAGCTTGGACCATAGCATAGAGTTCCAAATCATAAGTTGAATACTTTTGTTTGGATTCATTCAACTTCTTAAAGAAGAAATCCCTAGGGTGTCCTTCTTGGCTAAGTACTACTCCAATAGCCAACTTGCTAGCATCACACTCTACCATGAAGAGTTGATTGAAGTTAGGGAACCTAAGAGTAGGTAGTTCTGCAATTCTTTTCTTCAAATTTT
Source organism: Chamaecyparis obtusa (assembly GCA_027943335.1). Taxonomy (NCBI): domain Eukaryota; kingdom Viridiplantae; phylum Streptophyta; class Pinopsida; order Cupressales; family Cupressaceae; genus Chamaecyparis; species Chamaecyparis obtusa. Next base: position 267,710 of record BSBK01005981.1, on the reverse strand, counting down.
CAAACCCCTGATCTGCTGCAATAGTCCATTCAAACTTACACTTGATTCCACCTTTGATGGTATTTAGTATAGGGGCACACAAATGACTGAAACCTCTAATAAATTTCCTATAATAGGAAGCTAAACCATGGAAACTCCTAAAATCTCCAATAGACTTAGGTGTAGGCCATTCCAACTTGGACTTAACTTTATCAGGATCCATTTTCATACACCCATTTGCAACTACAAAACCAAGGTATACTAGTTCAGTTTTGAGAAACTCACACTTGTCTTGATTAATCATCAGCTTCTCCTTGTGTAACCTCCTTAAGACTTGCTCCAAATGCTCCATGTGCTCCTCCTTTGTCTTGCTAAGAATCAAGATGTCATCAAGATAAACTATGACAAATTTACCTATGAAATCTACCAACACTTCATTCATGAGCCTCATGAATGTACTAGGTGCATTGGTGAGGCCAAATGGCATCACAAGCCATTCATACAACCCTACATTTGTTTTGAAGGCTATCTTCCATTCATCTCTAGGCCTAACTCTGATTTGATGATAGCTTGACTTTAAATTCACCTTGGAAAAATAGCAAGATCCTCCCAAATTGTCTAGTAAATCCTCTATCCTTGGCATTGGAAACCTATATCTGATAGTGATCTTGTTGTTGGCCCTTGAATCAGTGCACATCCTCCATGTACCCCCTTTCTTTGGTGCCAAAATAATAGGTACAACACAAGGGATTAAACTCTTCCTTATTAGCCCCTTATCCAACAAATCTTGGATTTGCCTAGCTATCTTTGCATTTTGACTTGGTGTCATCTTGTATGCTACCTTGTTTGGTAGATTAGCTCCAGAAATAAGGTAAATTTGATGGCTTACATCCCTCATAGGTGGTAGGGAACTTGGTAAGCCATTATCCACTATTTCATGGTACTTTTCCAATAAAGCTTGTACCTCTAGTGGTAAGGTGACTTTCTCTTTAGGTTCCTCCTTTAGTTTGACCAAAATATCACAACATTCCCTGTTCTCCTTCTTCATGGCTTTTAGGAACTCCTTCCCACTCAATAACATCACACGTGTTCCCACATGTTTCTCTTCTTTTGGTTCTTCTAAAGGATCCATTTGAAATTTCCTTCCCAACTTGGTGATCATGTAGCTATTCTTTTCTCCATCATGCATTGCCTTGACATCATATTGCCATGGGCATCCAAGGAGTAGATGGCATGCATCCATGGGTAGTATGCCACATAGAACCTTGTCTTTATACTCTCTTATCTCAAAATCAACCATAGTTTGCTCATCCATCACTATTTGCTGACCCTTATTCAACCATGAAACCTTATATGGAGTGGTGTGAGGGATTCTTCTTAACTTCAATTTCTCCACCATCTCAATAGACACTATATTCTCAGTGGATCCAGAGTCCACAATGACTTTGTAAATCTTCCCATGAGACTTACAAGTAGTCTTGAATAAACTTTTTCTTTGGGGTGGCTCTATGGTGCTTGGTACTTTGAGTAATGTTCTTCTCAACATTAAGTTTTCTCCATCTACTACAGGTCCTAATTTGGATATAGGTGATGTGACACTTTGAGTATCATCCTCATGATCTAACTAATTTCTTCTTTCCCCCATGGAGGATGAGGAAGCCTTCTCTGAACATCTACCCATTGTATGTCCTACTTGGTTGTAGTTGTAACACCTGCCAGTAAAAATTGAATTTTCCCTTCCTTGAGGTTGAAACCTACCTCTTGGTGGTCCTCTTCTTTTGTATCCTCCCCTTTGGAATGAGCCTCTATATTGGTTTCCCCCACTTCCATCCACAACTTGACTGTCTTCTTGCCTACTAGGACTCTGTCCTCTTCCAAAGTTACCCCTGCCTCTTTGGAAACCTCTGTTGCTACTGCCACCTCTGCCTCTTTGATGGAAGTCATTCCTTCTTCTTACTTTGTCTTCAGCCCTCAAAGCCAACTGAAAGCATTTGTGCATACTGTCTGGTGCTAGCATACTGATTTCATCTTGTATCCCCTGCCTAATCCCATTGAGATACCTTGCCACCTTCTCCATTTCATCCTCTTGTCTCCTAGCCTTGAGACTTAATTTATGAAATTCCTCTATGTATTGGCTTATTGTCATCTCCTTTTGTCTCAAATTTTGCAGCTTCTGATACATTTTAATTTCATAATCAGTGGGCAAGAATTGAGCCCTCAATCTGATCTTCATCCTCTCCCAAGAGATAATTTTCTTCTTTCCACAACTCACCCTTTCATCTTGCATCATATTCCACCATACCAATGCTAATCCTTTGAGTCTAGCCTTGGCATAGGTGACCCTCTTTTCTTCTAATACCTCCTTGTAATCAAATTGATTGTCCATGGCTTCAATCCAATCCAGTAACTCTTCTCCATTCAAGCTACCATAATAATATGGTATGTGTTCCAAGGTATCTTTGTTTATAGACTTGAAGGCATCCAAGAATACCTTTTTCTCTTTATCTATCTCTGGTTCCTTTCCTTTGTTTGTTGATTCCTCTATTTGACTATCTTCATCTCCATCACTTTCATCTCCCCATTCTGTGATCCTTTTCTTACTCTTTGTCTTTGTCACATTGGCCTTCTCAAAGAGACCTTGGACCAACTCTACTATAGAATCCCTAATCATATCCTTAGGAGGCATGCTTTCCACCTCTTGACTCCCCTCACTATTTGACATACACAACTTCTAATAAGTTATGACACTCTTCCACAGAGATATGGCTCTGATACCACTCTGATGTAGAGGATAGGCACTCTACCCCTTAACTATTCTCTCTAACCTTCCAAAGATGTTAGTTTTTGGATCTTATTAACAAATAGGATCTCTTAGACCCTTCCTACCAACTTCTCCTCCAAGGTATAGTTGGATTCAAGAAGCCTCCAAAGGTTTGAGCACAACTAGTCCAACTAGTTACTCCAAAACCTTAGTTTTCCTCCACTAGATCATCACCTAGAATGTCTATCCTCTATCTAGGATCTTACCACATATTTTATTAGTCTCTACTAGTCCTTTTAATATTTCTTATTCCATTCTATAACCTTTCCCATGCTCCAAAACAACTCACCAATCCAATTGGTCTCAGACTTACTAGGAGGCCTAATTGCCCAATCCCTAGTAGGTCTATTTTCACTGAAAATGACCTGGTTCTCACAAAATATCCATTTGACCCCCCCAAAAAAATTGAAAATCTTTTAGGAGTCCATCATCCCTTTTAGAATCCAAAAGCTTAGCCTCTAGTGACACCCAAAACCCCAATTCCAAGTAGGCCCTAGTTTTTAGCTTGTAAACTAGGCCTCTGTACCAATGAGTGAAAAACTCTTCTAATCTATTCCCAATGTTTAATTATCCTCCAACCACCACTGAATCCTTTTAGGAGGCTCTTTGGTGTATCCAAGAATGTTAACAAGTTTCCTTCAACTGGTCTTGGGCGTTCGTACTAGCTCCACTTCTTCCATGTCCTGGCTCACCTGGTTTTACCAGTCAGCCATAGGGCTTCTATTTTGGTCCCTTAGAACCTCTACAAAAACAAAAAAAGACTAGAACATACATTTATGGAATCTAACCCTAGGATCTTCATGGTTTCAGGAAAATCCACCAGAGGAATCTTAGGCTAGAGCCATTTTTAACCAGTTGGCACTAGTTTTAGGCCTGGCAGACCAGTGACCTTAAAAATTTCTAAAGTTTGATCAAATGAAACTTCAAAGCAAATTATCTACTACATAAGAAAGCTAATATGAAATACTACAAATCTATGAAGTCCAATGACCTAGGGCAATCCATACATAGCCTTATAGTTGTAGAAGTATAGACTATGAATACAACAGAGTGCTTGGAAGTCTGTACAGGATGTTAGAATTGTTGATTTTGTTTCAGTTCTTCATTAACTTTCTCAAAAGCTTCAAATCCAAGCTCTTATACTAAGCTTGGGTGGTTACAATAGTTGTAAGTCATTTTGGCAACTTTTCAAAAAGTTGCTAGCAACTTTTTTGCAACTTATTACAAAAATGAACCATGTGACTTGGTTCTCATCCTAATGATGAAATTGATCATATAGGACCCTAATAAGGTATAAAAACCTTAAAAACCTCCATCAAACCTATTTGGAACACTAAAACAATACTTCTTTCCTTGGTCACCAAGGTGACCCCAAATGCTCACATGGACTCAAAGGTCCTTACAATCATAGACCATGATCTTGCCCCTTGGTCGTAGACTAACTCATCACTCAAACACCTAAACAAACTTAAACACAACTTCCTAACCAACCAAATATATTAAAATTTGCAAAGTGGGGGGGGTGCCCTACACCACCTTATTGCTGCTTTAGATTGTAAAGGTCTCAGATATTGATTGGATGCTGAATATTGTGTGAGTAATGTTGGATGAACAAATTAGCCATTTCATCAAAATATTTGATACTAGTGGGTAGTCGAGAGAACCACTCCATGGATGATCCACCTAACCTATGAGGAAAGAGGCACATAAGATAAGTTTGATCATGTATAAATTCCATAGATAGAGTGCCAAAATCCCTCAAGTGATCTTGGGGATCAATAGTTCCCAAGTATTTGTCATATTTAGACAGCTCTACACCTTTGGGAAAAGGTGGCATGTGAAGACTCTTATTGAAGGGGAAAGGACAGATGCTTTCCATTGTGAACTATTGTACTGGTTTATCCTTATCCTTCACAAGTTGGCTAATTTGGTCTTACATGTCTCAAATCATCTTTTGCAACTTAGCATTCTCATTTTCTTCTTCTTTGGCCACAAGAGTCTCAACTTGATAGTCTAGGGGTAATTTGGCCCCTTGTTTGGCTAGTTCTAGAAAATATTTCTCCTTTTCCTCTAGAAGGAGGATTTCCATCATTTTGATAAGAATCTTGTTGGCTTTTGCACTAGCATCTATGTCATTTTGGGTTATCATCTCATCGTCATTACAAAGAATCTCATAAATGCTTGGGACTTGATCTTGATTTTGGTCATTTTGGTTTTGATTTTGGTCATGTGGAGGAGGGCGATAGTGATATGGTTGCTGGTTGCCTTGAGATTTGTTTCGAGATTGGTGCTGATTTTGATCATTTTGGGATTGATTATAACGTTGATCATTTTGAGATTAACTAGGACGCTGGTTGTTCTAAGATTGCTCATGAGTTTTGTTGTATTCACCCGCTTGGAAGTTGAATGGGCCTCCCATCTTGTCAATGTGGGATTGTGCAACGTGCACAAATTCAACACGAGGGGCAATAGATTCGATATGATTAGTAGGTTCAAAAGGGTTGATTGAATTGATATTGTTAATAGGATTGAGCCAAGAAAGCGGTCTTTCAAAGTTTTGTTGATCTTGGAACAGTGGGTTATATTGTTCTCAAAACAATAATTCAGGTTATCTTTGAAACAAGGGATTATAACACTGCTGGAACACTAGTTTCTGAGAGGTTGTAAAAATAGGATCGAAAGGGTTGATAGGTTTAGGAGGATCAATAGGATTAATTCTAGAAAGTGACCCTTTAGAGTCTTGCTGGTATTCCCACAAGGGGTAAAGATTGTTTGGAAATAATAAGTTGTAACACTCTTCAAACACTGGATTCTGATTCGGACTGAGGTTTAAATAGAATGAACATATGATGCTAGGTCGACTGATAAGAGATGAAGATTGAGGTGAACTTTCTCTTAAGATTTCTGGTGAGGAGGAACGTGAGGATCCCTCTTGACACTCAAGTTGGATAATGGGTTCAGAACAACCTCTTCCTTGATTATGAGATCTACCTCTACCTTGTCTGATACCATAGATGGGGAATGTGTTGCCACTTCTAGTCGTAACAAGCATAGACAAAAATGTAATGAGAGAGGACTTAGGATTATGTTCGTAACTCTGTCTCTAGGAATAGTGAAAAGGAGATTAAGGCTAGAACAATCAAGATGTGAAATGCACCCGACACAAATCATCAAGAGTATGGCTAGAATAGCTGAGATGTGACTATCGCATTGCAAGGTACAAAAGCATAATAAGATAGGAAAAATAATAGAGATACAATATGAGTTTAAGCAATAATCAGTCGGTTCTCAACCTGAAGCACTTAGTTTCAAATAGTTGACAATAGGAGAACAGGTAGACAGACCCCAGGCAAAAATCAGATTAAGTAGAAAGTTGACCAGTCAATGGGAAATAGCTCACTATTTTGGAAATTAGGGTACAAGCTCACACAAAGAAATGAAATCTCGTGCGAGGAAACACCAAACTGCGTGCAAGAAAATGAAATCTCGCGCAAGGAAATGCATAGGTTCCTGAAATCTCGCATGAGAAAAGACCAGGGTTTGATAGATCGACATAGTTTTCAAGATAAAAGTTATATTTCAAGATACAACATGGGCTGTTCTTTGACAGAATTTCTAGTTTTTAGACAGTTTTAAAAATGTTGCAAGCAATCATTTACAAGCATGAAGTTTTAGATCAAGCAATAGTGATGCAAGAAGTAGTCGCAAATAGTCCTACCAAGGACAAAGCAACTTGGCAGAATCATGGGAGTCTTTGTTTAATCATGATGGACAGTTTAAGACTCAAAAAAATTACTTAGTTATCCCTACAAAGAAAATGGTAGAGAAGACAAAATTCATGCCTCACAACTTATGTGCATGCGTTCACCTCACACAACCGTGTCACCCCCTAGAGGGTGCCCGTATTTTTGGTGTTTCCAAGGAATCAATAATATAAATTCAAAGGTTACCCTTAAAGAAGGGGCCAGTGTCATATACCACCTTCAAACATTTGGGTGCATGCCTATGGTGAGAATCTAGGGAGAGATTCTTCCCCCTCCCTGCATAAAGATTATGTCTCCTTTCGGAGGTGATCCAGGTAGGCAACTAACTAAGAAAGTGTTTAGTGGGCTACCGTTCATACTAACCTTCAATGCCTTTGATATAGGGTTAAGGCCTCATAGCCACACCAACACCTGAAAGTCATACACCCCCACAAGCAGGGCTAGGAGCGGCGTCACTCAATACAACAGATAGGGCTTTCTCAAGATGATAGTTGAAATCAAGAGAAATAAGTTAACATGGCTTTGGAGTCTTTAGACTCAACAAAGGTTTCTTTATTATAGTGAGGTGGAATCACCGACAATAGGTGTGTACTCACTTGGGTCATTCCTGGAGGTTCAACTTTCGGTAGGCCCTCTAAAGGTGACATGAACTTTGGCTTGGATCCAAGGGTCAGATTTTCTGATTATCTCAAAAAGACAAGAGCATACTTCTCTACCTCTTCACCTTACCCAAACACACAAGACATATTCATCACCGAGCTAACTCCTCCTTAACCAATCCACAAGCTTTTGGGTTTCTGCTCAAAGAGAGAAGAGCATAATCCCCTAACAAGTAGACGTGTTAAAGATTCACTACCTTTCCTTGCTTCCCCAGGTATCTATCATGCTAGAAAAATCTAGGTCTCAAATTCATCCATGGGCATCACCTCCATGTAATGAAGAGCCTATTACCCTATCTTGCTATCAAGACCCTTAATAAATTTTAACAAGGCCCTAGTTATACTATGTGTGTAAAAATAGTGAACAAGCGCAACATTTTAAAATAGTCTTTCACAACCATCCTGCAAGCAAATTGTTAGCAAGTTTTATGTCTTCGACAAGCGCCCTGTAGCCCACTATTATGCTGTAAAAACAAATAGAGATATAGAAACAACAACATGTAATAAATGTCAGAAAATAGTGCAGGAAATTTGCAGAAATTGAAAAAATTTAAAACACTGATGACAAGTCTTGCACGAGGAAGTACACCACTGCATGTGAGAACGTGCAGGGACCTGCATGAGATTGTGTTTTATCGTGCGAGAAAATGCTAATGAAAGAAAAACTTCGCGCGACACACTCATAAAACTCGCACGAGATTCCATACATAGTGAAGTATGAACGTATGACATAGTGCAAAATTTTCAAAAAAAGTTTGAGATTAATGAGGCCAGAAATCAATTTTCTACCCCATGGTGGGCGCCAAAATGTTTATGTCTAAATGTTGACCTCTAATTCAGCCATAGACCAATCACTAAATTGGAGGATTTTCAAAGCTAAGCATGAATGCAATTGAATTTAAGCTAGAAATGAGAATGCAAATTTTAATCTAAGAAGCTTGAAAAGTGCAATGAGAATTAGACTAAGAACTTGATAATCAGACTATATTAAAGATGAGAATGCAATTATACTAGAAATGGAAATTATTCTAAATATGCAATGAAAAGCTTGAAAGCATGAGCAAATTGAGACAACAATTCACTATAGTTTTGGTACTCTAAAATTGCCTCCTCAAATGAGGAAAAAGAGGTTCATAATATAGAAGAGCCCGGGTGAAGGATGAAGAGTTTCTTGGAAAGAAACAACTGACTCTTCATCTCCATGGAGGAAGGTAAGACAAATTGGAGATATTATTTAATAAATTAAATGAATTATTGCCACTTGGGTGGCTTTTCACATTATTTTGAATAATTAAATTCAAGTGGGGATAATCCATTTAAATAACCAATTAACAATTAATTCCTTTGATGTGTATTAGCTAAAGGGGGTGGAATTAATTTAATTAAAGCACTAGGACTTTAGAATTAAATTAATTAATCATAGGGATTATTTAGCCAATAAATGTCAAATATTTAGAAATCAAATATAGTTTTTAATTTAAATGCAAATTTAGGGTTTTTTGCATTTGACGCTGAGTCAAATAAAGTCAATTAGGAGACAGAATTGCCTAGTACAATAGGACTTTAATGATGTAGAAATTTGAAGAAATGCACCAAAATTGATTAGAATTACAAGGTGCCAATTTTGGGGTATTACAGTACTCCAAAGGTAAGTTAAATAATATAATACAAAAGATTCTTTTGCAAGGAGCCATTTCTTTAGGGTTTATGTTTCTCATCCACTTTTGTGCTATACTAGGGATTCACCACACCACCAAGTGCCAACATCCAAAAATTGTCTCTTTTTATCTGTCTCAAAATATAGCATAAAAAATTATTTAGGAAGGAAATTGACAATTTATTTAATCCTCTTCACCTCCATCCAATCTCTAATTCCTACCTACTTGAAAATCTTCCTATTGTTTTACCTATAACTCTCGTCTTGTCAAAGACATAGCTACATTATCAACAAAGGAAGAGGTATTGATGTCACGAGGAGGAGCACAAAGTATAACATATAATTACAAAATATATTTGCATAGATCCTTATTGTACTTTATTTTTTTTGTCATCCCTTCTAATCTTCTCTACGCCAACTTTGCATTGGTTTTTGTATAATATCTTAATTGAATGCAAGCAATGTCAAGTGTTGACATGATAGAGAGTAACCTTGTGAGATTCAAACCTTGGTTGTATGCACTATATGAAATAAGCTCAACCACATCACCAAAGGGTCAGCCCTTAAATCTTATCGATTTTGTTTTACTTTTATTTAGATTAAAAATTAAAAATCCGATATATTTCATTCTCAAACAAGTTAACCCATATGTAATTTTTTCACTCTTGTTTTCATTTATTGAATATTAGTATATAAAATTAATCATTTTTATTATTTCTCACAAATGTTTTTATCATTTCTCAAATTTATCCACTTAATTTTATCACATAATTACTATAAATTTTAATTAATAATTTAAATATATAAATAATCCTTTCATATAAATAATAAATTTCCATGTGTGCCAATGAAAACATAAATGACATGTAGTAAATAATAATATCCTTTAATATAATAAAAATAAACGTACCCTTTAATAAATATAATAGTACCGATGTTAATCTAATGCTATTTAGTGTTGAATGAAATCATATTATTTCACAAATCCCAACTTTTTGGGTCTCTAAATAAACCTTTATAAAAACTTTGTGTTGGTAAATATTTAAAACAAGAGCTATGTTATAGCAGGAGTCCAGCCTAATAGGAAAGAAAATCATGATTAAGAAAAAAATTAAAAGACAAATTGACCAGTTGTAAGATAGAGTTACTTGACAAGAGGCATATTAACAACTTAACACCTACAATAAAATAGCTTGTGCAATCACACAAAATGTTGCTAAATTATGTGGCTAGTTTGAAATAGAGGTTAAAATATTACTTTCCACTAATTACTAAATCTTTCAATACAAATCTTTGATACTTATTGTTTAAAATGCAAATAACTTATTATAATTTGATTTACTTAATCCTATTACTCTATTGTCTTTGAGGTTGAAAGTATCTATTGAAATAATGTTTATCTCAATGGTTGCACTACGGATTTTCTATTTCAAGAATCTGTTGGATACATGAGACAAATTTAATACTCAATTCATGAGTTAAGGATCCAACATCGCATATTATAATTTTTCAAAAATCAAATTCATGGTTACATGTCTGATTTCTATTTATTTAGAATAATTAAGGCCTAGCCATTCAATGAAGTTTTCTTTCTTTTGGCATGTGCACAATTGTAGTAGGTATAGTCTAGACTAGTATGACCAAATCTGCAATAACAAAGATGTCAAAATTAGAATCATTAACTCAAGATGAACAAATTTCATGTTGTCCTTGATATTTAGCTCTTGATGAACAAATTCCTGAAATGGTTGAAGCCTATGAATTCACTTAGCACTCAATATCTAGAGAAACAGATAAAGATGGGCATTGTATACAAAGAGGAAGAAGAACACACCTTTGCATAGTCAAAATTTTCTTTGAAACATGGTAAAACATTACTAGGAAGAGACCTGGGTGTATTAGTCCATGAGAAAAGAGCTCCACCATCCATGTCATATTTTAGAGGGAAAGAAACTTTTATTGCTAGATCTGATACATCATACCCAAAAATATGCATACATTATTTTAGAGAGAATAAGAAACATAGAGATATGGAGGGGGGGGGATAGAGATAAAATATAGAGTGAAACATTGAAAGGGAGAACAAGAGAGAGAGAGAGACTGAGACATAGAGGTAGAAAGAGGGAAAGATAGAAAGATAAAGATGTATGAAGTGATATATGAGAGGTATTTAAGAGGGATTATATATATATATATATATATATATATATATATATATATATATATATATATATATATATATATATATATATATATATATATATATATATATATATATATATATATATATATATATATATATATATATATATAATTCACTTCAAATAAATATGGTTTATTTCATATATATAAGGAGTTAAAAAAAAATATTTTACAATAATTCAAATTTTAATGGAACAAAATAATTGTAAATTGAACTATTAATGACTTTTGTTTGTCATAGTAATTTTTAGATCTATATTAGATTAAAAAAATCTAGAAAAAATAGTCAAAATATAAAAATGTAAATATTAATAATAATAATAATTTAAAATATATAATATTATTAATAAATAATATAATCTAAGTATATCATTAGCTTATTAAATTATTTTTAAATACTTAAATAAGAGATAGATAATAAAGGTGATAAAGACAAGTGGGTGCAAGATAAATAATTCAAACTTAAATAAAAGAAAAATAATTATAAATTAAATTATTTATAATAGCTTTTATTTATGATTGTGATAACATAAATAATAATTAGAATAATTTTAAATTTAAATTTAAATAAAAATAAAAATAGAATAAATAATTATGTGTATCAATAAAAATAATAATTAAAAATAAATAAAATTAATAATAAAACATAGTTTAATATATGATTTGTTTAATAAGATAATAAATATTTAGATAAAATTGGTTTATTAGATTAAATGTAAAGGATGTATAAAAAGTATAATAAATATTGAAGAATAGTAACATTATTAGTACTTGTACTAATAAATAAATATTAATCTAAATGTAAAGAAATCATGTATAAAAAGTATAATTAATATTAAAGAATAGTAACATTATTAGTACTTGTACTAGTAAATAAATATTCCTTTCTCCTACTTTTTAATTGATTAGACAATTTTTTTAAATTTTCAGAATGAAAAAAATAATTAAACCCCCAACAAAAATAGGAGTAGCCAATAAGAAAAAAGAAATACTTTAAAAAAAATTCAAAATAAAAAACAAGACACTTCAAACATTGAAAACCATGTTTAATATTTTGCATAGGCATTGTTTTTTAGGCAAAGTAATAGCAACAAATCAATTGAAAACATAAGCTTCAGCCTATAGATAGGCTGGACTAATAATTGAATGGAATAGAGAAAAATGACGATGTAAAATCCAATGGTTAGTACTTCAATTGTCTTGGACACTTTTTATATGTTGTGAACTCAAATAAGAAAATGGCTTCTGCTTAATTATTGATGTGGTATTTATGTAGTGGTGAAAATTGTATGTTTATATATTTTTTTAATATCTTTGGTTTATAGGGATAAGGTTGCCTTTAATGTATAGACTAGTGTGTAATATGGTTTATTTTGTATTAAATTTTGCAAAATGATGTTGAGTAAAAAAAAAAGTCTTTTGACAAGTAAGAGGTATTATTTTTTGTAATGTGTCGAATATGACATTTTTATCAAGATTCAATCGTAATGATTTTTTAGTTAAATTAATTGACTGATATTTCATTTGTAATGGTTCACATGAACCCATCTCTTGCGAGAATGCATGTCTTTCTTAACACTCATTGTATCTACGTGACACATGTAGGGGTAAAACATTATAACTTCTTGAAAGGTCTCACATCCCAATTTTACTCCAACTCAAGTGTGCTTAATCATGAAGTTTCCCCAAGACCAAGCTCACTTATCTTGTAAAGCCCACAACAAGTATTGTATCTTATGATCATTACAAAACACCTTTAGCTCATCCATTGACAAGTATGAGGTATGCTTGTAATGTGATATTTTTATGATAATTAAATTATATCATTTTTTAATTAAACTCATTGACTTATATTTCATGAGTAGTGTTTGACACGAACCCATTTCTCATGAAAAAGGGAGATCCAACCTAAGCAATATGTCTCTACATGCCTAAGTTTGAAAATAAGCACAAAGAAGATTGGCAATAAAAAGAGAAAAAAAGAGAAAGTATAAAAAAAGGGTAAAAGAAAAATGCTAATAATAATATCCAAAAGCATAGAGGAAAAAGACAAGACCAAGTTAATTATGAACATTGTAACTGTTATGCACCAAATTTACACCCTATTAAACTAAAAAAAGCTCAACAACCTGGCATAACATGGGAATCACCTCTGCATGTGGGATATGCAAACTTGAAGTGAAACCTCTAGATTCTAGGATGGTTCCTATTGGGTAATCACCTATTTAGCTCAAAACTAAACTAAGTCTTAGAAGGGAAAGGGGAAGAGAAAAATTGGAAATAAAATCAAATGCAAATTTCTATTTAACTAGGTGATGCACCAAACAAATATGAATCACAACCACAAATGACTAAGTATTGGTTTTCACTACCTGACTTGAGGGAAAGTACAATTTTTCTGTATAGGCTTGCATAAATATTTCATAGTAAGGTTTGTGGATGAACCTATTAAGGATAAGAGATTTCTCACTTAACTGTTTCAAGACATAAAACACAACTACAACCTGCAAACAAACATACACTCTTGCAAATAGGTACTCAGATGAGACAAGATAACATAGAATGACAAAATTCACTAATCACCTTTATCAATCACCTATTGTGTACAAAAATATGTAGAAAGAAAAGAAGACTAAAAGATCTCAGATGATGCTTGCTCCAAAAGTTTAGTCACTGTATATTATGTTTCAAAATGAGTTATAGATACATGCATAGAACACTTCAAGGACAAAAAATGTCACAAGGAAAGCCTCTCTTGCATAATCAAAACTTCCTACAAATGAGTATCCAAACTCTCTAAGTACCACTTCCTCAACCACTAAGGGTTGAATGCTAGAAAAAGGCTCCAAAAATAGGGTCTAGAGGCCATGAAATGGGGAAAAATGACTAGAAAAAGTCTCCACAACCATGAAGGAACCTAAAGTCTACTAGAAAAAAGGCCTCAAAACACTCAAATAGCTCATAAAGCCTCCTTAACAAACAAGAATAAGTCTAACTTCAAAAATCTCCTAAAAGCTCTCCAACATCTCCTAAATTTTCTCCAAGAGGCCTAGATGCTCTCCTTATGTCTAAAACTATTTATAACTTCCCTCTAAAATATTTTAATAATTATTAATTAATTTATGAAATGCATCAATTAATAATTATTAAATTACACATAATTATGAAGGAAAACAATAATAAGGATGAAACATTATTTTATTTAATAATATAATTAATATATATCCATGAAATATATGATTATATTATTAAATAACATAATAATATTTGTCTAAAATGACACTAAAATGGCATGGTTGTGGACTTGAAAGAAAATAAGAAATAAGAAAAAGGGCATAAAAAACCAATAACCCTAAAAGCTTACTTCATTTTACACTTAACAATTTTCATTCCTTCGCGCCGCCATAGGAAAAAGGGTTTCTGAAGGAACTCTAAAGATTTTAAAGCTTTCTGAGAAGCTTTGAGCAACTTATTTTCACCTAGCAGGTTTTCGCTACTTTGTAGCTCACCTATTTTCACCCAGTGAAATGGAAAAAAGGGGGTTGTTTTCACTATTTTGTAGCTCACCTATTTTTGCCCACCGAAATGGCAAAAAAGGGAGGGGGGCTGACAATCATACATTTTTTTACAGATTTGTTCCTGCTATTGTCTTTTCTCTTTGAATCTGGTAAGTGCTCGACAATATAAGGAATATTGTATTTTGCATCTTCTTTGTGTTTTGACTGTAGATGCTCGAGCTCCATATATCTTTCTTTTTCTACTTTCTCTAGCCCCATACGAGCACATTTAAAACTTAAATAAGTCTCACTATTTTGTTCATATGTTGCACATGTTGTAAACCTTAAATTTTTTTTAGCTTTGCAACCTTACATATTTGAGAGCTTCCTTCTGAGGGTTGCGACTACGTAATTCTCAAACTTTTTTAGAAATCTTCATATGCATTGTGGACTTTACACCTAGATCCATGCTCTCTTTTTGTCTATTTGAGGTTGTTGTGCTTGAATCTTTTCCTTCTATTACACGCTTGATCTGTTCATGTTGCACTGATGATTCTTCTTTCATTTTACAATCTCTATATCTTGTTATCATTGGGCTTGATGTACTTCCTACATTCACTCTCTACTGAGCTTGTCATGTATCCTCTTGATACCTCATGATTTCAAAAGACCTTTTCTTCACATATTTTGGTATCAACCCGACCATTATTTACTGTTTCTCATGCTTTTATTGCTAAGTTACAAGGATCTTCCATTGCTTTATCCCTAAAAAAATAAATCACTATTGTGTAGATTCATTTTAAGTGATGTTAATGATCTTTTATCAGTCTTTGTTCTGTAACATGGCATTTAATGTCATTAGACTTTATTGATTTTTGACTCCTGATCGCTTATGGATGAATTTAAACCAGTCATTGCTTAGAACTATCCATAGTTCTAACTCATTCTCTCTCATATTTTTCAGGTTACAAGATAGTGAGGCAATAGGGATCAAGAGGACCTTGGAGGAGTGAGCATTTAGAGTCAACTTCAACACAAGCCAGTCATTCAGGAAATGAATGGCCCTTCTTTATGCACATTTACTTTTTCCACTCTTGTACATATATTTATGCATGATTTGAAGTCAAAATGCATTGAAATATTTCTAGCTATTTTCACAGCTTGTGTGGAACATTTTTACAGAATTTTGATAAATAAAGTTACATTTTCAGAAAAGAATAATAAAGTCTTCTTTCTTCATAAAATGTACTAGTTTTTTGCTACCGATTTTTCAAAATTATTGTATTTTCAAGTTTAAAGAATATGTATTCAAAGTTTGTTTGAAATGTACCTTATGGACTGAAACATAGTTGCTTTTCCTAATTTAGCTTGTAGGCAAAATTTGGTAATAGTAACAAGTATGGTTAGACGAATGAATAGTATTGAACATTAACCCAAACTTGAAATCATCTTGGAGAAAGGAGAGAATTGATAATACTGTATCATCAAAAAATGGAAGCACTTCCATTTAGGACTGGTTTAGCCCTCCGAGTAAGTGGTTTGGGGTCATGTCAAATGCCTTGAATGGGTCTTTGACTTGGATCTGGTTTTTTCCCCTGTCCTGCCCTATCTTCCACTTCTTTCCTACCTATTTATGGTATCTTAATATGAGATTTTGATGTTCTTGACCTTAGGGGCAAGGTCGACCTTCTGGGTCAAAGTCGACCTAGACCCTGACCTAGGTCAGGGTCGACCTCGACCCTGACTTAGGGTCTAAATTTCAAATTCCAAAGATTTCTGGATGTTGGGGTTTGGAAAGAATTCTTTCCCGCTTCTAGGTCGGCTGCTTCGGGCTTTGAAATGGTGACTCTTAAAAGGCATTTAATTTAGGTCCACTCCTAAGGGTATGAGCCTAATGGGAATTTATTTCTCATATGTCGGCCTCTCTAGAAGTTGGTGCCCTAGACTAGTATAGAAGGAAGCCTTCTCCTCTCATTTTGGAGAGAGAGAGAAAGGAATGAGAGAAGGAAAGAAAAGGAAGCAATCATCTATTTTCAAGCATTCAAGCATTCAAGATTCAATTCATTAAGGAGATCCATTGGTAGCCATTGAAGGATTCAAGCTCTATGGAGCTCTCTTGTTGAAGATTTCTCCATCCATATCCATTCAAGCTTCTTCCTATTCCAAGATCCATTCAAGATTGGTGTTGAAGATCTAAAGGCAATTAATTTGAGACATCCTACATCCTACAATTCTACATCTATTTGGAGCATCCATACTTGTGGATTCAAGGATTTGAATCCTCCACAAGGGTTTTAATATAAGCAAGGTGAATTGTTCTATTTACTTTGTTTATTACTGCAATTTCAATTCTATTTCAAGGTTAATTCCAAAACTAGGGTTTGACCAAGGAAAACCCCTCATCCAAACAATAAAACCATTTTTCTTGTAGGTGCAAAATGGTGGATTACAGAGTAGATTTGGATACCCTATTCGACAAAATTTTAGGATCCGTAAATAGAATTTCCGTTGGAGTAGTGCAGGTCAAGGTCGACATAAAGGGGTCAAGGTCAACCTGGCTCAGAAAAGAAAAAGATTTCTGTGCTTTCTCCATCTTCATGTTTTTCTGTTCCAATTCCGGTTGCAAAATTTCAAGAAACTTAGTACATACACCATAAAACAACAATTTCCAGATCTGTTATACCTTGAGGTTAGTATTTTTCTTCAATTCATTTCAATTAAGATTTTAATACTCTCTTCCAAAATAGAATGTAAGGTTTTCCTTTTTCTTCTTATTACTAATTGATTGATTCATTTATGCATTGACCATTTTCTTGTGGTTAATCAATTTGGATCTTTCGTTTGGGAATTTGGGGTTAAGAAGAGAATCTTACCTTCCCCAATTATTCTATATGTAAAGGATATCAACCAACCAATTAACCATTGTGTATTATTTTTTATTCTTTACAAATACCAACACAATGTGAATGTCATGAAGAAAAGTAAGGATAATAGTGAATATTTTGTTTTGGATGATAAACTATCTTATGTTGTGCATAATGGAAATTTCAAAGGCAAATGAAGAAGAAGAGCTAGCCAAGATTTTTCATATCAAGGACAAGAAGTAGATGTTTCATTTGCTATAGAAAGAAGAGGTGGAAATAAAGGTTAGAAAATAATATAAGATTATGTTTTCCATTAAGCCCAAATTATAAAGATGAAGTGTTAGTTGATGTGGTTCCACTAGAAGTTTATGAATAATCTTTGGAAACATTTGTTTTCATATAAGGATGACATAAATTTTTAGAGGGCTTAGTCATTTTAGGTTGTTCCTAAACAAGAATTTTTACTCTTTTACCACAACTAAGTGGAAGGCCAGGGTCATTGTAATAAGCACTTTTCAAGCCAATTAATTGAGCAATGTTGGTGTAAAGATTTATTTTCTTTTGTTAATAGAAATAAGGGAACAAAGAAGAGAAAAGTTAAGAGGTTTACATGGGCTGCATAATCATTATATTTTAATATAAGGATATGTGATATGATGAGTAGGTTTTTAAATCTATTTGTCAAACTTAAGGGGTTTCTCCCAAATAGAGCTATTGGACATTGGATTCTTTCATTGGAATGTTTGTTACCTAATAATGGGTTATACTAGCAAAGTATTATTCTATGACACAAAAGGCTAAGTAGTAGATAGAGAAAATTTTAGAGTAAGGGGTACTAACGCTTGATGCATATCCTTATGGCTCTCATATTGTTATAATGCCCCCCCCCCCAAAAAAAAAATGGGACTTGACTAATGTATACAAAATTTATTGGCTTGAATAAGACCACTATTAAGAATATGGATATAATACCCCATACAAATTATTAATTGGATCAATTTTTAGTCTATTAAGTTTTTCATGAAGTTGGACCATAAATCTAAAAATCAAAGAAGAGGATGTGTAGAAAATAACTTTCAAACTAAGGCATGGAACTTTGAGTGGTTGATTCTTTTGTTTAGGTTTTGAAATGTAACAATTTATAGTTCATTAACTAAATTTTCTCAATTTCCTTGAGATCTTTTTCCCTTTAACAAGAATATTGGCATGCTCAATCTACTAAAATTATTTCAATAAAACAATAATAAATTATGCAAACATAAAAATTACAAATATAAATATTTCCTTCCAATTAAATTTATCACTTACCTACATTTTGTTATAATTTAGTTTTTTAATGTCAACTATTTATACATGAGAGTTGTCAGCAAATAGGTATAAACCATTTAAACATATATATTTTAAAAACTTTTTAAAACTTATACCTAATAAATACAATGTGTCTCTATATGATCAATCATTTTATGATCTTCAACTGCAAGAGGGAGAACATCATTGAGTTAAGCACCCTTCATACGAGTAGCAAATGAAGAAGTTTGCACACATATCATGTCACATGAGAACTAGTGTGGTGTATCAACTCTTATCACATATATTCTTTTTTATGACTCTAGATACCCTCTAGATAAGTATGATAACTCTTACTAGCATGCAACCTATTAATGAATATGAACTAATAACAAAAGTAGTATAATGCATTACTTTCGCTAATGTCTTATAATACAAGTTCATAATCCTATATGGGTGTGTGTGTCATTGTTCACACATCTCTATCTTAGTATTGTCAACAAAAGATATTATTTTACTTATATAGATATGTCATGGACACATCACACCAATATAATTCATGAAATATTTGAGCTAAAACCGAGTTCTACTAACTATTTAGGTTAACAAATTTGTAACCAAGTTGATTAAGTAATATTTATCATGAGATATAATTTCTAAACGTTCAACATAAAAACATACTTATTTTAAGGAACAATATTTCATTGAACTCAAATTAGGTTTAATAAATAGTTGACAATAAACATTCATACACACACAACTATACCTATGTGTGTGTGTATCTACGTATATATGTATCAATACACACACACACACACATATGTACATGTATAAATGAATATATGCATGCACATGTATGCATCTTCTTTTAATTTTTACATGTTGAATATTAACTTTCCTAAGATCATAGTGTTAGCAATTGGTGTTGTCATTGATGTCAACCCTCTGCTTGCTTGCAAATGAGATTTTTTCTGACATGAATTTTGGTTATCATTTTGATGTCAATGCTTTGTTTATTGTGATGTTGTAGTTGTGAGATTATTGATGTGTTGTAATGGTGACATTGATGATTGTAAGGTCAGTCTTTTGTTGTGAAGATGTGGAAAGTTTGTTGAAGGAATGATGTATACCAGATATGATGGTGCTCTAGTATTGGTATGTTGTAAAAGAAAAGAGCTTGTGTAGGTGATTGGTAGCTTATGGTGATTGATTGTTGATATATTCTCTATTTTGGATGTCCAATTACTTGGTATTGATGTCTAGACCATGTTGTGTGGCTTGTTGAAAGAAAATTTGAGCTGAGCCAAACAAAGATACAAAAGTTAAATACAAACAACATCATACTTATTCATATTTTTCAATCAAATATATCACATATTTATAAGATTATTATATCCCATTATTTAAGAAACTCCCACAACCAACTTTCCTCGACATCGAGTTGTTTTAAGAACTCAATGCAATCACATTTGTACCATAAATACAATAACCTATTAAACAAACATTGACAAACCTAAGAATTATTTTATGCATCCTATGATGCAATATTGCTAACACCTATTTGAACAATAATTCCCAACACACCCCCTTAGTGTGAACATGGGGAGAAAGTACATCTCAAAACTTTATCACCACATATAGTGGCTTACCAAACAATATAAGGTAAGAGTAGGGACATGCACATCTGCTCATTTCAAGCAATAGTGGAACTAGCCTCAGTACACTTAGTGTACTTTCATCCAAGGATAGCGGTTGAAACACATTTACCCATAGATCCAAGGATAGGGAATGACACATCCATCCAAGGTCTTATATCATATTTGGATAGGGATAAACACATCAATCCAGCACCAATCACGAACAAGGGCACACAAATCTGCTCACAATAATTATGATTGGAGAAAAACGCATCCAGTCATAATCACCAACTCTTGTGACTGGAGACAAACACTTCCAATCACTTATATCATCTTGTGAATGGGGACAAACACATCCAATTACTTACATAAAAAGCTTGAACACCAAGCCCCTTATTTTTGTGTATGTAGCCACCATTATAGATCATTGTCACTTTGATCACAAATGATATGAGACGGTTTTCACTACTACTTGGAAACCGATTTGGCTTTTTTCTTTTAGCACAAATAATTTTCTCACTAATGCAATTCACAACCCCATTGCTAGTGACTGACGAGAGGTTGTTGAATGTACTCTAGCATCTTGTGCCTCCATCCTCTGATGAAATCGCTACTTAGTGAATTTGTCTTTGAAGCTTAGTTTTAGAATCCCCCTTCAATATATTTGTCACATACAAAGGATAGTATATCCATTTATGATTGAGGCAATTTTTATTATATTACAATATTTTTAAATTTTGACAAATAAATTTTTGATAACATGATAAATTTACTTGACTTTTAGATTAGGATGCAATATGACTCTCTAAGAACTAATAAGATATCTTAAGACACTAGACTCACAATATCTTTCAACCTTGCAACTTTTCCTGTCAAAATCCTCGCAACAAAAAAAGCACACATCCACTTACCAAACATTGCCCCGAAAGAATTCAACCAGCTTTATTTGAGCCCAATTTGCAAGCTCATATTTTCGCAAGCATCTAAGCACAGTTTAATAGCTTCATTGGATTAAAGCATTATTATGATCTTCATACATTATATTTGCGAATCAAGCATCGATCAGTTATTGAACAGAGATCACAGAGAAAATGTCTTAGTTGCCAAAGGATATGAGAATTATCAAAACTAGGATACCATCGATGGATACGCTTAAAACCAGAAAGTGGAAACCACTAATTGATTGGATAACGACCAGGAAACAAGTAATACGATATGGAACCATATACACCACGAGCATGTGCAAACCAAATGCAAGACTAATAATATATTCAAGCAAAGCAGGTGATGCACATTAAGACCCTCAATTTAAAGAAGGGGTCTCAATTTGGAGTTAAGACAATTGCCTTAGAAAATATGCAACTGAAAAATCCAGAAGGGAAATGTAGTGCAATGTATGATTATGTGTGCTCCAAAGAGCCAAATAATTGGTTTTAAGATAGTAAAAGCTATGACAAGTGAGGGATAGAAGCACTGTTATTTGTGTTGCAACTTCTACTTATCTCTGCACATGTTTTCTAACACAGTCCATTTTTGGTGAGTGGTTATTACATCGACTACAATTACAAGCTTAGCATCAACCCAACCATTGAATTATGCCGCCCCTATTTGAAGGTGATTCAAGGGATCCTCTTGCTAGTTATTATTTGTAGTTTGAAGGTTGTTCATCGTCGACGTTGTGCAAAATCAATTTAGCTTTTGTTCATCTCCATCCCATATTTTCTTATATGGTATCAGAGCAGAGATTAGCCGCTGATCAAGATGAGAAGTAGAGATCTTGTTCAGAGCTTGATAGATCAGTCAAGAATTTGCAAAGTGTCAGGAAAGGTTTTAATTAGCCCTTGGGAATCTGTTATTTTGAGAGAGAATCATTGTCAAATGAAATCATGGAAAATTCGGGTGAAATTGCCTTGTAGCCATGTGCAAATGAGAATATAGTCGTATATAGTTGTATAGACTAGGTTGGTTGTTTTTAAATCATGCAAAGGAGATATTATCAGTAATTTGAATCAGAGAAAGTGTAGCCCCACTGCTAAGGAGATAAAAGTGTCATTGTTTGCTGAGATAGCAAAAAACTGAGAAAAGGTTTATAGAAGTAGAGGAGAGCTTGGCCAACAGGGAGTGAAGAATCTATCGCCAAAGGTAAGTCACATAGTTTTATTATTATTTATACCAATCTTAGAAATGGCTACAACATTATGTAGAATTGACCTCTTGTAGAGAAAAAAAATCAAAAGAAAATCGGAGGAATCAAAGTGTAATTTCTCTTTTGATCTGGCCTAAAACTTCTCAAAAAAAACTTAATAGAGGCAATGAGGGAAAGGAAATGAGATTGGATGCTGAGATGAGCATCATGCCAAAGCTATGCAAAGAAAAGAAGCTCATATGGCAGTAGGTCTGTATTGTAGCTTGAATCCCTCTATTTCCACACTGTTGTGCAATATCGGGGAGTTAATACAATGAAAAAGGGATTTAAAATGCCAGGATTTCTCTAAAATTTTGCAAACAAATTTATCTTGGCTATGATACCATGAAAGCAAAGCAAATTTGAGTTGAGCGAAACATAAGCTACACAAAATTAAACACAAACAATACCATGGTTCTTCACATTTTTCAATCAAATGCATTGTATATTTATAGGATTATCATATCCTATTATTTAGGAAACTCCCACAACTAACTTTTCTAAATATATTAAGTTGTTTTAACAATACAATGTAAATACATTCGTACCACTAATACAATAACCTATTAAACAAATATTAACAAACCTAAGAATTATTTTATGTATCTTATTATGCAATATTGCTAACACCTATGAACACTAATTCCCAACATTTATCATGATAAATATGATGTGTTATGTCATAATTGTTGTCATGTTGATGTAGTAAGATTGGATGTCTTTGTGTTGATAATAATGTGTGTTGATGATCAGAGTTAGAATTGAGAGATGG
Organism: Chamaecyparis obtusa; assembly: GCA_027943335.1. Taxonomy (NCBI): domain Eukaryota; kingdom Viridiplantae; phylum Streptophyta; class Pinopsida; order Cupressales; family Cupressaceae; genus Chamaecyparis; species Chamaecyparis obtusa. The sequence continues at coordinate 244,386 of BSBK01005981.1, read as the reverse complement.
TGATAGTGATGATATCATATTGAGATGAGGATTAGAAGTATTAACGCAAGTAGCTTTGAGATAAGGGTTAGAAGAATTGAAGCTTTGATATGAGGATTAGAAGTAAGAAATTAGTGTGGATCTGGTTGTATGAGGCTATAGGTGGTTGTAGTATCTCTAATATTGCTCCTAAATGAGGAATTATTGATACAAAGGTGTTTTGATCACATTGAAGGATGTTGAAGAGTGTATTTGCATAGTAGTACTCTCATAGCTACTAGAAGAATGCTTTGCATTCCTCCACATTAGGTTGGATAGCCTTTCAGTTCAAAACATAGATTGTATGGTCTACGGATGTTGTACTCCTCTCTTTTTAGGTCCCTAATGTTGTTGATATCTATGGGGTATGTAGTACATTGGTAGCTTGGATATTTTTTAGGACTAGTCAAGGAAATGCTTTGCATTTATTTGCATTGATGTTTGTAGTGTTGTAGTTTGGAGGGAATGTTAATAATGTCTCAATTCAAAATCTTGGTAGATAAGTGTACCACAAGCATGTTTTTAATGATGTGCTTTATAACTATATTTTCTTGGCCTTTTGGTTATAGATAATTATGTGTCTAAATGGTTTTGATAGCTTGGATCATTAAGGAAACATGCAATATGTTCTTCAGAATGATGTTGGATATTTAAAGAACATCTCTATGTTATCCACAAAGAAATGATTGGATACTTTGTTTCTATATTGTGTCTAGAATTAGTTTTCAAGGTCATTGTGGCTATTTGGCTAATAGGGGTTTTCTCTCTTGATTGTATTGCGTTCCTGATTATATTGGATGATGTGTTTAGTTGGTTTAGGTATCACCTTTCTATGTAAGGATCTACATTGAGTGACTTCATGTTGAATAAGTATCTTGAGTTGACTAATTGAATGCCTCAGGTTACCCTATATACCTTACTTTGGAGGATTATATGTGTGCCAAGTGTGTGTGATGTTTGGTATCACCTTGGATATTGAGTTATGATGTTTTAGGTCCTCTTTATCTCCTGGATAGGAACACTTTCACCAAAATTATGGTTTGGTGGTTGACTTGTTGGCATCATCCATTGTCCCTTGTTTTGGCCACCCTAATTGATGCTTAGTGATAATCTAGATGAAATAAATAGAAGATCAAATAATTTGCAAAGTATGTGAAATCTTATGTGAGATATAAAAGATGTGAGATCAAGGAAGGAACAATGTGTGGTGGAAGTTGTGGAGCTAAATGGATAATGGTCTTTTGAGAAATCAAGCCAAAATCATCTATATTCTAAGGAGAATGTTGAAAGTAGTAAGCTAAAAGCCTATTCATTTTATTTTATTTTATGTATACTATGTTGAGATAGTGAGTCTCCTCTATAGGTCCTTCTTTGTATCTTTCTTAGAGATAGTGAGTCTTTGCAACAAGTCATTTGCATCTTTCCCTATGATAGTGGGTCTATGTTGTAAGTATGGCAATGATTCTCTCTCTCTCTCTCTCTCTCTCTCTCTCTCTCTATATATATATATATATATATATATATATATATTATGGTGGTCTCTTGTGCATTGGTGTTGATTTATTTACTTTCATGGCTGCTGATTTAAGTTACATGTTTTGGAATTAAAGTAAATATTTAAACCTATTAAAGACTAATTCATCCCCTCTCAATCTTCAGGTGTGTTCAATAATTGGTATCAAAGAAAGGGTCCTATGGAGTAAGCTTAAATTATTTAGGAAGGTCTAGGATGAAAAAAGATCCAGATCTCACAAGGATAATAAGTTTGATGGTTCAATCTTCACTCTATTGAAAGTAAGAATGGAAGTACATTTATCCTTATTAGGGTTTAGGGTATGGAAATATGTCATAACATATTATACTCCTCCCCCTAATCCTCCGAAAAATCCTATAGAGATAAGGGCATATGAGAATAATGGAAAGATAAGAAACACAATTATGAATGGAACTACAGATCTAGAACTTGTAGAGGTGATGCGTTGCACTATTGCTAAAGAAATTTGGGGTGAACTCAATGGCATATATGAAGGTTATAGTAAGACAAAGTAAATGAAGAAGAAAATTTTCAAAACCAGATTTAAAACTCTTAGGATGGTTTAAGATGAAGAATTTCCTAACTATATGTTCCAATTAGATGATGTTGTAAATGACATGAGAGGCATTGGTGGAGAAATAAAATAAGATGAAATTGTGAAAAATATTGTTTAATCTCTTCCAAAAAGTTATAGTTGTAAGGTTGTTTCCATTGAAGAAAGAAATGACTTGGAAAAAAATAAATTGGACCAATTGTATGGTGCTCTAACAACATATGAAATGAGAGAGTTTGACAAGGATTCTCATAAGAGGGAGGCCACATTAAATGTTAGTAAGAAGAAAGAGGATGATGTTGATCAAATTTATGACTTTGAAGATGTTGAAGCAAACATTGTAAGAAGATTAAAGAAAGGAACTAGAAAATACAAATGTAATTATCTTTCAAATATTTTAATTATGGTAGAATTGGTCATTATTCTTTAGATGTCCTTTTAGGTAATCAAAAGATAGCAATATAAACAAAGATTTTACTCCAAGGATAATAATTGTTCTTCAAAAGATGTTCAACTCAAAATGATTCAAATGATGAAATACTCTTTATAGAAATAAAAGATTATGATAAAAAGGATGACGTCAAGAATTTTGAAATGATTGATAACTTACAAAATGACAAAGTCAATGAATATTTATGATTGTATGGATCACCTTCCATGCAAAAGAAGAAGCAAATACATGGGTTATTGAGAGTAAACATTCCCATCACAATATCAGTGATAGAGGAAAGTTTATCAATCTCAAGATATGGAATGGATGGTCTATCAAACTGTAGTTTACCCAATTCGTGGAAAAGGGAACAATAAAAATAGATGGGAAGAACAAGACATATGATGTTTAATATTAGAGAATTGAAAATAATCTTCTTAGTGTCAGATAAATGTTTAGCAAAGGATATATTCTTACATTTCATGAAGAAGGGTGTGAAATTAGAAAATGAAGGTCAAGAAAACATGTAGTGAAAGTAACCAATAGTGATGGTAATGTTTATCAAATCAAAGAGGCTAGAGAAGGTAGTTATGTATGTTGGCACAAACTAGAGATTGTTGGCTATGATACAAAAGGATGAGTCCCATCAAATTTGATTATATGGTGAAGATTAGTTCTAAAAATATAGTATAGGATATGCCAAGGATCATTAATCCCTCAAGAACTTTATGGAAGGTATGTCCAATGGGAAAGTAGACAAGGAAAACATTTAAGAGGAAGGAGTATGCATCTAAAAAACCCTTAAGAACTATTTCATAATGATATTTATGGACCTACCAAGACAAAATGACTCAATGGTGAAAGGTACTTTATGTTTCTTAAGGGGATTTCTAATGAATGGTTCATAAGGCACAAATATTGCAGAAGGTTTTTTAAATGGGCTTGTAAGTAGTGTGGGCTTAACCATGGAGGTAAATCTCTATTTAAGCACACTTGAGTTGGAGTAATACTAGGATGGGTGACCTCATAGGGAGTCTCAATGCTTCACCTTTATATGTGTCACCTAGATGTAATGAGTGCTAAGTGTTCCATTTATTCTCATGAGAGATGGATTCTTTTGAATCACTTCTCATGAAACATGGGTCAATGAGTTTGACTAAAAAACTACATAGTTGAATCCAGATAGCAATGTCAACATTTGAATTATTGTGGAAATTATCTCCTACTCATCAATTGATGAGCTTAAGGGGCTTTCTAATGAATGGTTCATAAGGCACAACACTTGTTGAAGGTTTTACAAATGGGGTTACAAGAAGAGTATTCTTAACCATGGAGGAAACTCTATAGTTAAGCACATTCAAGCTAGAGTAGTATTGGGACGGGTGACCTCTCGGGAAGTCCCAATGCTTCACCTATGTGAGAATCACCTAGATGCAATGAGTTCTAAGTCCCTTATTCATTCTCATGAGATATGGGTTCTTGTGAACCACTACTCATGAAACATGGGTCAATGAGTTTGAATTAAAAAAAATACATAGTTAAATCCAGATAGCAATATCACCATGATCTAGTGACATTTATCTAGGTAAAAAAAGTCACTATGAAACTAGATTAGGACCAATCTAAAACACAGTCATGCTCTTGTGTAAAGTCTAGGAAGTATTTGAATATGTCAACCTTCTTCTCTAAAATTATCACATATTATGTTATTGTTTCATTTGAAGAGTTGAACCCAGAGTGTCTCAAAGGTAGCTAATTAGTCTCTTCTAGAGGTTCATGGATATATGTCTAAATATATTTAATGTAGATCACATCGCCTAAGGATTTCAAAAGAGCTCTAGCTAGGCATATAGGCATGGACATTTTGGAGAATTTTGTGAAGATGGGGCATGGGTTAGAAGAGGTTTCAATCAACATAGGAGTAGTAGATGAGGCATGGTGATTCTATTTAGATATAATAAGAGAATTTGGTGTTAGGGTTTGTATATGTAGGTTGTACAGGTTAAAGGTGCAATAATATAAGAATTATAGTAGAATGATCTTTGAGAGGGAAATTGAAATGTCTAGGAGGAAGGTGTAGTCTTTTGATACATGTTTCTCATAGTCTAGAGGCCTTTATCAATGAGTTTTAGAAGGTTTTGGTCATGATTATTGATATTTCAAAGAAGAGGCGTGTATTACTTTTCATTGAGGGATTAGTAAAGCCTCTTAAGGGTTGGATCAAGTCATTTGATCCCTCTACCTTACAGGAGAAAATGAAGAAGGAAATAAATTTGGAAATGTCTACCCCATGTAGTAATTTTGCATCGAGGTCTTCTATCTCAACTAATGATAACAAAGCAGCCCAAAAAGAGTTGAAATTTCAAATTCAAATAAACCCAGTGCAGCTCCTTTAGACCCTGAGACACTCAATGATTTAAGAAGGAAAAAAAAATGTTTCTATTGTAGGGGCCTTATGATGAAAAACACGAATGTCCAATGAGGCCAAAGGGAAAAAACATGCAAATGGAACGGTTTTATGATGATGGAAACCATTCTGATTTTGAAGGGAAGCAAGCTGATCATGATGAGGAAATGGCTGATGGTGATGTGAAATATGATGAGGATTCAATCCTTAAGGTAGTATATCTTTCTAGCATGAAGAAAGAGGGGTCTTTCAGGATGCATGGATTTCTTCCAGGGCAGTTGTTAATTGTCTTGTTGGATACTGGTGCTACTCACAACTTCATAGATTCATGGTTGGTAGCCACGAGGGGCATTTAGTCAAAGGAGTTTGAGGGAATTAGAGTGAAGGTAGTATATTTTTACACTCTAAAGTGTAAAAAGATGATTGTTGAGCTTCATGTTAACTCCAAAAATTACACCCAATTTTCCAAGGTATTGAAACTTCAACAATTTTGGAGTAACATTGGAACAATCATCAACTTGTGCGTAAACTATGAAATGATTGAACCTCCTAGCAGTTCCTATATGATACTCACTTGATATTTCACCTATCCTAAAGAAAACTATAACACTTTGATGGAAAAGGGATAAGAAAGAACTCTAATTAAATTTGGATAAAAATGCAGATAAAGTTGATACACCAAATAAATAATACAATTCATTTTTATCTCCTAACATAGGGAACATTCAAAAAATACATATACATAGGCACACCCCTAAAGAAAATGTTATCCATATAAGTATTTCGACGAAAAGGCTCAAAATGGACAGTATGAAAGGAAGCTAGTCACATTCAATACATAACCTATGTGCACAAATCATGATCTATGAATAACTTAAATTGATTCTAAAAGATACAGAAATGAGACATTACCAAAAGGTTCCATGAATAAAACACATTGAGTAGCATCAATCACCAAGTATATAACATGAAAACCAAATATTTCTCCAAAAAAGTGTCTAGTAAGTTGTATTATGCTCAAAGGTCAAAATAACAATAGATCAATACATGAACAATGCAGAAAATGAATAATAATGCCAAGGAAAAATTTGTCACATAAGCATATATCTGCTCCAAAAATTGAACCCCCTCTCATTCAAAATGAGAACTATATAACATCCATTATCTCCCAACTAGATCCTGCAAAATAGGAATGATGAAATCAAATATGGAAGAAAATAGTCCAAAAGAGGACTCTAGGAACTCCCAAAATATTCCAAATATCCTCCAAACTCAGTCTCTGACATGTGTATTATTACCCTATTTTTCATCATACAGAATAATAGGCAAAAACATGGGAATAGTGAGTTTCATTTTTGCTACTTTCATTTAATAGTGCTTTTCAAGTCACGTGGATCATCATTTTTTTATTGCATTCATTTCAAACTTTTATTTGTACTCTAAGTATTGATCACATGTTTAAAATTTTTCCAAAATTCATAATTGATCATTACATTGTGCATTCATACTGAATGTAATTTACAAATGTTCTCTCATATTTAAATAAATAGAGTACAAAGTAGACATAATAGAAAGAAGAGATAGGGGTACGAGTGAGTCCTCTGCATTGCCTTGAAGCATTTTGCATATTTGGAGCTAGTTGTCGTGTCTGGTCCTAGTCTCTGGTCTTCATCTTGAGTCTACATCTGTTGGGTCTTGTGTTTTTAGGGGTTGTACTGCATCATGGTTAAGATTTTGTTAGATCCATTTGGATCTAAGCAATTCAGAGAACGTAAACATCATACAAACAATCAATTATTTCATAGCTGCATATATTTCTGATATTCAATGCACTAAAAAAATGAGCATGCACATAAAGTGAAAAATAGTGTTAAATGATAGAACTGACTCATTATGTTAATGAGCACACCAATGGTCTGATGGATGCCAAAAATTGACCACTGGGTCATGTTCACTAACATAATGATTTTGTTTTGACATTTTCAAGCTGAACAGAGAGGTGCATTGATCTAAACAGACTAGTATTTGTCACAGTCAAGATATTATAAAAGATGTAGTGAGCTGTTCAAATATTATTCATATGCTAAGAAAATTCAAAAAAATCAAGTGTATGTTCATTGCAATCTATTTATGGGTGTCACGAGCCCGTGCTCGAATCCCATAAACAAATTACATTGCTAAAAGTAAAATTTGTGCTACAAGTTATGTCATAACTAGATCATAGATTTATAATAGAATATTAAGTGATATGCAATCAGGCATTGTGATGTTAGTTACCAAGTACACCAAAAGAGATGTTGCAAGCATGAAATAATCAACATTTAACAATGTCATATGCAAAGATACCTGTTTATTCCATGCTTTCAGAAAGCTTTTCAAAATTACAAATCAATATCAAGTATGGATACAGAGTTTTTCTCAACTAGTTAGAAATATCAACAAGAAGCAACCAAGAAAATGCAATGAAGGGTACAAATCTAGCATTTGATATTTCAAATCATAGAATGAAACAGATTATCAATATGATAAAAGTGAACATCAAGTTAAGGACAACTAGTAAATGTAAAAGATGATTTCAAATCACTGGTGAACATCAAATAGTGCAAGATGAGAATAAAGTGATCCTTTATACTAGAGTTTGTGAACAATGATTCACTATAAGTTTGAAGTAATTTTCAGTATTTCATTTGTTCAACAGTAAGATAAGCCAAAATTATTAGAAAGGAAGTGAGTTCAAATATACTTTCGAGCTTTATCAAAAGAAGGAAGAGATTTTTATCTCTATCTAAGCTCAGGTCCGAGCCTATAACATTTCAAATAAAATTATGCAAGCAACAGTCTGAGGCCGTGACAATCTTTTAAAGCACAACACTATTCTACAACTCATATTTGAGTTGGAGCATATTCATCAGGCAATGAAAAGAATAAAAGACAGGCAACTATATATGCAATGAAGGATGAGTTCTTTGTTGTGGTATGTCATCAACAATCAACACTAAGTTCACAAGCAACAAAGGATAGCCCAGATTTAACGCTAAAGAAGGATATTTCAAAACAGTGAGTTTAAGCTGCTTTTATAGAATTCATGAGTCAAAGCCTATGAGCTTATGGTTAAAAGCTTGAGTCTAAGCTTACAACACAACCATGACTTGAGATTAGAGTCGAGTTCATTGTCAAGATTAAACTCGAGCCCCAGAAAGCCATCAGTCAACTCATGTTCCATCTATTCACAAGCTGTGAGTCAAGGCCTGAGCCTCTTAAGGGTTTCACAGGCAACATAAAGGAGGGTCCAAGCTTAACATAAGGAAAGATTTTTCAAGCAACTAGTAAATAAAGTCTAAAATTTTGAACCCAAGATAATCTTCAAAACCAGCGAGTTCAAGAATACATACATTAAGTTTGAATAAAAGAGAGAAAGAGGTACTTATCTCTAGTTTTGAAGCCAAGTGAAAATAAAAGTCATCAAACCCCAAGCATCACAGAGGGTCCAAGCTTCAACAGTTGGTTCAAGTTCAATAATCATGAGTACAAGCTCGAGTTTCAAATCTGCTAGTCAAGTCAAATTGGTAGCATTAAAGCTGAGTGCAAGCTGGCATATCAAGACTGAGATCTGTTATTTTAAAGACCAAGATTGTGACCACCACAAAGGCCTAGTTCTTCAATATTTGTGCAATGTATCATGTTTTCAAAGCCGAGCTTGAGATCATGCATAGTTAAGATCTTTCAATAGTAATGAAGCTGGTTTCAAATAAGCTCAAGCTCGTATTCAACAAAGGCACAACCATGAGTTCATAAAAAGCTTCACAGAGATCACTACCAGTGATTTGCTAAATAAACATTTAGACTTAGAGACAAATCAAATACAGAGGGAATTCTTTGCAGATGGAGGCTACAAGCTGGGGTTTAACCCTTAGTTATTTTCCAAAATATGAGATCAATGCAAAAATTGAGTATAGAGCCAGTTTGATTAAATTTTGAGGTCCACTAAAAGGGAGATTAATGACATTAAGTGTTGCAGTATAGTGGACAACTAGCCTCGAGAATTACAAAGTGCCAGCGCATGCCTTCAAAGTATTTCAATTTTAAGTTGTAATTTATATTCAAATGGCATGATGTCTTAAGTTTCATTTCATAATAATTTTAAGCTTAGGTCTTTTAGGCTTAGGTTTGGTTTTTTATTTTTGGGTTTTGGGTTTTAATTGAGTTTATCTCAATTATTCATGTTAATATTGAGTTTATCTCAATAACATATTGTAAAATATTGGTAATATCTTATAAAAGATATATATATATATATAAAATTACCAATAAATTCTAGGGGCATGATTTGGAGTGAAATTAGAAAGCTATTTTATAGCAAAATTGAGCTTTTCTAGGAGGATTTTTAGAGGGTGATTGGATTTCTGGATTAGGGTTTGGAGGGCTATTTAGCTAAGGCTTATTGTTAGTTTTAGGGGGTTTTGAATAGTGAAAAAGAAGGGCTGAGTGAACATATTCATTCCTCTACCTCTTTTTCATGTTTTTGTAACCATTTTGGCAGATTTTGGAGAAATAAAGCAGGTGTTTTAGCTCATACATTTGGAGTTTTGATTTATGATCCTGTTTTCATCTTTCCTTACAAGTTTTAATTTCATTGTTGGCTAGAAGAAGTGAGTGCTTTTCGTTCCTTCTTAAGGTGATCAGTTATTCAAAACCTTGTATGGAGAATGTATGTCTGTTGACTTTGGAGCTATTCGTGGTTTAACTCTAATAGTAAAATCTGTCAGCCTATATGTTGAGCAGATATTTGAATTGTCAAGGTTTTCATATATCAGTTAGAGTTACTATTTTTATCTTTCTGCAAAGTTTGAATCTATTCTTGGTGTATCACCCCTATCTTTTTCCAGTTTAAAGTTTCTTTCTACCCTTTTCCCACTAAGTTGCAAATCAAGAAGGTGATATTCCATATTTGATAGGAACCGGCCTAGAATCTGAAGATTCCTCCTTATTCATAGTCTACCCACAGCTAGAGGAGGTTTCCATTGTCAGGATAGAATTTTCATGTAGCCCTAATGCCCGAGTTAGGGTGACAATTATAAACCTAAACATGTATATGGTGACCACTCAAAGTTTACTCCAAAGAACTCCTAAAAGACTCAAAGAAGTTCCTAAACTTGCTCTACTCATCAGGCATATCATAACTTCCAAGACAAAGTCTCCCCACTTGGCTCAAAAGGATTGCCACATCCCGTATATGAAAGTCAAAGTCAAATACACAACTCCTTCATTGAGTTATAATTTAATATCTTAGAAAATGGTTTATAAGATACCATTACTAAGTATTAAATATACAAGAAAAAAAAATAACACATAAAATAAATAATAATAACATGACTAAAATTTTAAAATTTATATTTTATATTTATTTTATATTAATAATAAACATCTTAATTAATAAACATAAAATAAAATTTATGTTTATTAAATAAACTAGTATTATTAATACTTAATATAAATAAATATAAAATATAATTTTTAAAACTTATTGTGATATTATTATTATTTTATGATATCATTGTATGTGATTCTAAAGTTTACAAAACTTAAGGCATAAAGCGTTAAAGCCTCACGAGCTTATATTGACTTGGATTTTTTTTAAAGTGAATGCCATAAAAACTTAGCATCTCTGATGCTTCTAGGGTAATATAACCCTAAAGAAAGGCATTTCATTCATTTCAATTTTTCCTTCACTCTGCTTTTGGAACACTGTCACACCACCACTGATGAGGGTTTGCTAGAGATTTTTTTGGATTTCCTCTGTTGTGCCACCAAAGAAAGGATTTCTTGAGACTTGGTTTGCTGGAAAAGAAGGCTTAATGTCCACTATTCAGGTCGTAACTTCTCACTTTGCGCTCTCTATTATTTTATGCTCTGGATTTCCATCTTTCCTATGATTCTTCCAGTCATTATATTTTATTCTTCTCTACAAATTCAGATCTATTTCTGAAAGATTGATGGCTGCATTTTTGGAGACTTCGGTCTGAAATTTTGGTAGCTTTTATTAGGTAGACCACTAATATATCTCTGTAATCTTTCTTGACGCTAATATCTTTATTATAAATTTTTTATGACTAAAACCCATGACTGTATGTCCTTTGTGACTATTGAGACACCGTATCTTGTTATACTTCAAACTTCAAACTGGGAATTTGATGTACATAAGAAGATAGTAAGGGTATTTTGATCATTTTGATGGTTGAGCTTCCTATAGTGTGGCATTTGATACTTCGTTTGATATTTTTTTACAACCCTTTGAATCTATTACTTTAATTTTGAAAACCCTTGATCATGCGGTCAATTTTATTTTTTTGTGTACTTCAATAATTAAGTTCTTGATCACTCAACCCTTATAAGTTATAAAGAATAAAAAGAACCCCTGTGCATCTTAAATTTGATCCTTTCCATATTTGAATAAGAACAACTACATGATGTCATTCTCTATTCCTTTATAGAAGCTAGTGTAAATAGACAACATGGTTACTGTGACTCCCCCCTTCATTTAGATTTTTGTTGTGATCATTTTCTCGTTGACTCATAGCATTCATAATTTAAAACCAGCATAATGGTACCTTTTGATATTTTTGTTGCTCCATTTACTATAAATGCACCTCAATCTCTGTCACTCTAAACCTAATATTGACATATGCTCTATTTGTTATTTGTAGATTTTTAATTACTCATCCATTCCATGATCTTTATATTTGATCCAAATAGAATATTGAAAAATAATTGTTGTCAATCAGGAATGCATCTCTGGCTTGATTGAAAATCTAGCCTTCCAGTTGAAACATGGAAACAAACTCTTTGTGGGAAAGAGAATGAATCTCCGGATTCTAGGCCGGTTCCTTTAGATTTGGAATATCACCTAATACTGACTTTTTAAACTTTGAGAAAAAGGTAGAAGGATAACTAAAAAAATGAAACCTAATTAAGAGGTGATACACCAAAATGGATGCAGATTTCTCAGAATCATAAATCTGTACCTATCAGATACACACTACTAAATTCTGTAATTAAATTCACTTTTCAACACCTAGGATGGCTTAAAACTCACAATTAGGGTTCGGTACCACTAATGATGGGAATTTAACCAGCAAACATATAAATTCTACAAAAGGTTAATTCTTTACAATTTTAGAATAGGAATTTGAACAATTCACTAATCTATGCTTGAAAGATACAAAACACTTAAATGCAGAAAACTTGAAAGGCTCAATGATAGAACTCAGAAAAATATGCGAATAATAAGGCCAACTTTATAATCTTCAAACTCTACAAAAATGGCTACAAAATACGAGAAAAATGGCAAAGGAACACTATGCTCACTTAATACCTCTTTTTTCTCAAACTCTAAACCCTTACAAATGAATATCAAACTCAATTATATAGCCTCTAAGGCCAATTTCAAAAATCAAGTCCCTCTCTAAAGAGCCCCTAAACAAATAGTTTTCCCTAAATTTAAGGCATGAATGATGAGGGTCGGATCTGAAGAAAAAGCCCACCAAATTAGGAGTGTAACTGCTGGAATCTGCAAGCAAACTGCTCCAAAAGACTCCCTAACTGATAGTAACTAATAGAGAACTCGAAAATCACCTCCAAAGAGCTCCAAGATGCCTAAACTGCCCCATCAAATCAATTCAAAATTGAAAGAACTCCTCCTTTTAAATTAACAAGACTCACAATTACAATTCCAAAATCATGCATTTAATTACTAACACATTTATGCAAAAGGTTTATTTACATTTTCTTAATTGTGTTTAATATATTTAATATCTTGTAAATAACAAAATTTACTTAATATTAAATATACTAAAAAAATAATATAATAATCCCATTTATTATATTTAATATTAAGAAAATTATTAAAAATTTACAAAATATTAAATAGAATTAAATTTTAAACTTAGTATTTTAATAACACATATTATAATATATTCCTATTTAATATTTAATAGATAACAAAATTATCTATTAAATATTAAACTAGGAATATATTATAATATATAAAGTTAAAATATTAAGTTTAAAATTAAAATGAAAACCTTTTGCATAACATGAAGTAAGAAAAAACATAGACAAGGAAATTGCATTTAATTGGATTTTAGAAGAGGAGAAGTCCGGTTTATTTCCTTAGGGATCGAACCCTAAAAACAATGTAATCTTCATCTTGGTTTTTTGCTTCTCTTCTTGCCACTACTCTGTTCCAGCCGCCAAGGGTTTGACTGAGGTTTTTTTCTTCATTGCTTTGCTGTTGTTTGTCATGGTTGAATCTCTGTGACTAGGGTTCAAATATTTTTTGAAGATACTTGATCTGATGCTGTCCATGGTCGTCGTGCTTGTATCATTTTCTTTTTTTGTTTGTTGGGGTTGCGGTTGTATCTTGGAGTTTTAACAATGTTCTTGTTACTATCAATAAGAACTCGGGCTCTATATACACTGCAGATTTAGTTTCAACTGGAGTCTTCAAATCTTTGTTGTCATAAAGCTTGAGCTCTCTTTTACTAACTGTGACTGACACTACTCTTCATAGAAAGGAACTCACGACTATAGTAGATAATTCATGGGCTGTAGATTTCTTTGATCAGTTGTAACCTTCACTTCATACTCATTATACCTTGACTGGTGTTGAATATGGGCTTTAATTTGTTGGCACTTAGCTTTTCTTGAACACGGCTGTAACAACTCGGCTTAGAACTTGATGTTTTTGAGATAAGTATTACTTTTCCCCTCTTTGCTTGCTATTTGAATCATTTGAAAACTGAACTATTATTTTCTTTTATGTTTAAATACTGGAGGTTCCTTTGTTAAACCATAGCGTAAAACTTGGGGTTTTATCTATTTGTTTGGCACTGTTCTCTCTTACACTTGTTAACTTACCATTTTCCTTGGTAACATTGTATGAAATGATGAGAATAACCTCTCCTTTGCCTATGTGGATTTTGGATCTTGCTATTGAACTTGAACACTTATGACAGCCGGCTGAAATTTGTATATTCAGCTTGGCTTTTCTCTTTTACCAGCGTAAACTAAAACTTTTGCTTATTGGCTGTGACTTTGAAGTTTGAAGAATGTTGAGCTCTATTTCATGCTGTAATATAGCTTTGAAAGCTCCCTTTGGCTGCTAAAGCATAGCCATCTGATGAACTATTGATTGGGCTGTTGGTTCTGAACATATTGATGGAAATCAAAACTACTATTCTCTGTTATTGCTGGCATTGTGAATTAAAATCAGCTTATAATACTCACTGTTGATTTACCATTTTCCTTTAGCTGGCTTTGTTCTTAATTTTGAATGCCAACTATTGCTTGACTGTTATTAGAAGCTCACAGTTTTAGACTGGAAGTGAGTTCCTCTGTTAATGCTGACATTTGATATTTGGCTGTAGTTTGTTTATTGTCTTTTCTTCTTTTCCTTGTTGTGACTGATCATAACAAACATGCCTGGACTTTATTGGGCTGTAACTTTGAATATATGCTTGACTCGAAAACATACTAGACTTGAAAACGTGCTGTATCAAAACATTGATTATTACAACATGCTGCCTAGTCTCCCATTGTATAATTGATTTTGTCTTTGTAATGAAATTCATCAGTCCATTGCTTGACTGGAACATTGTAATTCTGAACTATATTTCCTGATACACTTATTCAATATTAAAAATAAAAGGCATCTCTACTTACTTACTATTGAATGCTAGTTATTTCATGCCTGCAACATTTCTTTTGATGTACCTGGCAACTAGCATCACAATGCATGATTGCATATCACTTGATATTATGCTATAGATCAAATTTCAGATATGCACATAAAAAATCAAGATTTATAACACATATTTTCACTTTTAGCAAAGAAATCTGATTATGGGGTTTGAGCACGGGCTCGTGACAACCATAATTAAATTTCATTGACCTTAATCTTGATATTTAGCATATATTCAACTTATGAACAATAACTGATTAGCACTTTGTATCCTCATCTTGACATGATGTAGCTATTTTCTGTAAATGCACACTTATAACAGCAAATAAATACATTCTTTGCATATTTTTTCCTTCTTATTTCAGTCAGAAAGTCATACACCTGTAATGATTGTATGTCCTTGCAACAAAATACTTAGTCTTCAATCTGCACATGAAGCAAACAGTATTAGTATAAAAAATAATCTCCTTTTCTATCTTCTTCTTTCTTCATCTGCAATAGTGAGCTTTCAGTACTGTGTTTCTTTCTACATTAAACCTTTGACTCTCTTATTCTTGCATTGATCTTTAACGTACAGCTCTGAAAGTGTGAATGTAGCATGCTATTTTAGGTATCCATGTATTGCTTAGATCCAATTTGGATCTAACTATTTTCTCTCTCTATGATGCAAGGCAAAAATAGAAGAAGACTCGGGATGCATAATAAACAAGGACAAAGCCAAAGACATGAAGATACAACCAATCAACCTCAACATGCAGAAGACCTCTTAAAGGCAATGCATGGACCCCTAAACCTTCTGATGCTCCTGTCTTACTTTCAACATTGTACATCACCTTTATGTTTACAATTGAAAGATGTAACCTATTAAGGAATACTTGTTTATTACATTCACTTTGAATGTTCAATGTAATGATCATTTATGAAATTGGAAGTTTAAATCTGATCAATACTTAGAGAACAACATCAGTGTTGATATGAATGCAAAAAGTCATGTATTTAATCTTCAAAATTTGAATAGTAGTATCAAATAGGTGTACCTTGATGCAATTTCTCTGATGCTTATAGTTGTATTGCTGCATATGTACTTTTATCATCTCAAATTTTTAACAATTCTGCAACTTAAAACATCAACTATCAAACCCTTATTTCAATGTAAAACAATTGTCAATTTACCAATTTAGTGTGCAACTAAAATGATAACAATAAATCTGGGTTGTCTTCTCATATGCTAATTATATCTCTGAATGTGGCATTATAAATTGTGCTTGAAGTACCATCAGTGGCTTTACATGTCTATCATCTAAGGAATCTTTCTTTGCTCTTGTAGCTTGTGGATTTACTGTGTGGCTTCATTATTTGCAATGAACTTGATCTTAGCATGCTTACATGATGCAGGGGAATTCTAGGGTACTCGGTGGATCTGCATGGAGGTGTGTTGTTTGGCCGGTGTTACTCGGTTGCAGCCTTGATTGACGGTCTCAGTCATTGAAGGAAGCTTGGTCGCTGAAGAGAACTCAGTAATCTCTGGCGCTCGATGAAAGTGTTACTTGGCATTGCTTGTGGTGCTCGGTTGACACTGATGCTCGACGATGCTTGGCATGCTCAGTTATTTCACTGGTGCTCGGTTGTTCCAGTTTACCGACTGGAGTTTTGTTTGATTTGTTGGGCTGACTTGGTGCATTTATTGTTGGTAGCTGTTGTTACAGGCTGACATGTTGGATTTAATTATTGTAAGGCTATTTGGAAGCTGACTTGTATTGTATTTAATATTTGTTGGGGAAGTTAATGGTTTCATCCAGCCGACTTGTAGCTGATGATTAGTATTTATAGGATTTTTGGGGTAGTTGTTGAGGCAAGACTTAGAGGTAGCAGATCTGGATGATCAGATAGGAGATTCCAATAGTTGATTTGAGTGGTGAAGTTGTGGAAAAGATCTTGTATGATCTTGTAGATCAGATTGATTTTTGATAGTTTGTTTGTAGCAGAGCTAGTAGTTGAGGCTTGAAAACAAGGAGATTTCTTGGAGGCTTGCGAGCTCAAGTTTAGATCTGCCTTAGGGTTTTCATCAGTTGCTGATAGTTGTAGACACTCAAAAATGGGCAAGTGATTTTAAATCAATAAAATGGCTCAAAATAATCAAAATGCACTAATTCAAATTTAAATGGACATTTATAAATCAAAGTTGGACAAAATCAAAGGAAAAATTAAATAATGACATTAAATAATTAAATACAAGCTTAAAGGGGTCAAAAACACTACATAATTGATGTTAATCAATTAATTGTATACTTTTAAATCAAAAATCAAAATGAACCTATTCCCTACATGGCTAATTTAATTAATTGATGGAATTTAATAAATCTTAATATATTTCAAACAAATTGAGCAACCAATGAGAATTGAGAACACAAAGCACATGGATCACTCAAAGGAATTGAATCTCAATCACACAAATTCAATTTCAAATCTCATCCACTCAATTTTGTCCTTTTGTCCAAAGCTTTGAGACAAACATTTAAATTGTCCCCCCATTTAAAAACATTGCAAAGTTTTTTACTCAACCAAAGGTAAATCATGGTTACTTCACTCTACCCCCTACCCTTGGGAATTTACTATAAATAAGAGTCATTTTGAGAGCAATAATATAGAAGAGAATTAGAGAGCAAAGCATTGTTATTATAGACATTTTATGAGCATTTGATAGCAATTGAGAGCATTTAGCATTAGCATTTCAATTTATCATTTGCATAATGGATCATTGTGAGCTAGATTAAGCATTGCAGTATCATATTTCTCATTTTAGAAGTGTCACTAGTAGGGAATACAAAGCTGAGAGCTCTACTTACCACATCTAATTAGAGAACCATGAGATGTTATGGATATTAAATGCATTTCTTAGTTTAAATTTGTATTGCATTTGCTTTGATTTGTACATATCTACCACCGAGAGGTCTCTAGGAGTTCTTTTGGTGCAAGAAGATGACCAAGGGAAAGAAAGAGCAATGTACTATTTGAGTAGAACATTAATCAAGTATGAAATTAATTACACATTCATGGAAATAGCTTGTCTAGCGGTTAGCTTTGCATCACAAAAATTGAGGCATTATATGTTGATGCACAAGGTGAAACTTATTGCAAAAATTGATCCTCTAAAATATTTGCTAAGCAAAACTGCCTTAACGGGTAGGATAGAAAAATGGGTCATGATATTAAGTGAGTTTGACATTGAGTATGTGGATAGGAAAGCCATAAAAGGACAAGTGATAGCAGATCACTTAGCAGAAAACCCATTTATTTCT
This sequence comes from Chamaecyparis obtusa, assembly GCA_027943335.1. NCBI lineage: Eukaryota > Viridiplantae > Streptophyta > Pinopsida > Cupressales > Cupressaceae > Chamaecyparis > Chamaecyparis obtusa. Next base: position 226,406 of record BSBK01005981.1, on the reverse strand, counting down.
ATGCAAACCATTCAAGTGGAGTTTCTGGATTCAACAATTGTCAACATAGAGGCCAAGACATGGAAGTTGTATTTCGACAGATCATATACCCAAGGAGGTTCCGGGGCTGGCATGTTATTGATTACCCCTCAAGGGTATACCATTCCAAAATCTTACAAGATTTTGTTCCCATGCACAAACAACATAGCAGAATATGAGGCTTTAGTCATTGGCATTAAGATGGCTTTAGAATGGAAAATCACCGAGTTACAAGTATATGGAGACTCTCAATTGATAATCAATCAGATCAATGATGAATACAATACCAAAGATGAAAAACTAATGCCATACAAGACTATGATATATTCTTGGAAAAAGTACCTTGCTTTGATAACCTTTGAAAAAATTCCTAGAGAGAAAAATAGAGCATCTGATGCAATGGCGACCTTGGCTTCCTTACTTCAAAAACCAGATCAGAATGAGAAGTATGAATTCTTGGTGGAAGAGTTGGCAAAACCAGCGTTTGACCTTCCTGATATCCAAATTGTTTCCCTACTCAATGGACATGACTCACCTTGGTACGACCCTATCTATACCTATCTCAAAGACCAAGTGTTACCTATAAACCAATCTCGAGCCCAAAAATGAGATTTCATCTGACAATTAGCCCGTTACATAATCCTTTCTGAAACATTGTATCATAAGGGTCTTGGCGAGATGTTACTTAGATGTCTAGAGGAAGAGGAGTCTAGGTTAGCTTTAAGTGAGGTTCACGAGGGCATTTGCGGGTCGCACTCAAGTGGATTAAACCTAGCCAAGAAGATCCTTCATATGGGGTATTTATGGAAAACCTTAGAGAAAGATGCTTGTCACTTTGTCAAAATATGTAGCAAATGTCAATACCATGGTGACATGATACATGTGCCAGCACAAAAATTGCACCCATTTGTTACACCATGACCATTCTATCAATGGGGATTTGACTTGATTGGCCTAATATATCCACCATCTTCCAATAGGCACAAGTACATCATCACCGCTACAGAGTATTTCACAAAGTGGGTAGAATCCGTTCCTTTGATCATAACTACGGGAAAACAGATCTCCATGTTCATACTCAATCACATCATTTGTAGATATAGTATCCCCCATGCCATAATCACAGACAATGGAAAATAATTCAAAAACAAAGATGTGGATGAACTTTGTGGCACATTCCATATTACTCATCACTCTTCATCCATTTATTATCCTCAAGGAAATGGACAAGCCAAAGCTACAAATAAGAACATTTTGAAAATCTTAAAGAGATTGGTAAATAAGTCAGGAAGAGATTGGCATGTGCAAATTAACCCGACATTATGGGCCTATAGAACTAGCATTCAAACACCTACAGGAGCCACACCATTTTCATTGGTTTACGGAGCTGAAGCTGTCCTACCATTGGAGGTCGAAATCCCATCTTTACGAGTATCATTGCAAGGGTTGATAACATATGAAGACTATAGAGTTGCTTGACTTCAACAATTAGAGTTGTTAGAAGAACACCAAATGCAAGCCTATGAACACTTGAAAGTCTATCAGAATAGGATCTCAAGAAACTACAATAAGCATATCAAACCGAGAGTCTTTCAAGTAGGTGACTTAGTGCTAAGAGAAAACCCTAAAAATCAAACCGAAAGAGAGAAGAAGAGTAAATAGGAGGCAAATTGGCTTGGTCCATTCATCATTGGTTCTTCATTTGGAACGGGAACTTATAAATTAGCAGATTGTGATGGAGAAGAGCTACAAGAATCTATCAATAGCATCCATCTAAAGAGGTTCTATACATGAGGTAGATGAAAGAGTATAAAGAGTATCAGATGAGGAGCATCATATTCATTGTACACAGTCAAAAGAGATCTAGAAAAATACAAAAAAAAATTGAAAAAGAAAAAAGTGCCTTGGTGAAAACCTAGCAATAGGCGCCTTGGTAACAAAAAAAAGAGAAAAAGACCCAAAAGGTGAAAACTTGGTAATCAAGCACCTTTTGTTCCCTTAAGTCATTTCCTACTTGTGTGTGTACATATTGTATTCCCAACATCTCACTTGTAAATCTTCATTGCATTCGTCATTTGTGCATAGTCATAATAAAACCCATCAACTACATTGTTGCATTGCCTATTTGCCCTAAGTTTGTCGCACGATCACATTTATCACGTGGGGGTAGGAAAGGATTGGATTTTTGGTACAAATGGATTCAATTAGTACTAAATTCAGTCACATCAGAGAGGGATTATCATAGCTTCAGAAGAGAGAGATTTTCGTTGAACCTTTGATGGATATCATTGTTCACACCTAAGTATTCCAATCTTACAACTTGATCCTTGAGCCTTCATTGACTTTATTATTTGGGATTAAAAATTGACAATACTTTAAAAGATTAGATTGTTTGGAAATTCTACTTGAAAATCTTGATACATTGCAAAACACCTGAATCTTTCTTTTGATGATTTTTATTGAAATGAATTTTATCACATCTCTTTAGTTAATCGATGATGTTTCGACTATATTGAAAATGATAGAGACATGATATTTTCTTTCCTTTGAGTGACTGTTTTGAGGGAAATCCATCAACTCATGAGAATTCGTCTAACGACATGGTCATCCAAGAACCATTGAGGACTTTCACATAAGGGAAGAATTGACCTTTGCTTGTTTATGCAAATAGATACCTTGGCTATTTAGATCTTCTATATCTCAATACCAAAATCCACTTGCAATATTGAATCCGTTGAAATCAGTATTCATACTCCCATAGTTTGGTCATCCAACTAGTGAGGGTTGTACTAGTTTCTAAAGAAGTTACCAAAGTTGATAAAAAGCGGTATTCATATCATCATGATGTGGTCAGAGATGGTTGTACTAGCTTTTCGGTCCCAAAATGCTTAGTGATGAAAATTTATCTCTATGGCATTTCTTTGCTAAAAGCTAAAAGCTAGTGACACATAGTTGCATTGCATTGCATTATCATGTTAGAATAAGTGCATTTGTTTGTAGTTATATTTCAAGGACAAGGGGTTATATTAATAATCTTGGTTGGTCAAAACATTAAAAGGGGGTTCAATTAAATTTTTCACCCTTGATTCAAATCAATCATGTGAAATTATCTTTTGGATTCATGCATAGCATTACTCATTATTCATTACCCATATGAGAAAAATAAAAGAAAAAGATTCATTACTCATACATCATTTACATACATCTAGTTAAGAATAGATTTGCATACATTCAGAAAAATCAGAAACATAGGCACCATTCATATCCATATTTCCATTAAACGCTTTGCATCCATACATTGAAAAATGGAAAATCATATCAAAATAGCATAAATCATTATGTCCATCTATCTATATCATAAATGAGATACACTACATCCATAGCATAATCAAAGTAAATGCATCATAAAACATCATATAGTTGCATATAAAGATGATCTCACATGAACACATGAAGAGAATCAAGGAAGGGTATCATCATATAAATTCTTGTAATATCATTGATCCATCAAATCAGTATAGAAAGATACAATATCAACAAAGTGATACATCAAGTCTCGATCAATAAACATCAATAACATGATACAATAGACATCAACAAGGAACAACTCTTTCATCAAATCATCATGATCCTTTAGCAACACCCGATCCATCCCCAGCACTTGATCCATCTAGATCCCTGTCATCCTATCTATCCTATGAAGGAGGAGCCTGAGAAGTGCTATCCATACTAGGTCTCTAAGTTACATAAGTCATAAACTACTGCATCAACATAGCCACCTGGTCTAGTCTACCAACAACAGTAGATACATCTATCCTCAATGACTAAACATCTCATGATAAAGTATCAATACTAGGAGCAGCCTGAGATGACTGACCCATATCCTGTGATCTAGGAACCTGTGGAGGCACCTGTTGTGTTGGAATCTGATCCTGCTATACCTAATCCTGATCCTGTTGTGCTAATGCAACTCACTGTAACTGAACCAAAGGATCCAAACCACTAGGAATCTATCAAGCAACATCTACATGAGCCTATCTCTGAGCCCTCTGCTGTCTCTATCATCTCTTATGTCTATCACCTAATGTTTCTCTAGGACATACAATCTCAGCCTAGTGATCCTATCTAGCTCTATCCCTAGCATGTCCACCTCTTACCTATGGTCCATCTCATCCTCAACCCATGACCTGAAGAGCTCTCTGTCCTCGCTAAGCTTGTCATCTCTGACATCTCCTCTTGCCACCACCACCATCCCCATCATCATCACCTTCATCATCCTCTGATCTCTCATCACATCCAGGGATAGGCTCTGTTGGATCTATAAAATGAAGAAATCTGTTCCAAGCCCACCAGTCTCGATACTCATGTGACATACTAGCATCTACAACACCCCCAAGAAAATCCCATCTGTAGTACGCCAAACGAGCAATCTGATCAAAGGAAAACTGATAATCAATCTAAGCACCCCACATGGATTGCTCTGCTTGGACTCTGGCATATAATGTTGTACCCTATGGCATGTCCTTCACTCTACCGTACTATCAAAAAACTTGATTGAAGCAAAACTGCTCAAACACTATAGTAGCTCTACCAATCATCTACCGAGGAGAAAACATATATAGGAGCTCATCATCATCCTCCCTCCATCTCTCACAACCTATATATGGATGCCACTGAACTTGATCAAGATCATCAATCTGATGGCACCAATATTCAAGTTTGCCTAGATGATGCTGGACAACCATGCCACCATATAGAAAGCAATAAGGAAAACCTTGACGCCGAATCCTGTCTGATACTGGTCTAGTGATGGGAAGATGCTCCCACACCCATAACTATAAGATCACAACACCTACTGATAAAGAAGCACCCTCTCTATATACAACCTCATGTAAATCATGATAAAGCTGAGCGAGAACACATGAGCCCCAATCGAATCTCTGAGGTTGTGTAAGCAAGTCCTCGAGTATCCTGCCCATCCAACTAAGAAGCCACGACCTCACTGATTGGGAAGTAGTAATCCGCTGATCAGAGCACCTAATACTACAGGCAATGTGGGGAATGAAGTGAACTGTGCCCATGTAATCATGTCATCATCAATAGTGTTGTCTCCAAACACTCATCTGCAGACTGTACCATCATAAACATAATCATAATATACCATCTCCCCTCAACAAGGAATGCGTAACAATCTGTACACGTCCTCCATAGTGATGGTCATCTCTCCAAAAGGTAGATGTAAGGTATTATGGTCAAAGTGCCAACGCTCTGCCACAACGGTAAGTAGACCCCGGTTTAGCTGGAACCGTGGGATGTCAAGCAGAAAACTAAGCCCACATAACTCAATCACTCAATACTCAGCAGGAGTCAAAGCCTGGCCTAACTCAATGACCCAAGATGTGACGGTCCATATATACAACTTACGGAAATGTGCCTATTTGGAAAAATCAAGAGAATCATATCAGTTTTCTATATCAGTGAATCATTTTAAGTTAATCAGTTCTATCAAAATCGAAGTATCAAACAATCAAACCTAGTACCATTTTTTCGTGTCTCTATGTCTTGAGAACAAATTATCAATCCTACCTATCAGTATCATACCTATCAATTTTTCTATCCTATCAGATTGACATATCACATTCATTGGTACCATTATCCTGATATCCTAATCACTTGTTTTGTTAGACTACAATAGACCTAGCTATTTGGGAAATCAATCAATTAGTCAGACTTATCAAATTTTTATAAGAAAATCAAGTTGAGTTAAAAAAAAAATTTCAAAAAAACTTGCAGGTATCATTTGCCCATTAACACGTGACATTTTACCTTACGCAGTGCACAAACTATCTTACATGGTACTTTATCATTACTACACGTGACTTAACATTTCAAGTGGCATTTTACAATGCTAGGCAACACTTAATCAAGCCTAGGCAGCATTTTAAATCTAGGGTTTTGTACGCGGAAATATATATGTAAAATAGCAAGAAAACCCTACTTCTATGCGGAAACATATCAATATCAGGTGAGACCTAAAGGATCCTAGGCGACACTTTACTATGCAGAGGCATGAGTAAAAGGCACAGATGTGGTGCTTTAAAGGGTTACGCGGCATTTAATCTATACTAAGTGACATTTTGCAAAATCTAAACTATGAAAGCAAGAAAAAATTGCAATAAATGCAGAAAAAGAGCAATAAATGCACAAGGAAGGTTAAAATGACTCACTAGAGGTCCATAGTCCAACGACCTCTAATAACGATGACCTCTCTCAAATTGGTGCTTGTGAATCGGGACAACCATCGTGAAAATCAATGCAGGATCAGAGCAAAATCTCAATAGTCAAAAGTGAAAATGAATAGTAAATCTAGGTTTTTCAACCTAATTAAGCTAATTTGACCTAATTTGGAGGTAAATTTTGACCTATTGACCTAATATCAACCTATCGATCAAACTAGGGCATTATTTGAAATCAACATATCATCAATGTTTTTCAGAAATGAAAACATATTCAATCAATCAATCAATTAATCAATTTCATCATCAAACATTTTTAAATCAGGCGATCAGTATGTTTCATTTTTTAGGGGGCATCAGAGTATCAAATTGGCATCAAATATCAATGAATCAAGGGCATTAAATTTTTTTGAACTATTATCAGTGAAGCACATATCATTTATCAAATCAGATAAGAGGCATATCATATCAAGCAACAATCAATTTCATATTAGTGGCATATTAGTGTATCAGGAAATCAGGACCTAAAAGTGATCAGGACTTAAAAATTTTCTTTGAATCAATGTTCTTCACACATCAATTCAAAGAGGGGCATTTGTAGACACTAAAAAATGGGCAAGTGCTTTTAAATCAATAAAATGGCTCAAAATAATCAAAATACACTAATTCAAATTTAAATGGACATTTATAAATCAAAGTTGGACAAAATCAATAAAATCAAGGGAAAAATTAAATAATGACATTAAATAATTAAATACAAGCTTAAAAGGGTAAAAAACACTACATAATTGATGTTAATCAATTAATTGTATAGTTTTAAATCAAAAATCAAAATGAACCTATTCCCTACATGGCTAATTTAATTAATTGATGGAATTTAATAAATCTTAATATCTTTCAAACAAATTGAGCAACCAATGAGATTTGAGAACACAAAGCACATGGATCACTCAAAGGAATTGAATCTCAATCACACAAATTCAACTTTGAATCTCATCCACTCAATTTTGTCCTTTTGTCCAAAGCTTTGAGACAAACATTTAAATTGTCCCCCCATTTAAAAACATTGCAAAGTTTTTGACTCAACCAAAGGTAAATCATGGTTACTTCACTCTACCCCCTACCCTTGGGAATTTACTATAAATAAGAGTCATTTTGAGAGCAATAATATAGAAGAAAATTAGAGAGCAAAGCATTGTTATTATAGACATTTTATGAGCATTTGATAGCAATTGAGAGCATTTAGCATTAGCATTTCAATTTATCATTTTCATAATGGATCATTGTGAGCTAGATTAAGCATTGTAGTATCATATTTCTCATTTTAGAAGTGTCACTAGTAGGGAATACAAATATGAGAGCTCTACTTACCACATCTAATTAGATAACCATGAGATGTTATAGATATTAAATGCATTTCTTAGTTTAAATTTGTATTGCATTTTCTTTGATTTGTTAGTTAATAGTCCTAATTTCATGAAGGTGAATAGCATACACACACAATAGTTTTTAGAGCTGAACTAGCTAGACTTGTATTGGATCTTTTTGATCTTGCAGAATTACTTTTGTTTGTAATTAGCCCTAACCCGGAAGGCCTTACAGTTGGGCATGTTAATGAAAATTTGTTGAAATAATTATTGTGTTGTGTTATTTCGCTGTGTTGTTCTGAGGCTGCAAGGCTAGGATTGTCCTTAATTGGATCCTCCTTGCCTTGGTCTGCATCAGGTGGTATCAGTGCTGAGTTGATCTTGTGGAGTGAAGGTTGACCTAGCAAGGCTGATCTTACGAAGTTAATATTATTGGTGAAGAGATCATATGATCTATGTTGCAGATCCAGAGCACTGAACTTGTGGAATCTTGCCCTAGTTGTTTATGCAAGGTGGCAGGTTGAGATCTAACTTGCATACAACTTGGAGATTGTCACAAGGTGGTCGGTGTAGGGTTTGTTGCAGAGGGTTTCTCTTATCTTTAAGGATGCCTCTGAGAAGATTGGGCCCTAGAGCTATTGCATATCTTTGTGATGCTGTTGAATCAAAGATTTATGAGAAAGTCAGATTGGATGTCAAATTTGAGATAGAGTTGATGAAGAATGACATGGTCATTGAGATCATGAGAGATGTTGCGGGTGTACCTCAGAATGTTGGTACTGAAGATGGTTATGAGGAAGATGCTAAAGACTTTGAAGCTACTGGATCTAGTGGTGATGACCAAAGGGAGTGGTGAAGATAAAACTTCTCGGTTGCCTAGATTTGGAGGCCAGTTAAGTAGTAGTTACCGAATGGAAGTTTCTACTTTCTCTGGTACTTTGAAGCCTGAGAACTTGATTGATTGGATTGGTGAACTTGAAGATTTATTTGAGCTGGAAGAAATTGAAGATCCTCTTTAGGTGAGATTAGCACAAACTAAGTTGAAGGGACATGTTGCTCTTTGGTGGAAAGAATTGCAAAGAGATAGAGAAGATGAAGGTGAAATGAAGATCGATCAATGGAGGTTGATGGTGACTAAATTGAAAGATAAGTTCATACCTTTTGACTATGAGCTTGACTTGTTTAAGAAGTTGCAAAATCTGAAACAAAAAGATTTTTCTGTTGAAGATTATACCGAGGAGTTCTACAAGATTACTATTCGGTTTGGACACCGAGAGCTTGGTAAGGAAAAGGTAGCTCAGTATGTGAATGGTTTGAGATTTAATATTTAGGATGAGCTTGGTATGTTGAAGATTGATTCTGTTGAAGATGCTTATCAGTATGCTCTGAAGGTAGAAGATAAGTTGAAGAGAAAACAACATAGTAACTCCCGAGGGAAGGAGAAGGTTGATCACTCAGTGAAGGATAAACCGACCGATACAGAAGATGAACAAAAACCAGTGGAACCGAAGAAGAAGAGAGGTAGACTTATCTTTAAGGGTACTTTCTATAACTGTGGAGAAGAAGGACACCATTCTTTTGAGTGTACACAAAAGAAGCTTTGTGACCGATGAACTGCTATGGTGAATGAGAATGAACCTGAATATGAGAACTTGCTGCTTCAACGAATATTTCTCGGTACAAAGGTGGAACCTTTTCAAAGGAGTAACTTATTTAGGACTTGATGCAAGTTTGGAGGTAAACTCTATGATATTATTGTTGATAGTGGTAGTAATGATAACCTTGTTGCTAAGGACATGGTTCAGAAACTTGGTTTGAATAGAATGAAGCATCCTTGTCCTTATAGGATTGGTTGGTTGCAAGATGTTCATGCTTTAGAAGTAAGAGAACAATGTTTTATTGATGTTCAGATTGGCCAGTATAAGTATCTTGTGTTATGTGACATTGTGGAGATGAATAGTTGTGATATATTGCTCGGTAGACCTTGGCAATATGATTGCAGAGCTATGTATGAATATGTCAAAAATTTATTTACTATTGAGAAGGATGACATGAAGTTTTCCCTGATGCCTTTGCTAGATACAACACTCGGTAGGAGAAGCGTGAGTATTGGTAGCCAAGTTGAGTTGGTGGATCCTAAAGGTATGGTTGATCAGTGTGAAGGACAGACCTGTGTGTTGTCAAGGAAAGACTTGAAGAGATAGAGAAAGCTGAAGTGGAAGAGTATGCAAACTGAAAAGGTGGAGGACTTGTATGTAAAGAACTAGTTCGGGGTTTATGTGCTGAATCCAAGAAGATGTTCTTCTCACATATGAACATCTTTTCAAACTTGGGGTGTCTGATGTAGGGCATTCTAGGGTACTCAGTGGATCTGCATGGAGGTGTGTTGTTTGGCCGGTGTTACTTGATTGTAGCCTTGACCAAAGGTCTCGGTCATTGAAGGAAGCTTGTTCACTGAAGAGAACTTGGTAATCTATGGTGCTCAGTGAAAGTGTTACTCAATGTTTCCTGTAGTGCTCGGTTGACACTGATGCTCGGTGATGCTTGGTGTGCTTAGTTATTTCATTGGTGCTCAGTTGTTCTAGTTTACTGACTGGAGTTCTGTGTGATTTGTTAGGCTGACTTGGTGCATTTATTGTTGGTAGCTATTATTATAGGCCGACATGTTGGATTTAATTATTGAAAGGCTATTTGGAAGCTGACTTGTATTGCATTTAATATTTGTTGGGGGAGTTAATGGTTTCATCCAGCCAACTTGTGGCTGATGATTAGTATTTATAGGATGTTTGGGGTAGTTGTTGAGGCAAGACTTAGAGGTAGCAGATCTGGATGATCAGATAGGAGATTGTGATAGAAGATTTGAGTGGCAAAGTTGTGGAAAAAATCTTGTATGATCTTGTAGATCTGATTGCTTTCTGATAGTTTGTTTGTAGCAGAGCTAGTAGTTGAGGCTTGAAAACAAGGAGATTTCTTGGAGGCTTGCGAGCTCAAGTTTAGATCTGCCTTAGGGGTTTCATCAGTTGCTGATAGTTTTCAAAGCTGAACTAGCTAGACTTGTATTGGATCTTGTTGATCTTGCAGAATTACTTCTATTTGTAATTGGCCATAACCCGGAAGGCCTTACAGCTGGGCATGTTAATGAAAATTTGTTGAAACAATTATTGTGTTGTGTTATTTTGCTGTGTTGTTTTGAGGTTGCAAGGCTAGGATTTTCCTTAATTGGATCCTCCCTGCCTTGGTCTACATCATTACATTACTTTGAAAGATTGAAAGCCTCAAATTAGTATGATAATGTTTAAATATTTTTCTTGTCCCTTTAGTGCCTTTATTCTTGATTTGTCAATATGTATTCATTGTGGCACATTGCATCTTGATGATTTTGTAGCATGTTTCCTTTCCTCATCATGATCATGCATCTCATAACTTAGATACACACGAGCATTTGCCTCTTTGATTTGTTATTATTTAATCTTGTCTTTGATGGGTATGTTTGGCTCAAAAAACCTCATGGGATCCTACAATTAATTCCACAAGCCCATGAGAGATAGGATCCTGCACATGAAACAAACATGTTAACAATAAAATTGTCATATAATCCTCTTTTTGGTTTTGATGTCTATTTTCCTATTCAAATAAGGATCATAATTGATGTATGCACATTTTTTTAGGAGTAAACCAATCATTGCTTAGATCCCTTGGATCTAACCCATGCTTTTCTTTACTTTTTGGGACAAGGAGACACTTGGAGGTGAGGAGACATCAAGGCTACAGAGTTACACTGGTAGAAACAAACCTACACCAGCCATATACCCCTAGGAAATGGTTGGTTCCCTTGTATCTCTTATTCTATGCATTTGAATTATTATCCTTATATGTTCCTTATTTGCATTGGAAAGTAAAGATCATTCTCACGGTCTTTTGTGAGAGATATACTTATATTCAACATATTACATTTCATTTTTAATCGATTGCATAAAAAGATGTGAATCCTTGTATTTAATACAATTGAAAAATCTAAAATATATTCCATGTAGCTGTAATATTTTAAAACAGATTGAATATAATGATTAAGGATCTCTGCAAATATGTACCTTATTCCTGATGCACTTATTTTATCGCTAAATTTACAACTTGAGTGAAAATTTAGTAACATTTTTGGTGACATCTGTTGATTGTCTTCCTACTAGACATAGGGAATTTATAGCTTCTATCCATTGGGCTATGGAGTCAACTTGGTCAATACAATGTTTCTCAAACATAACAAAGAACCTAAGGTCTTTTCTTGCTGTAATAGCAAGAATTTTTATATAAATGAACTCAGTGGGCTTATTTGTATGTGTATTCTTGTTATGAAAACAAGAAAACATCTATGGAATCTCAAAACCTTTTACATAAAACAACTTGGAACCTAAAACAAGAACAACTAACTACTAATTGAAAACAAATAGTAATTGTTCTTGGAGAACACTTGGAGGAAATAAATCTCCTACTCTATGGTGCAACATCACCTTATTGAAAGCATAAGAAACACTTTAAACTTTACAAAGTAGTTCAAAACCCAAAACAAGGCTTCAGATGTATCCCATTTACTGGGATAGGAAGGACCTCTCCATCCAAGGTTGATAGCTAAAATGCATTATGCTCCTTACTCTCTGAAATTATAAAAGGACCGGTCCAGAATGAGTCAAATTTAGAATGGTTACCTAGTCTAGACTTAAGCTCATCCCACTTAAGCACCATCTCTCCAATACTAAAAGTTCTTGGCGTTGATCTTTTATCAAAAGCCCTTTTAGTCTGCAACTATTGATATTCCATTATTTGCATGGCCTTGCATCTTCTCTCTTCTAACTCTAACAATTGGGCATGTCTTATAGCAATAGGGTAAAATTCTTCAAATAAAACAAGTTGAATAGAAAGATCTAAGGCTGGTAACTCAGTAGAAATAGGTAATTTACCTCCTTCCCATATGCAAGCATATAGGGAGAATTTTTTATCACCTTTTTAGGAGTGATCTTATCTGCCCAGAAGGCAGATTTTAATTTAGAATGCCTATCCCTCTTGTTGTCCTGTAACATCCTCTTAATGATTTTGACCAGGTTCTTATTTGTGGACTCTACAAGTCCACTCCCTTGAGGGTAGTAATTGGAACGTGTGCTCATATATATTCCATTCCTTGCTTCCCACTCAGTTATTCTCAAACCTATAAAAGCAAGTGCATTGTCAGATATAATAGAATCAGGAACTCCAAATTTGTTAATAATGTCATCATAAAAATTAAGGATAGCTGACTCATTAGCCTCTTTTAAGGCCACTACTTCTATCCAGTGAGCACTAGTACATTTGACATCATTTTTCTATGAAAATTATCGACCATTAATTAAAAAGGTTTAGGTTGGTCGATTATAGAAGGAAAAAATTGTTTTTTTTTAAAATCCATGCCCGTGTTGGTCAAAATTTTCACCAATACCATGTGTGTCAAAATTTTGACCAACACGGCCATATAACCTTAAAAAAAACATTTCCACTCATTTCATTTTTACGGGCAAATTAGGATTTCATTTTATGGTTGTAGCGTGCGAAGAGATATACAAACAGAGTGAAGGGATATAGGAATGGAGCGAAGGGATTTCAAATTGTGTAGACCACAGATTATAGGAGACAGAGTTCCAGAGATTTGGCAGTCCATGAGATTGAGCACACTTCATATCCAGCATTGAACACTCGAGGTAGATTCCGACTCCCTGTCTATGGCGAAGTAGATTGTTAGATTGATAGTTCTGAAATTCATTCTTATTCATTACCAAGCATGTTTTGTTTCTAATTCATGTTTTGGAAAGTTATGACTAGAGAGAGTTGAACATCTCTGTGGATTGACTTGTATTTCATTTAGGGTTTTTGAATTCATGTAATAAGTCTGTAACATTTCATAAAAGCTTAGGACTATACCTGCAAGAATTAAAACCCCTTGATAGTCCAACTTGGAAACCCTATAGTCGGCCTTGTCATGGGCATTTAGTCTTGACCTGTGTTTCTTCCATTGAAACTTGATGTCGATGGACGGAAAGTAGGGAAAGACCATTTGTTTCATTTTCTCAAACACTCAACGGTGGATGAGATCGCACTGCTTCTAGATTTGATGGTTCTTAATCTTCATATGGGCCTCTTGTAGTGCGGCCCTACACACATGTAGATGGATGGTTCACCCCCTTTACTCCTTTTCAAAGATGACTTATTATAAAGATTGGTGAACGGTTTGTTGTTAAGCCGTTTCAATATATATATTCAAGAACAAGATTTAGCCTTTGACTCCACTTCTCTGTCACATAAATTCATTCCAACATCCCATTCGAAAATAAAATAAAATAGAGCACTGTCTTCATTCTAAACCAGAATGTCTAAAGCACAAATCCGCAACAAATTTGAAGTTAAAATGCATATGGTCCCACCATACTATTATGAACCTTCCTTTGTTATCAGGACTGGTTACAAACTAATTTCAATAACTATTAAACTTCTTCTATAATACTTGATACATAAGCCATCAATAGTTCTTGATTATCACTGTCAAAAACCCATTCATCAATAAAATAAACTCCCTTAATAATGCTTTCTCAAAATCAGGTTTCATCCAAAAATTAATATATATCTTCGAAATCAAACTGCATGAAAAATAACATTTTGAATACAACATAAATCCAACCTTAATCCATCTTACATCTACGCAATCGTTTAGATAATTTAAAATAGAGAATCACAAACATCGAAGAACCAAAACTCTATACAGAGAACTTGGTCCTTCATTCCATTATGCAATTTCTTGTTACATCTTTCTTTTCCTTCTTTGATACCCAACATTCTATTCTTGGAGTGATCTGATTGAATGTATTTGTAACTAGAATTTTCTGATTGGTTGAAGACAACTAGGTGTCACTTCAACATCTTTATCTTGTAGACTTGATCGATCTTTTAGTGAAGGAAAAATATCTCTTGATACTCAACATTATCAAGCTCTCCAATGTGATGGCATATTCCCAAATTGCTTCATCTTCTTTCCTAGAAATTTTCTCATTGCTATGACTTGAATCACTCGCATCTTCATGAACTCGGTCTTCATTTTGCCTTGAATTTGTACTTTGATAATCTTGATGTTGAATTTTCCTTCTCACTTGAAGTCCTCGAGCTTGAAATCTTGAGCTTAACTTCACCATCATTTCCTCGCCTTCCTAGCTTCTCCTAGCTTCTCCTCCAATTCACCTTGCAAAACAAAGGAGAAAAAAGCATTAAGTTTCATAAAATTGACAAGTATAATGAAACGAAGAAATCTGGAAGCTTTCATGACAATTGAATCAACATAAAAATGAAATGGATTTTCCCAAAGATTTCTTCAAGTTTAAGACCCAATTCCTTCATTTTCTTGCAGATGTCAAATTCCAATTTCATTGATAAATTGATTTTGATCTTGCAACCTGACGTGGATCTTGTTAAAAATTCTGGGAAATAAACTAGTTTTTCAATGCATGACATGTCCAGATTTCCTTCAACGTTCCCCACTTATATTGAACACCATACTGGAAGCTCATTTGTCTACTCTATTTGTACATCCACCTATTTTCTTATGCTATTCCATCTTTCACAGAATATGTAAAGGGCATCTTTACATTATTTGTACACTTTTTCTTAGTTGATTTGATGGTGTATTTGTTTTTCCTAACAACTAAGAACCTGTTATTATCCTTCCACTTACCATTGCATTGTAATATGCACACGAAGGAGGTGGAAGCTTATTTATTTCTGATTCAATCCTTGATAGGATAGGTTCTAATAAATTTATGATCCTTACGAATTGAAAGGATTACAAATTTAATTATTGTTATAACAGTCTACTTTTGAATGTGTAATTGATTGCTGCGTATATTAGTAGTACATTTTGTAATACCCCAAAATTGGCACCTATTTAATTTCATCAATTTTGGTGCATTATTTCAATTTTACATCACCAAAGTCCTAGTTCCCTAGGCAATTTTCTCTCTCCTACTTGACCTAATTTGACTTGATGTCAATTGCAAAGACCATAAATTGCAATAATCAAACGCTAAATTAATTCCTAAAGTTTTAGACTTAATTGGCTAAATTACCCCTATGATAAATTAATTTAATTATAAAGTCCTAAGTGCTTTCTAATTAAATTAAAAATCTACCCTCTTTAGCTAATTACCCATAAAAAGGAATTAATAATTACTTGATATTCGAATGGACACACTTTTTTGAATTGATAATTCTTGATATTCGAAAGGTCACCTGTGTGGCATTTTCCATTCTTTTTATTAAGTAATTCTTGCATTTTTGTCTCAATATGGGAATGAAGGGTCAGGAGTTTCGAATCAAGAAACTCTTCATTCCTCTCCCGAGCTTTTCTATTTAATGAGCCTCTTCTTCTCATTCAAAAAAGAGCAATTTTTGAGAGCATCTACACTATAGGCATTTTTTAGTCTCATTTGATTCATTGTTTTCAAAGCTTTTTTATTGCATTTATTAGATTAATATCTCATTATTAGTATAATCTTTGCATCACATTTTAGACTAAATTTGCTTATTTGTTCTTAGTTTAATATCATATTTGTTTCAAGTTCTTAGATTAAGTTGCATCTCATCTTTATTTTCAAGCTCTTAGATTAATTGCATCCTCATTCTTAGATTAATTGCATCCTCATTCTTAGATTAAATTGCACTTCATCTTAGATTAATTTCATCTTGCTCATCTTTATTGCTTCTTGGAAATCCTCCATTGTTGAATTGGTCTCCCGGCTGTTGGCTCTCATTTTGAGAGTATTCAAACACCCCATTCACATAGGAGGCAACAGGTCACCTCACCATGGAATTTGGATTGAGTTCTTCATACTCTCTCCCAAATTCTATCAAGTGAATAATGACCATGTTGTATTGTGCCTGATTTAGAGGTCACATTCAGTCACATACACATTTGACATCATTTTTCTATGAAAATTATCGACCATTAATGAAAATGGTTTAGGTTGGTCGGGGTATAGAAGGAAAAAAAATTTATGCCATAAAATGGCCATATGCAAAAGGAATTAACTCCAAAGGCTTTGTAACCTAGAAAACCCCAAATTTGGTGCCCTCTAACCCTGGTTTTTAGGGCTTCTTCAAACTCCTATCACAACTCACTTCTACAACCAATTGGTGATTGAATCACCTCCCAATCAACATAATAAACTATTCCAAAACATAAAATAGATACCTTATGTGGATAGATCGTCCACTGTTACACCCCAGCCACCATTTTCACTGGTTTCTTTCACCGTTCTTGACTATGATCACTTCTAACTCACTTGGATCTGCATATGCATGGTCAACTTTATATAATACAAGTTAATAATTTTCATTCCATGAATTAGGCCTTATATTATTCATGGAATGACTTCCATTTATCTAAAACTCTACTGCAATAACAAAACAATTAAAAGATAACCACTGTTCTACACCAGCGCAACAACAAGTTCAAAGTAAACTGAAACTCATCAAATAGAAAGTCAATTTGGTTAAAAAGACTCTATCAATGCATATATAATTCAACCAAGTTAATAGAGTTTCAAATAGTCATCGAATTGCAGAGAACAATAAAGTTTTA
Source organism: Chamaecyparis obtusa (assembly GCA_027943335.1). Taxonomy (NCBI): domain Eukaryota; kingdom Viridiplantae; phylum Streptophyta; class Pinopsida; order Cupressales; family Cupressaceae; genus Chamaecyparis; species Chamaecyparis obtusa. Next base: position 209,136 of record BSBK01005981.1, on the reverse strand, counting down.
TTGTCTTTTCGTTCACCAAAACATACACCAGTCTGTTCTCACTGTTTTGTAACAGAGACTCCCTATGACCATTCATAACATAACCATTCCAACTAACAGGGAACATAACCATCCCATAAATTCCTAACGTAACCATTCCAACCAACTATCATCATTCCCTCAGTGTTACATCTCAGTGAATGACAATAAGCTTCCTAATGCATCTCCACTTGGAATCTATTGTTCCTAATGTACCTTGAAACATATGAATCATTCCTATTTGTGCATCCTCATTGTTTGTCTCATATTCATGTGTAGTTGATTTAAAAAATAGAGAAAGTTACCACCACACATCAAACATAAGGTGCATTTGATTGAAAGATTGGTCATTGTCCCTATAATGACTGTCCTAGAATGATAGCATTTTGGTGAGTTAATTTGTTTGTGTAGAAGTATGAATGGATTGGCCAGATCAATGGATTGGAATGGATATGGGTAGAGTATAGAAGAGTTTAGAATGATGTTAGAGTTTCTTGTGGATGAGAAGGCCAAGCCATAGTGCTTAGGGGAATAGTGTGATGACTGTCCCATATCCATTCCACATGAATATGAGATAGACAATGAGTATGCCTTGATAAAATACTGAATTAAAAATTTGATTTAAAGCTATTTTCTCTTTCTTTTCCATTGTATTCTTTATTTAAAGTGATCAATATGTTTGACAATACTACACATGAATATGAGACAGACAATGAGTATGCCATGATAAAATTGTTTGTGAATTCCTTAAAAGAAAGTGCCAAAGAATGGTACAAAAATATCCTAGACAATAGTACTATTTCTTCATATTCATATTTCTTCATATTTCTTCTAAATAGTGTGATGACTGTCCCAACTAGAGAATCATAACTTTATATTATAGGTTCTTCATGACACCTTTCAACTTGTCCAATTATGCAAACTGCCTTGCCTGGGGCAGCTATATCTAGTTGTGAGATTTTCATATCATATTTCTCTCAGTAAGAATAGTTGTGGCATAGGATATTTCAACTGTTTGTGGACCCTTTGTCTATCTAGGAGATTTTTGTACCTTGAAACATATGAATCATTCCTATTTGTGCATCCTCATTGTCTATCTCATATTCATGTGTAGTTGATTTAAACAATAGATTCATCACTACAATGAGAAAGTTACCACCACACGTCAAACATAAGGTGCATTTGATTGAAAGATTGGTCATTGTTTACAAGACAAAGGGTCCACAAACAGTTGAAGGATCCTATGCCAAAACTATTCTTACTGAGAGAAATATGAGGGCTTCTAGCAAATATGTTAAGAGATCATATATGAAAATCTCACAAGTAGATAGATTACTAGTATTGGAAGTACTATGGACTTGTAGAGGCAATTTAACAGTTCAGGAAACTAAGAAATGAGTTGTCATTATGGTAAGCCACAAGAATGGTCTTGGGAGTATTATTGGAGGTGCTTAACTTTGGAAAGTTACCATGTTAATGTCATTAAAAAAATACAAAAATTTAAGGCCTACGAGATTTTATGATAATGTTCTATTTGAAATAGGCTGCTCAAGTTAACAATGAAATAAAAAAATCCATGCTTGTATTCATATGATTAGGAGAGCTTTCTTTGTGTTTTCATTACTTAAGAGCAACCTATATATGGAGGTAAGGAGTCCTACAATGTTATTCAATTTCCCTAGTTATTTACTTGATTTTATTTATTTAAATCTACTCTTTACAACTATTTTTCTATCTATACACCCTCTATTGCTATTGTATTGGCAAAGCATCAGAACCGTCCATTTGTAAACTTTGATTTGGTATGATAAATGTCCCTTTGCATTGAGAAAATTATAGTTGAGAAAATGGTTGTTCAGTAACGATTTGTATCTGTAGGTTGCAAACAAATCATCCTTCTTCCACGAACGAGTCATTCCATTCAAGAAAGACCATGTCTGACGATATCAACGCACAAAAAAATAGGGATACAATTGCTAGACTATGGTCTAACTTAAAAAGAAAAGGTGATGGAAAATGTTATTGTCCTTGCAAAATTTGTAAGGGCTTAAAGACTCAAAGATATCTAATCAAAACAGCTGAGGAACATTGTAGGCAACATGGTCACATTGAAGGGGGAAACAAATTTCATCCATTGGTATGTATTTTAATAATTTATAAAATACATAAGACATGATTTGATGATGACATCATGGTCATGGTTAATATAAGGTCATCATTTTCATATAGGTCAACGTCCCTGAGTTTCATGTTATGGACCATGACAATCCGGAGAATGTGGATTTCCAAATGAGGGAACATGGAGGTGTGAATATAGAAGTAGAAGGTAATGATACCATGGAAGAAGACCACGATGATGAAGAAGATCATGATGATCAAGATGATCACGATGATCAAGATGATGATGATGATGATGATGTTGATGCAGAGCTTGATGTACCTATACTTGAGAAGGCACACAAGCCCCTATATGAAGGCTCCGAAACAACTCTTCTTACCGCTATATTGTTGTTGGTGAACTTGAAGGTTATGAATGGTTTATCCAACATAGCAATGACACGTATGTTAAGGTATGTCATCTTTTTTCATTATTTTAGTCGTAATTCCCTTACAATTAACATTGGGTGAATCGTGTAGCAATTAATATTCTTTAAATTAACAAATTATATTTTTGGTCGTAGGTTGATAGGTGAGTGTTTGTTACCACCATCAAACATTCTACCTCGCTCGTACCAAGAATTATCTGCCATTATGAAAGATATTGGAATGGAGTATCAAACAATACATGCATGTCCGAACGATCATATTATATATCATAAACAACATGAATTTGCATCAGAATGCCCTATTTGTCATATTAGTAGATATCAATCAGATCAAATAACAAAAAAGGTGCCTCTCAAGGTTCTTCGGCATATTTCCATTATTCCATGTCTGCAATGATTATTCAGGTGCAATAGCTTGGCACAATTTATGGATTACCATGCACATAATAGAAGTCAAGATAACATTATGCGAATGCCTATGGATGGTTCAGAATTTAAGGAAATAGAGGAAAAATGGCCACACTTTAAAGAAGAACCTCGTAATCTCAAGCTTTCATTGGCAATAGACAGTGTCAATCCTTTTGGAGAGATGAGATCTACTTACTCGGTGTGGCCTATTTTTGTTATCAACAATAACATACCTCCTTGGTTGTCCATAAAGAGGGAGCACATAATGTTGGCACTGATTGTTCCAGGTATTTTTTGATTTAATGGTCATCTAAATTAATTTATTATTAATAATCCATCAAAATGGTCATAATAATTATGTAATGTTTTTGTTCATTCAACTAGGTAAGTACCAAGTTAAAGATATCAATGTATATATTGAGCCCCTTATCGATGAGTTGATGTTGTTACTATGTATGACATCTCTAGACCAATAGGACAAAGACAATTTCAATTTCATGCAATGCTTGTATGGACAATACATGATGCCCCTGGGCTAACACATGTTTGTGGTATGTTCTCTTCTTAACACCTCTTTTTTGGTATGTTATAGTGCCAACACAAAGTTAACACATTTAATCCAATTATACACGATCTTGAAGGTCTTCAGATAAAGGGAAAATTTGCATGTCCAGTTTGTGGTCCAAAGATGAAATCTTGTCATTCAAAAAGTTTAAGAAAGTAGGTGTTCGATGAGAATAGACACTTTCTTCATAGAAATCATAAGTACCGAATTACCAAAAAACATCTTTTCAATGGGAAAGAAGAGACTACATCAAAGCCACGGAGAATGACACCTCACCTATAGAAGTCGGCATACAATAAAATAAATCATCGAGGTAATGTCATTCCATCTGATGGTTTTTGTTTCAAATTTATATTTTGATATTGTGTTTTGTTTACTCATGATGTAATTGATGCTTGTGAAGGTCGTCAAGGCATCAATGACCAACTTCCAAAAGGACTAAAAAGTTATCCTACACAATTTACTAGGTTGTTGTACTACGAGCAACTCCCAATTGTGCATTTGTTTGATCTTATGCATATTGGAAAGAATGTAACAGAGACATTATGGAAAATCTTGGATGGAAGACATGACAAAGACCAAATTGTCAAAATTTGTAGTGACATTGAAGAATCCAACCATGCAATGAAAAATGGCATTCGATCAAATAACAATGGAGACCAGATTGAAACAAGTGCCCTTAGTTGGTTATTGTCGAAGCAGCAAAGCAATGCTATAAAAGAAGTCATAAAAAAAATATGATTTCCCACAAGATTTGCTGCGAACATAAATGATCTCATATCAAAGAAAAGTAAATTTGGGCCAGGGATGAAAACACACGATTGACATATATTTATTAAGGTAATTCATGTTATTTTGTATTCACTATATATTTGTATACTACATGTAGTTTTCATTGCATTCTTTTATAAAATATTGACAAGATCATTTTACAAATATTGCAGTACATTCTACCTCTATCTCTCCCACACCACTTCCCCAATAGTGTCAAAAAAGTTATATATGATCTTGGAAAATACATGAGGTGGTTGTCATCTAAAGAAATCAATAAAGAAGATATAAAATATTGGAAGAGAAAAATTCCTCTTCTTATGTGTGAAATGCAAAAGTGTCTACCTTCAACTTTTTTCAATGCACAAGAACACTACCTCATACATCAAGTTGAGGAGATTGAATTGTGTGGGCCTGTACCAACTAGGTCAATGTGGATAGTTGAGAGGCACTTGAAATTTTTGAAAGGCTTGGTTCAACAGAGAGCACATCCTAAGGGTTCTATGGTGGAGGGATATATGGTATACCAGACCATAGTGTACATTAGTGAATATCTTCTTAAGTTTGCAGCAAAGATCCATGTAGATCGTATTTGGGATCCCAAATCCATTAACAAATTCAAAGGGGAGTACTTGATGGGAAAAGGTAGATTGAGGAAAGTGAGAGGTAAATCTAAGATGTTATTGTAGTTAATTAATTCTTATAAATCTTCAATATAAGTTATTTATAATTGGTGTATTTTTTTTGATATAGTTGGTTGAGAGTGGGATGCAATACATTTGTATATTGTGAACAATCTTGATTGGATGACGGTATGGATTGAACGATGTCAAAAAAATAGTTGCTCATTAACATGGGAAGGTGTTGCTTCATTGGTTAGAGAAGCTCATCATAATGGAGATTCCAATGTTATGCCAATGGTAATTGATCTAGCACATGGTTTAAGAGGTGGAGAGGTACGTACCAATTTATTAATGATCATGACTCAACGTATGTTTCATATCAACTCACGATGCAAATAATTTACACACGCTTGAAAAATTGCAGGTCAAGCACCACAATGCTATGTACTATCATGGCCACAAATTTCACATAAAAAAGTTGGATGACACAAAGAAAACTTGTGATTCTGGGATAACTGCAATTTTTGAGGTCACTAATATATCATCTAGAAATGACATACATCATCAACAATATCAAAATCAATACTATGGCATCTTAGCTGATATAATTGAGTGCGACTTTAACTCCTTCAAAGTAGTTCTATTCGTCGTCAAATGGTACAGGTTACGACTAAATCAAAATGATCCAGATAGAACTGTTATTCAACATGATAATGGATTTACAATGATTAATATAAGGTCATTTGAGCCAGTTGGAGATGAACCCTATGTTCTCCCAAGCCAATGTGAGCAAGTGTTTTACTCAGAGGTTCCACATAAACAGGGTTGGTCATTTGTTGTTAGACATGATCCAAGAGGAAGGCCGATAAAGTATAATGTTATGGAAGAAGAAGATATTGAAGATGATGAAGAAGCAGATGATGAAGATCAAGATGATGGTGATGATGATGATGATGATGATGATGATGATGATGATGGTGATGATGATGATGATGATGGTGATGGTGATCATGGCGATGATGATGATGGTGATGGTGATGATGGCGATGATGATGGTGATGATGGTGATGATGATAATGATGATGATGATGATGATGATGATGATGATGATGATGAAGATAATTACCAATGTTTATATTGTGTTTGATTATCACCCTTTTTGCAAATAGGCAATTGACTACAGACATCATCACCCCTTTTGTTGACGATCTTGCATTCCATATATAAGGTAAATTTGTTCATGTTTACGATGTTGCATATTGTTCATGTTGTCTTCTAAGTTATTTGTAGCATATGTATTATGTAATTTTAGCCAACTTAAGATAAATGATTAACATATGTAGGAAATTTGATCCCTTTGGCATGGATCGTGCACAGTGACATGGATCAACAGGTATAAGTCAATAAATAGACATAATTTTCTTATATTCTTCTTGTTTATCACTGAGCGCATATGTTATAAATAGACATATTATATAATCATATAATGTATATATAGACAAAGAAGAACTGTATAAAAATATAATTATATAATCACTTTCAACTTAGTACATTTTATATCTCTCATGTATAGACAAAGAAGAACCGTACGTATGGGTCACGACTTGATTATTCTATATATATTATTTAAATATTATCAAATTTTCATTTGAAGCGGGGATGTGACAATATCTCATTTGATGGATTGCAGGACCCACCAAATAGGTACTTGTCAGATCTATCTACATCGAATGAGGGAAATGAGGGAATGGTAGATGAAATTTCTACGTGTAGTATGACTAAAATAGGGAGATCAACTAGAGGTCAAAAGATTAGAAAAAAATTTGATAAACACATGCAATTTTTCCTTGCTAATGGGGGGTCATGGGATGATGAGACCAAAGGCGACATCAAGGTGCCCTTTCGATACACACACATTGAGAAAGAATGGGTACCCAATGAGCTACCTCCAATTAACACTAATTTTTGTGTTAATGAGAGGATATATCGCATTACTCCATCCTCATTACATGGTTTGGGCCTATTTTCCATGGATGGGATAAAGGTATGTTACAACAAAGTTGTTGAATTGTTCAAGTATGTCGGTCCGTGTTACAATTACAATGATTGGATGCAGATTGTTCAATATAAAAAAAGTATGCGTAGGTATGCACTATCAGCTAATTATATACAATGGAAAGAAAATGATCAAAGTAAAAGATTTGCAATGTACATTGATGGGAGACCAAAAGCAACAGGTAATATTGTGGGTTTTATAAATAGTATGCGACCTTCCTCAACTAATAAGCAACCCAATTACATATTTGAGGCACGTGAGGGGAATCAAGTTTTTGTATGTGCGATAAAATCAATAAGTGCAGGGGAAGAACTACTAATAGATTACCATTTAAATCGCATAGATACAAACAAAGTTACTATCATGAGGGTGGTAAGTACTATATACCATTTTATTAATAAGTTTTTTTTTGCTAAGTCTATTGCTTTCAGTTTGCTGAAGTTTTTATGTTTAATCTTTGTCACAGGATGATATGGATCCCACACATGATAGAGGCCATGAGGATGCTCCTCCCACCCATTCTTCAGCAAAGGTAAACTTTATTGAAATTGTACAAATTAGATAGTTGGAAAATGTTATATTATTACATTATTTTATTTACAGTTTTAGAGTTTTTATGATAGTTTTACTAATATTCCTGTCACAATTTGATGTTTAGGATAGGGGAAAAGCACCTGCAGTAAGTACATAGGCAATAGCTACCCCTTCTGATGATGATATTGCGGAAACGCCCAATGTAACAATTATGTTGAAGAAAAAAATAAAAAAAATCAATTTAGAAATAATGAGAATTTTGGATGAAGAAAATATTCCAACCGAGGAGACGATGAAGAGGCTATCTGATTTGAGAGCGCAAGCATGTTGTTATGAAGTAAGCAGTAATGAATCTTTAGTTATAACAAAAGTTCAATAAAGGTTTACATTTTATACTCTTTTATGTTGTGAAGTAAAATATGTAATATGTGTTCTTGTTACAGGATTTTTTGGCAACTAATCCAGAACCTGGTTAAAGACAACGCGGTGAGGTCAGTACTAGCAGAGCTCTAGCCGCCACTGGTAAAATAATCCTTTAGTTGACAAGTTACAAGGAATTTTTTATTTGGAACATTCAAAAACTTCTTAAGTTAGCTCTTACTTTTATTATTTCAAAATGTCTTTGCTAACAATGTATTGTTCAGGTCATCAAGTGCAGGAGACTCCTCCTAGGAGGTTGACAGACATCCATTCAAGATTTTTGAGTGCAATGTTGGCAACAAGGGGCATGCAAACATTGATGCCTTCACGATCTATTCCAACTGCTAAATCCTTGTTTTGCTATATTTGGTTTTGTGTTAATTATGAGTTGATAATTTGTACTTTAATATTGGGTGCATCACATAGTGGATTATTTTTTTGGAGTAGGAGATACATCGGTGGCACCGTTTGGTACACCAGATATAGATTAGAGTACATGTATTGGTGATAATTCACCATCATTTCTTGGAGCTACCTGTGTTTCTAGCACGAGAGTTATGCAGATGTCATTGTTGATTGACAATGATGAATCGATACCTTTAAAATGTCCTAAGCTTCCAGGTACTTCAAATAATTATTTTTTATATTGTAATATGCATTTACCTATTCATAAAAAGCTTTGGATTGATTATCCCATGACATTTTTTGCAGGAAATGATTCATTTTATAAGAAGCTTTATGACCTCACACTACAAATATTCGGGCCCACCATACGTACAAGGTGGAACATCATAAGTGAACTAACTTTATCCCACTATTTTTTTTTTCATATCATTAATTGGTACAACATTTTTCCTTTCATTCAGGTCTTTTCTTTCACTAGCTATATCTAACAATTTTGTGTTTTTTCTTAAAAGGTGGAACTTGCAAGAAAAAAAATTTAAAAGATCAGCTCATTAAAGATTTAGAGCATGAGTTTGGTAATAATATTTTTGATCAGAAGATGGCGTTAGAAAGAGCTTGCAAACATCTTAAGACTGTGAGGGACTCATATAGAAAGAATCTCATCCAAAACCCAAAGTATGAGCGTCCTCCCTTTATTCTAGTGAGGGATTGGAATGAGTTCATTTTGGATGCAAAGGAGAAAGGGGATGCTCAAAGAGGAATTACACCAGAAAATGCGAGAAGGTATGAAATAGTATTAACTACTAGTACATTAATGTAATAATGCACTAATTAGTGATCTTTATATCTATATCATCTAACATATTTCAAACTTTTCATAGGTTGCATGACACATCAAAGGCAACAAAGGCCAGGCTGCAAAAGATTGGGCAGCACAAACTTGGCTCTGGTGGATATTCAAAAATTAAAGCATGAATTGTAAGTAGTAGTAAATGAATTGCAAAGAAAAATTATTTATAAAATGCAAATAATTTTGTTAATTAATAAAAAAATGCAGGGCTCTGATTTTAATTTAGAGGCCACGGAAGAACACAAAAAAATTGCCTTCAAGGAAGGCTATGAAGCCCTGGCTGAACGCCTACAACAAGCTTCCATTGGCCCAACCAAAGAGTCTCCTACATCATGTGCATAGGTAAATATGCCAAAAAAATATTAGAAATTGAATACTTGAGCAACAATCTATTTGATAATAATGTGCATGACATTGCAATGCAGCCTCTTAATCATGACACAGATCATACACCACATCATGAAGCCCCTAATGTGCATCGTACTGTCCATGGAGGTGCTCATTTTCTATTTAAAACTAATTATGTAATTATTAATACAATTTAACATCTTAAATTGAACTTGGTGTAACCTTTTTGTGTATATTTTAGAGGATACAGAATCATGTCGTGCTGAACGAGTGCCGGAGGATGTTCAGACTGATCACCATGTAGATCATGTGGCACATTCAGGTAAAGAAAATCTATGTTTTGTTCTTTTAAATTAATTTTTTGATTTATATTTCTTTTACTTAAATAAATACTCGTAATTCACTAATATAAAATGGTGTGAATTTAACTCATGAAGTAGTTGTTATTGCAGCGGACCCCCCTTTGGCACATCGGCCTCATGTTCCTGAACAGATGAGGAGGAGACATGTGTTGGAATTAGATCCAGTAGAGGAGGGGAATGATGAGGACATTGATCTTCCTCTTAGAAATTACATGATTGAAAAAAATAGCAAGAAACCCAAAAAGAAATGATTGTAATTAACATTTTTTGCTAATGAAAGAACGTTGTCTTAATGGATGTAATTTTGTACTAGTAATGTTGATGAATGATGTGTTAACGAATTCTTCATGAATGTTGTGTGTTAATGAATTTTATGTGTTAATGAATTATTCATGAATGTTTCCTGTTAATGAATTATTCATGAATGTTGTGTGTTAATGAATTTTATGTGTTAATGAATGTTATCATGTGATTATAATGATTGAATGTTATATTTCAAAAATGGATGAATGAATGAATGTTATTAAATGTTAATGGGGAATTTAGAGTGATGTTAGGGGGGGGGAGGGGCCAAATGAGCTTCCACCTTCACGTGGTTGGCCTTGTTTAGTAGAGAATATTAAACTATTCTTGAAACCAAGTGAAGCTCAAACTTTAAAGATAAGCTTAGAGTTAATAGTGACAACCAATTAGCAAGTCGAAATGAAGTTCTTCGTTACAGGTACCTTTTTATTTTTTAAAGAACAATGTCATGTTTTAATATTGTGTATTTTTTTTCTTAAGTCAAAGTATTCTTTTACTATAAGAACATAATTTATGACCATTTTAGTAACTATTCTAACATCGCTTTATGACAAATCCTGTTTTGGCAAAGATGGCGATAAGTGGTGCTGTCTATTCCTTGGGAGATTGGATTGCATAGGTCTATATCTCAAAATCATTTGCATGTGGTAGAAATGCATACTTACAACCATTTCATTCTACATTTAAAAACATTGATGACACTCTAGACACAAAATAATGCTCATGTTGTTGACTTGACAGTGCTATGAAGGCAAACCAATTTTTGAATTTGAATGAACTCAGATGTTCAGATCTGGTCTCCTTGGATTTATTCTTCATGGTTCTTTGTCTCATTATTACTATCATCCTAGTGAGGTAACACCTTTGCCTTCTTTCTTAGTCTCTTATAGTTCATACTTGTTTAATTTGAATAATTTTTTAGTTCCTTGCAAAAAGGGTATGACAAACAAATATGGTTATATAGGCTCTATTTCCTTTACTTGAACTTGATGTTATGATTTATCATTTGACATTTTATTATTTTGATGTTGAACTTGAAGCATATGATGATACGATGGTATGATCATGATGCTATGATTACAAGTTTATGGTGTTTTTGTTGTTTATATGACATTATGTGACATTCTAATCTGGATTCATGCTTATAGCCTATATCCATTCATAATGTTTCTCCAAATCATCCCTTTTTTGTTGCATCTTTGCTATCAATTTGTCTACCATCTTCTATTGAGATTATGGAGATAAGTAAGATCAAGGTTCATGAACTTCTAGAGCTTACTTTCTCCATGTGGACCTTGTGTGAGTAGACATGCAAAATTTGAAGGATTTAGATGAGAAACTCCAATACCACTAGGATTTGATAGACAATAACGAGGTGCTTTGATGCTATTGACGTGAGGCCAAGTACTTGTGCTTGAAGGACAACACACTCAGACCAATTTAATAGAAAAGAATAAGCTATTATTATCATATATAAATGTCCGAGTATATATTTGAATATGTATAACAATAAACACTTACATTGCTATCAATATATCTTTTTATTTGAATAATACCAAAAATCTAATGTTTGAACTAACTTACCAAAAAAAATTAATAATATATGCCTCAAATCAACATTAAATTTCACACAATTCTACATTCCTCAATTCTTACCTTTAAAAATTAAAATTTATGAGTGGGTTGTGAAATGAATGACTCATCAATGATGTTCCTAAATGATGCTGAGGGAAGGGTGGTGGTATTCAAAACATAATGAAAGTTGATAATTTCAGGGGTTTAGTCACTATCAATCAACCACAAATGCTACAATGATCTAACTTGCTAAAGCCTTCTACAACACTCTTGAATGATGATTGTGATCTTATAGACTCCCTAATACTTGGATTCAGAGGCTTTTAGGACTCTATCTCAATTCCATACTCCTATTTCACAAAGCTTTCTCAAATTGGACTCAAAAGTCTAACAGGTTGACAACCAATCCTGTAGCAGACTTGGAACATGAATAACTCTACCTTTCCTCAAAACAATAGACAATGTGATGACATTTAGGGATACCCTTTTCTGAGCGCATTAACATATCAGAAGCTTTTACACTATTGTTTTGGACAAACACCCCTGTTCAGCACTGTTAACTTGATTCAATGCACCGAAATTCACTGGTTTAACAAAGGAAGTACTACACAATGGTCTCCTAATAGTCCCAAATCCTATAAAATGCTTGTTTATGTCATAAATGGATCAAATCTAAAAGGGTTTAGCCTCAAGGTCTCTGCAACACCAAAACCCACAATTTATGCCTTCAAACCCCTGTTATCTAGGGCTTCCTCAAGCTTCCAGTTCTACACACTCCTACAATGAATTGAAGATGGATTCACCATTAAGTGAACATCATATAATGTTCTCAAACCCAAAATACATCCTTTGTTTGGTTAGATTTGCCATTGCTATACTTGGCATCCGTTACACTATTTTTCCACCATATTCCGCATTGTGATCACACTTGTTCCACCCGATTCTACATGTAAAAAATTAGAAGCATAATAATACAAATTAACAAATGGTCATTCCATGAATTAGGCCTATGTATTCATGGAATGACTCTAAACATTATTTGTAAACCTGCTGCACAGAGAGTTAAGATAAAAGAACGTTGTTCAAAACAACAGGTGCAACAACAAGTTCAATGCAATAATAAACACATTCCAAATGATGATATTGAATGAACAACCTTGTTAATTCACTGACACATCAAAACAAATCAAATTGAGATTCTCGAGAATGAATAGACTCACAAAAATAGAGGGTTTTATTGCTGTGTATTCACCAGTCTTTACACAAAAATCTGCCCTCTGTCCCGTGACAGAGACTCCCTAAATAAGACTCTAACAAATAACAGAACTTCTTAAAACTACTTCAACCACCTTTCATCGATTAGTTGAATGATTTGATCTTTAAAATAGTAACCAACTCAAACTTCCCGCTAAAGCCCTAAACTAGCCATTGTTTACTTAAATATTTGAAAATTCAAATAACCAAATGACTTCATTCGAATATTTTAAACAATGAGCCCTTTCTTAAAGACTTAATAACCTATTCTAGACTCTTACAAATAACTATTTCATGAGCAGTGTTTTTCGTCAAGGGTAGTTTGAAGATACATCTTTAAATATGATTCCGTTGCTCCTACTTTCCAAGGATGGAACATCCTGAATAGTTCTAATAGTCTGCAGATACACAAAAATGGAATACTGAATTTCATATATGTTCAAAACAAAACATGAACATAGAAATAACGTTAAAAATGTCATCTAGAAATTTCATATATGGACAAGAGAAATAAAAAAATGGCGATCACATTCTCCTACGAGTTGATTATTGCCAACAAAGTTTAGAAAGAAAAATATGTTGTAGTAAGTCTCCATTATGTCACAATCAATCATAAGTCATTGCATGTATAAACTGAATCTTAAACATGTTGCTGGCAGTGTTAGTTTCAATTTTCGTAGTTTTTTAGAGTTGGATTTTATTAGGTAGCTAATTAGTTTAAGTTAGCTGTCAAGTTCAGATCCAGGTTTGAAGAAATTGTGCCCTTTAAAGACTACATGTAGCATGTAATCTTCTTCAATAAAATATATAGACAGTTTTATTTGTATGCATCTTGTCTTTGTACTGCTATTATCTCTATAAATTTTAACATGATATCAAAGCCCACTCAGTTCTAACCTCCTATCGTAAAGGAACTGAATCTCATAGGATTTTATTATGTGCCCTCATACCCTCGTACCAAAAATTGAGAGAAGATGGCACCTTTTCGTTAATATCAAAAAACTCATACCATAATTTAGGAGAGCAAAAGGAGATCATTTTTCTTGACAAGAAAAGAACTAAAGCATTTATATTAGTTTTCAAAGTGAAATTTACATTGTTAGAAGACTACAATCCTCAATCATCTCATGCCTTCTCTCTTTGGAAATCCCAACCAATGGGCTTTGGATTTTCACCTTGTTCTCATTCATGTTTTGTGGACATGCTAGTTATGTACATGAGAATGTGCTTTTGAAATCACATTTACAAGCTCAATAGAACTTGACCATAAATTAGACACATGTTTCACTGTACGTGTGTAGTGAGCATATTTGTGTAGTATATAACAATGCACTACGTATTGTTAGGGAAACTACAGTAATGATGCTTAGAAAGGTCAATGACTAAGGTATGAACCTTCTTGAGGGAGAATGCAACAATATTAAGAATGTCGTAATTGGTCACAAACCTTCCTCTATCCTCAAACACCCTCCATAGGAACCTACCTCCATCCTCAACCCCCTCTATCAAGTCCTATCCAATGCATAGATGTTATAACCATCCATGTCAGTAGATCTTGCTTGTTGTTTATAGATTCAGCGCTGATCTAAAGGTGGAGCAGGGTTGCTTCTAAATTATGACACCGTCTTTCATCTTGCTTTGACATGTGTTTAACCATTGTGATAATTTAGTAGTGCATGCTCTTCTATTAGGATTCAAGGTGGATATTTAGGGTGCAATAGCAGAGCCCAAAGGACAACAACTTAAGGTGTTTCAAAAATGCCAATTCAGGCTCTACACAGTGACAGTGGAAGCAATTAGATAGAGGAATGGGACACTTCCCAAATTTGCAAAACTTTAAAGAGACTTACCTTGACACACTTATATAAGGAAATGAGAAAGCCAAATTCCTTATAAATGGAATAGTGAGCCTACATAAGCAAGGGCTGATAGATCTTTCTTTGTAACCTAGGAAACAAAGATTCAACAATTATAGAGTTCAAATAGCAAAGAAGGCAATCAATTTATAAGGTGAATCCTGAAACGAGGATCAACAAGAGTAAAGCTTAAGAGCTCTCTTGCATTTAGACAGGGAACTAGGAACATCTATTTATATGATGTATAATTTTGGAAGTGAACTAGGGTATTTCTGCATGCTTCAGCTAGCATTTTCTAGTTATTTATTCAATTTCCATTTAATTGTTTTATGTGCATTTAGACATTTTGATATATATTGTCTTTTGTATACTTCAAAGAATATTGTGGGGTATTTATTAATAGGAGGGGCTTTTGAGATATGATCTGGGATCTATATGAACATGAAATCTATTTCCATTATTTCAAGAATGGCTTGGTAATTACATATTTCTTGTTGGCCTCCAAATAAAAAGGTCTCACATTGTAGATGGGAAGTTGTTCATATCCATTTTTTCGCAATTGTGATGATATATTTTAGCTGTCCTTGTGTCAAAAATATCCAGTAGTAATACTATTATATATTTTTTAGCTGTTTGATCCTGATTGTCATTTGTCTTAAAGATGTCAACTAGAAGTATGACCTGATATGTTGCTAAATGCTAAGTGATAATGAATTCTATGAGGTCACACTTATAAACCTAATGAAAAATATTTATTATTCTATGAGGTCTTGCATATATGTTTCCATGGCTATCATCTAGATGTCAGAACTTTATACCGATAATATAAGATGACAAAAGCACTGATTCATCATTGAGATTTTAACAGCATTTCTGACAAACTAAAGCTAACACTGGGAATTGCCCACAATGTCTTGGAACATTTTAGGTTAACATAAATATTTAATTTTGCAGGAAACAGGGCCAAATATGTTGGGCAATATCGGATTACAGACACTGAATCATTGGAAGTAGCTATGGAGGTAGCTGGGACAATCTGGTTTGCTATAGAAGCTAAACTTTCTCTTGGGCCACCAATACCAAGTCTTTGTCATCATGGTGACAATGATCATTGGCATGATGTTGGAGTTAGTGTTGCTAGTGGTAAATTTTTGGTAGCCAAGGTTGGTTGACAGGAATGATGAGGTTTAAGTTACTCATGTTATGGATGCATTGATTACAAAATAGGCAGAAAATACTAGTTGTATAGTTAACGTGATGGTCTGCTTTTGAGTAATTTGGAGTATTAGAGTGCTTTCAAGTTACATCTTAAGAAGTTGTTTTTGTTTAGTTTCCTTTAATTAGGTCTGTGATATTACTCATTAGAATTATTTGATGAATCTGAAGGATTTAATGTTTGGTCTGAGAGTGTAGTACTTCATTGGCTTTTAACATTAGCCCATGAATGTTTTGTATTGTCTTGAGACAGCGAAGAGGTGTTGTTAGTGGAATTGACTTTGTTGCTCTCACTCTACTACCCTATCTTATGTCACATCCTATAGTTCTATGACTTAGTTGATCACAACTGAAATAGGACCTTGGTTGTCTCTACTTCTAGTATCCGTGTTTCCTCCTATTTCTAACTTACTATTTTCAGTTCATGGAGGCACCTTAAGGACTTATGTGCATATTCTAGTTTGTAAGTAAGGATTCTAGTTGTTTATCCACTTTATTTCACAATGTTGGTCCTCATGCAGATATGTCTTTCACTTCACCACAACGTGTGATGAATATTTTATATGATGCTTCTTTCCTTATGATATGTGCATATCCTTTACCAATCTACTTGAGTAAAATTGCTTTTTTGATTGGTTAGTTCCTCTTGCATCGTGACCATCTTAAATACCATGACTGATAGGTGTCTCTTCTAGTGAATTCAATTGGGATTTGTAGTAGTCCAAGTTTGTTGGGGTATGTCATACCCAGAGAGTTGGATGTGTTATCTTTCCCAATTTCAACACTTTGTCATTTCTTCTAAGGATTTAACTTGGATATCTATAATAGAAGAAGCCCTAATAATTTTATCTCTTGATCTCATCTCATTGGACTATAATTTATGCTATTTTAGTTACCATAAATCCCACACATATTATGAATTCATGTTGCATTACCACAATTTTTTTTAAATAACATTTTGGATTGGTCGTAATTTTGACCTTTAAACACTATTATTTTTGACCAGAATGCTATGCATTCGACGGTCTTTTCCACGAACCACCGTGGATAGTTTGATGTTAAGGGTCTGAGTGAAAGTCAAAATTTCAACCTTCACACTAATTGACTCAGTCGAGGTGGTGGTTTTATTCTTCCACTTCCAAGGGATTGTTGCAGTGGATAATTCGACCAGTAGTCTGGTCAAAATTTTGATGATTAATCACCATGTAGACAATTCAGCGAAAAAAGATCGACGATAATTTTAGTAGATAATTCGACCAATTGTTGTAGACAATTTGACCTTTTCTCATCAAAATTTAGGGCAAAATTTACTAGTGGAGTGAAATAATTAGTTTCAATGATTATCCATTTATGTCCTTCACTTGAAGGTAGATTGATAACACCAATGAAATCAATGCCCCAATTGATGAAGGGTTGATCCACTTTAATAGGCTACAATGACAGTGCCAATAACTTCTCTTTTCCTGTAAAAAATGCACACTTAGCACACTTTCTGACATATGCATGGGTATCTTTAAAGAGGCTCAACCAATAATAACCAACCCTCATTATCTTAAATGTTTTTTCTCTTGGGGAATAATGTCCCCCTAAAGGACCATCATGGAATTCAAATAATGCATCATAAATCTGATCAGTATCTATGCACCTGAGCAATACTCCATTAAAATCCTTTATGTACAAAACATTATCAATGAGAACAAAAGGTACAGATTTCAATCTGAAATACCTTCACTTTTCCTTGTCCATACTTGGTGGACATTCACTGGTTTGTAAGAAATAACCATTTGTTTCAACCAGCTAGATGCTTGATTATCTGCAACTGCAACATCATTAACCAACATTGTTTCCTTGATGGGCTCATTAGCCAGGTATTCACATATCCCCTTTCCTCTTACCAACTTTTTAATCTTTATATCAACATCGTACTCCATTACTTTGGTGATCCAACTGCATGCTTTTCGTTAAGATCCCTGCTAAGGAAAAAATATTTAACACTTGGATGAGACACCATGAGATGAACCTTATTGTTAGATAACATATGCCTGAAATTTTTAAGACTTTTAATAACACCATATGCATGTTTTTCAACAAAGGTATAATGTTGTTCATAATCCTTGAGACTCTTGCTATAAAAAGTAACAGGTTACTCAAAACCCTCACTATTCTTCTACACCAGAACAACAAAGATAGTATCCATACTCCCATAAGCATACATAATGAAATCTTTGGAAAAGTATGGATTTACTAAAGTAGGAGCAAGACACAATGCTTCCTTTAATAACTTGAAACTATCTTTTCCCTCTCTTGTCCAATTGAAAATAGTGTTCTTTTTCAACATAGCAGTTAGAGGTTTTAATAATGCAACAATGTTAGGCATGAACCTTCTAACAAAATTGATCCTGCCTATGAAACTTTGAAGCCCTTTCTTGTGGCTGGGTAAGGGAAATTCTAAAATAGCTTTAACCCTTTCAGCATCATTAGTAATCCCATCCTTAGACACTATGTGCCCCAACAACTTACCTTCATGAACTTAAAAATACACTTTTTACCTTATTTAGGGATATTCCAAATTCCCCGCATCTCTCAAATACCTATCTCAAATGAGTTAAATGTTGATCTGCATCCTTTAAAAAAATAGTTATATCATCAAGATAAAATAGAACCATTTTATATAGTAACCCTTTTAAAGACATGTACATTGCCCTTTGAAAAGTGGCACCAACATTAGATAAGCCAAAAGGCATTCTTTTATAAGCCATAGTGCCCCACTTAGTAGTAAAAGTAGTTTTGAATTGATCCTCATTCTTAACCAAAACTTGGTTATAACTTGAATAACCATCTAATAGGGAGAATCTTTCTGAACCAACTACAACTTGTAGGACCTACTCCATTGAAGGCATCAGGTAGTGGTCTTTTAAGGAGGCCCTATTTAGATCTCTAAAATCAACACAAAGCCTAATTTCCTCATTCTTTTTCAGAAAAGGAACTAGATTTGAAACCCAACTAGTGTTCTTGATCTCATAAATGATACCTCCCTCAATCAACTTGGTCAACTCTTTTACCATTAGGGGTTCTAACTTGAGATTGAGGGGTCTCTATTTCTATTTAACAAGCTTAGTATTAGGCAACAACTCAATAGTGTATTGTGAAATTTTAGGGTCAAAACCTTTAAGATCAGCATACTCCCAAGTGAAAATATCATGAAATTGTTGACATAACTTAAAAAAATCAGCTTTTTCATGTTCAGTACAGATCTTACCAACCTTAAGAAATTTACTTGCAACAACCTCCACATCTTCATAATGATCACCTCTAACTTGCATACCATATTTATTCTTTCTTAGCTAATCTTATGAATAAAAAATTGACTCTAATGTGACAAGTCCCTTAGGTAGCTTATTAGACTTAAGCTGGATAATTTGGTCATCATAATTTTGCATAGGCTTATTTTGGTTAGACACAGAAAAAACATCCTCCTCTAGCATAAACTTAAGAATCTGCTCATCACTGTCAAAAACTTGATAATTAACATTATTGTTAAGAATTGATCGCCTAGCAATTATTTTAATATGTATTTGATCACATCCTTTTGTAATACTTTTAGGAATATTAGATTGAGCCCCTATAGCTACTAACCTATTAGCGTGTTGATTAAGCTTTCTTGGAACTGAAATTAAGTTGCATGCCTCAAAATCTTCTATCATATCCAATATTCTATGCTTATAGGATTTTAAAGCATCATTTTTAATAACATTTAACCCTCTAACCTGGTTAACAATTAACTCGCTATTACCATGAACCTTTAAAGACCCGATTTCCCTTTTCCTTGCCCATTCCAAACCATGAATTAAGCCTTCATATTTTGCAGTATTATTTGAGCAAGAAAAACCAAAATGAAAAGTTTCATAATACTTATCTCCATTAGGGGAAATCAAAATTGTACCTCCACCAGCACCATTTTTTTCCTTGAGGCATAAAAAAAATCTCCCGTGCCTCAGTTTCCTATTCTGATGAATGATCTGTAGCTTTAATTAGGTTAGGCATAACTGCATCAGGTTCAAGAATGATATACATACCCATACCAGTCTGTTGTATAACTGAAATCTGATCATTACCAACATTTTCCACTACCCACTAATTTTATAAGATGTCAAGAATCTCATTAGTATGTGTATTTGGCTCATAGACAACAAATTTTTTATTTTCATCAAAAGACAACATATTGGCATTAATGGCAGCAAGAATATAAGGTTTTATATGATCCTTAAAGAATACTTCAGATTTTAATGTGACCTTAGTACCATATCTTGTCCTAAAAAGCATGTGAGACCAATCATAGAAGTAACCACCAATTTTTTTTGTGAAGTATCTAGACAAGCATAATGCAAAATAAGGTGGGAGATAAATCACATAATAAGGTATGGAAAAGTTGGGATAGGCATGCAGGGTCAAACTGGCATGCTTGATGAGATCCACAATGTTAATAGTAGACCCATCAAGTTGAACCGCACCTTTCTCTAATAACAAGGTATTTCAAACCCAACTGATCAACAATCCTTTTGGGCATGACTGAACTTGTAGCTCCACTATCTACCATACAATTTTGGACTAACTTATCCCCTATGATCAATGACACATAGAAAGGAGGGGATTTAACATTTCTAGCTACTGGTTTATTATCAATTTTATTAGTATTTGCAAGGACAATCCTAACTAAAACCTCACCAGCACTAACATATGTATCCTTCTTTTTCAACTCAATTTGTAAAAGTTCAACTTGACCTAGAAGAGACAATGAATCCCACATACTAATAGAAACATTCATCATTTTCATGTTTTCAACTATATTAAAAGGTAACACAACATGTACCTTTTGTTGAATCTTGGGAACAAAAGGTTGTACTTGCTATTGTGGCTTCTCTTGAATGGCTATAGGAGGATTTCTTTGTAGTACTTGTTGTACTTGAGGTATAGATGGTCCTACAGTTGTTGCATCCTTGTTCTTTATGGTATTTCCACTATCTAGAGCCCTTTTCTTAGCTCTAGTGTTTGCAACAAGTGGAGAATCATCTCTACCAACTGCACATTAATCTTCTCCTAACCAATTCATAAAAGTGGCATCAACTAGGAGTGCCTCTTGCTGCTACTCAAGATCACCTTTAGGTATAGGCTATGTAGTTGAAGAATTTTGTACCATTAATGATTGGTTAATAACTCCATTAGAACATGTGGCTTGATTGTGGGATTGATTACAAGGGTAACACCACTCATAATTAGTTGCATAATTATTCTGGGAAGGCACTATGTCTGTTACTGTGTTCAAGGGTGCTGGTGCATATGACCCAAATGGTCTTTGATTCACATTCTTCCTGTTGCCAACAATATTTCCTTGGTAAGGCTGCCTATTACTCTAATGTTGGCCTTGGTTTTGAGGTTGGTATGGTTGTCTACCTTGGAAATGTTTCTTTTTAATATTTATCAGATCATTACTAAAACTATGCAAGAAACTTTCAATCTTTTGATGATTGTTCTTAATATCTTGCAATTCCTGAGAAGGATATGCCACCACTATTTCTTGGTTGGAAGCAACTAGAAAAGTATTAAAAGGTTTTATGCTTAAAGGCATATTATATTGAATGTTGGGAAAAAAAGGCATTGGGGGCTTGGGTGCAATCTTACCTACTTGGATAAGACTATTCTCAACTCTAACAACAATAGTAAATGCTTGGGGTAAAGAGACACCACCCATTGACTGAATCATGAAGGATATATCACTATTTAAAATTTTTAGATAATATTAAAAAGCGTAATCTTCTGGAGGTCTTACTGTAGCAGGGATTCTATTCCATGCTTTTTGAAATCTTCTATTGAAATCCATCATCTATTCTTTAGGAGCATGCTTGATTGTTGTGAGCTTCTTCACCAGGGATATATGATTGGACTTGTCTTCAAAGTGCTTGGTTAACCCATCTCCCAACACATCTCATGAACCTATTGAGGCCACAACTAGATTTCTAAACCATTCCAATGCATTACCCTTCAGAGAGGCAACTAGTAACTTGACATCAAAATCCTCTTCAGTAACGTTATGTACATTACATAATGTAGCTACATCTTGGATATGATCAACAACTAAAGTTTGACCTTCACCAGTAAAATTAGGAAAACCATTAAGAGCTTCTAGTGGCACATCATGGTGATTGGAAAAATTCAGTTGGTTGCCTTGATTAAAAGGCACAAATGCAAATTGTCTAGCCATTTGATTGGCTGTTGGGGCTGGATGTACATGAGGTACAATGACTAAAAATGAAGGTACAATGGATGAAGTACCTACTGAAACTCATAAAGTTGGAGTTGTTGTTGTTTTTAATGTTGAAACAACAAAAATGTCAGGTTCATAAAGGTTGATTCTACAAGTAGGACATGATGAACGTACATTATTCACTTCTTTGGATGGTTTTCATTTTCTTTTATAAACTTGCAGACTAGGAACTAAAGTTTTAGCTCGATTTGATGGTTGAGATCTTGTAAGAGTTCTTCCCCTTCTCCTAGGATCCTCTAACTATAAATGCTCAAAATATTTTGAGCTTCTGGTCTGGAATTTTCTCATAAAAATTGAACAACACTGATCTTCACCTACACAAAAATGGAGCTGCCAGATATGAAAACAAAAAACTCTTCACAGGTGGATAACTTGTTGATTGCATATCAGAATAGAAAGAAATTTTCAAACTTGGTAGGAAGTGTCCCACTAGGTGTGCCAAAACTGTTAACTCCAAAAATTACACCCGATTTGCCAAGGTCCTGAAACTTTAACAATTTTGGAGTAACATTGGAACAATCATGAGCTTGTGGGTAAACTATGAAATGATTGAACCTCCAGGTTCTAGGTCGGTTCATATATGATACTCACTTGATATTTCACATATCCTAAAGAAAACTATAACACTTTGATGGAAAATGGATAAGAAATAACTCTAATTAAATTTGGATAAAAATGCAAATAAAGGTGATACACCAAATAAACAATGTAGATCACTATTATCTCCTAACACAAGGAACATTCAAAAAATAGATATACATAATCTCACCCTAGAAGAAAATTTTATCCATATAATTATTTCAATGAAAAGGCTCAAAATGGACAGTATGAAAGGAAGCTAGTCACATTAAATACATCACCTATGTGCACAAATCATGACCTATGAATGACTTAAATTGATTCTGAAAGATACCGAAATGAGACATTACCAAAAGGTTCCATGAATAAAATACATTGAGTAGCATCAATCACCAAGTGTACAGCCAAAAAATTAGATATTTCTCCAAAAAAGTGTCTAGTAAACTGTATTATGCTCAAAGGTCAAAATAACAATAGATAAATACATTAACAATCCAAAAAATGAATAATAATGCCAAGGAAAAATCTCTATCACATAAGCATATATCTGCTCCAAAAATTGAACCCCCTTTCATTCAAAATGAGGAGTATATAACATTGATTATCTCCTAACTAGATCCTGCAAAATAGGAATGATGAACTCAAATTTGGAAGAAAATGGTCCAAAGGAGGACTCTAGGAACTCCCAAAAGATGCCAAATGTCCTCCAAACTCAGTATCTAACATGTGTATATGGTGACCACTCAAAGTTTACTCCAAGTAACTCCTAAAAGACTCAAAGAAGTTCATAAAATTTCTCTACTCATCAGGAAAATCATAACTTCCAAGACAAAGTCTCTCCACTTGGCTCAAAAGGATTGCCACATCTCCTATATGAAAGTCCAAATGAAATACACAACTCCTCCATTGAGTTATAATTTAGTATCTTAGCAAATGGTTTATAAGATACCATTACTAAGTATTAAATATACAAGAACAACATATAACACATAAAATAAATAATAATAACATAACTAAAATTTTAAAATTTACGCTTTATATTTATTTATATTAAGTATTAATAATAAAAAATTTAATTAATAAACATAAAATAAAATTTATAAACTATTATTATAATACTTAATATAAATAAATATAAAATATAAATTTTAAAACTTATTGTGATATTATTATTATTTTATGATATTATTGTATGTGATTCTAAACTTTACAAAACTTAAGGCATAAAGCCTTAAAGCCTCACAGGCTTATATTGACTTGGATTTTTTTTTAAGAATCCCATAAAAACTTAGCATCTTCGATGCTTCTTGAGTAACATAACCCTAAAGCAAGGTATTTCATTCATTTAATTTTTTCCTTCACTCTACTTTTGGAACACTGTCGTGCTACCACTGATGAGGTTTTGCTGGAGATTTTGTTGGATTTCCTATGTTGTGCCACCAAGGAAAGGCTTGTTGGAGACTTGGTCTGCTAGAAAAGTGAGATTTTGACAACTGATTGATTAATTCAAAAGAAGATTTATTGATGATCACTGAGCTACTAAGGTATATGTGACATATTAAATCTGTTATTACACTACTACATTTGACCTCATTTTTCTACCAAATTTTTTGACAGTCAATTAAAAAGGTTTAGGTTGGTCGGATTATAGAAGGAAAACTTCCTTTTTTTTCAATCCATGCCTGTGTTAGTCAAAATTTTGACCAATAACATGTAGGTCAAAATTTCAACCAACACGGGCATAACTTTAAAAAGGAAAAAGATTTTGTATCTCATTTCATTGTTTGGTTTTCACTTGGAGCATGAGAAGGAGCTAGAGCATGTGATTGTTTGAACTGTTATTTGGTGAGAGTTTTAGGAGGACCACCTGCCTGCAAGGGTTTCCACTATGATTTGGTGTAAAAGGAGGACCACTTGTAAGGGTTTTCTTACTCTGCATTTGTCCAGCATTGTTTTATTGGTTACCTACTTAGGGCCCGTGAGCAATGTGCCAGGGCATCATGTATTGGGTATTTGCTAGGTTGTTTATATATCATGCCTTATCAATTTGTGAAGTGAGTGGATAGATTGAACATCTCTGCAAGTTTAACCTTCGATGCATCCATGGTTTTGAAGCTCATTTATTAGTTCTGCAAACATTTTATTGAAACTTTTGTGCTGTGCACGTGAGATACTAAACTCTCTGTCAGACCGGCCCAGAAACTCCTCAGTTGGCTTTGTCATGGAGAGTGTACCTTGACTTATGATTTCTCCATTGGTCTCCAATGCCATTGGGTGAGAAGAAAGCCAAGGAAATGAATTTTAATAACCCAAGTGCTCAGATTTGGGGGAAGTAGCTACACTACTTCAAGATTGATGCCCTAGTTAGATATATGCCATGTGTTTAACCAGCAAAGTAAGAAAATGCTTGCAGCAACGTCCTAGGAATAATTTGGATATATCCTAAATCAAAACTGTTCACAAACCAGAACTCATAAATAAAAACATGACCATCAGTTTTCAATGCCTCAAACACC
The DNA here is from genome assembly GCA_027943335.1 of Chamaecyparis obtusa. NCBI lineage: Eukaryota > Viridiplantae > Streptophyta > Pinopsida > Cupressales > Cupressaceae > Chamaecyparis > Chamaecyparis obtusa. Next base: position 183,610 of record BSBK01005981.1, on the reverse strand, counting down.
CATCCGTTACACTATTCAATCCTTTAAGGAACCCGATACATTCCACTATGAAACTCTTTCAACCAAAACCAATATCATTCACTGTTATGTTATTCACAAAAGAAATAAAAAACCGATAGCAGGAATATATATATAAACTCAATTAATAATCAATTCTTGAAAGCTATTTTTTTAAAACCGTTGTAGACATCAATGCTTTCTTGGCCTACCAAATGGTTTCAAAACATTTCTCTATCAAAAAAACTGATTACTATCCTCCCCTACGGGACTGTCATAAAGAGACTAATAACCCAAAAAGAATTCCTTACAGGACTGTCATGAAACAAAACAGATCATTTATATTTCTTTGCATAATAACAATAAAGAGAAGCTGATTCATTAACACTATTATGTTCTTCGTAATAGAGATAAAAAACCGCCAATAGGGAATACATAAAGCTTAATTAAAATAGATTTCATTCATACTCAAGGCAGACAAAACATTCATGGCTCTTTGGCTAAAGGCCAGAGAGCTCGATACTTTTCCACAATTATTACTCTCTTGCCTGTTCTATTGTTTGTTGACTCTCTCTAACTATCCTCCTCTCTATTACATAGTGTAGTCTATTTAAGACCATATTGGACCGTTACAAAATGGTTTGTCTTCCATGACCATTCATATTCCTATTCGGAATTTTGCTTACAAATATCCCATATTCTCTTTGTCGAATCATTATAATGTAATTTAATAAATATACCATGGTTCTAACACTTTAATGAATATATCCTTTCTTGACATGACTTAAATGATGTGAAATTCGAAGGTGGAGGTGGTGCCCCTGCACCACATTCCATGTGTTATAGTGGTTAGAGGTCATGGAATGACCATATTCAATTGGAAACTCACAAAACTATCAAAGGAATGGCTGAAACTACTCTGCCAGTTAGAATTAATTGAGTAAAAATACAAATACAGACCTCACAAATGCATAGATGTGGTCTAGGATCAATATCTAACTATTCCAAATGCATTGAAATGTAAGACAATGAAAAAATGAATCCAAAATCACTCTAAGAACTCAAGGAAATTGCATTTGAAAGAAGTTTATTTATCAAAAACTCAGTACAGTCTGTACACCAGGCCTCTTCTGTCGTATAATGAAACTTTGGCATATTTGATGGACTCCTATAAACTACCCTAACCAATCCCAATCGGTTGGATGGATTAGTTTGCACTAAAACATAACAAAATCCAATTCCCTCCATTTTCTAATAATCATTGCTTTTCAAATTTTTGAATTTGCAACATTACAAATTTGGAGTTTTTGAAACTTTTAAAGATAATGAAGCATTAAGACTTTGAAATGTGACCCAAATGAACTTATTAAGAATTATTAAAATCAAATCTAAACTATTATAAACTTGTAACACCAAATACCATCCTAGGCTCTTATTTTGGTCCTAAGGCCTATTAGGTCATTTAAGACTTATTACATATTTTCCATTTGCACTGCATGGAATGACCTTATAGGCCATTATAGGTGCCAATACATTCCAATTGATGTCTTTAGATTTCATTAGGTGCATGGTTGTCATTATGGACTCCTGGTAGTCTTTGGATGTTCGAGGTGCCCCTGTCCCATGTTCACCACCTTTGAAAGGATTCTTGTCCCAAGAATCAATCCTGGCATTGGATGTCTGAGTTTGAACCTGTACTTAAGGAATATGGTGCCTTGAAAGTTGGTTCTTTCTACCCACTAGACGTCCACATTTGAACATTGTTGTTTACTAGTTGCCCTTCAATAGGACACTTGATTGTACCTATTTAAAAAATCCCAAAAGTCTACATTTCTAGGACTATGCAGCATTGTCCTCTTCAATCCTTTGTCCTTTTCTTCCCAAACTTGATGTGTCCTTCCTCCTCTTCCCCTCATTGAAGAACCTCCTCTATTGCTACTATTTTGTCTTTCACTTTTCCTCTTCAATTTATCCTCTATTCTAAGGGCCAACTGGTAACATTCCTTCACACTTCTAGGGTTAGAAGCCACAAATTCATCTTGGATGTTAAATCTTCAACCACCTAAATATCTAGCAACCTTAACAACTTCATCTTCTTCTAATCTTGACCTTATGCTTAGTTTATATAATTCATCTGTATATGCTTTAACATCTAAATCTATTTGTTTTAAACTTTGCATTCTTTTATGCATTTGTACATCAAAGTCTTTAGGAAGAAAGTTAGCTTTCAGTTTTGCTATCATCCTATCCCAAGAGACAATCTTTGGCTTACCTCTTCTCCTTTTGTCTGCCTCCTCATGATCCCACCATAGGAGTGCATGCCCTTTGAGTTTTGTTTTTGCTAATTTGACCCTTTGATCTTCCGTTACCTCTTCACCTTTAAAGTATGCAACCACTGATGCAATCCAGTCCAAAAGCTCTTTTTCTTTCAGACTTCCATCATACATAGGGATATCTCCCCTCACCTTATGCTACTCAATCTTCATAGCCTTGAATATCCTGATTGTCCTCTACTCTTCAGGATCTATTTTTTCCTCTTCTTCCTCTCCTTCCCCTTACTTATGGGTTTCTTCCTCTTCTTCACTATCAACACCTTCTACTGCTCTTCTTTGATTGGATTCTAGTGCTTCAAGCCTAGCCAAAAGTGCATTGTAATCCTACAACCTTGTGTTCTTCTCCTTCAACTCCTGGATCTCCCTAGTAGTACTTGCATTCCTTGGAGGCATTTTCACAAACAATAGTCAAACTTCTTTAGCAAAGTGTTCCTCTATCCCTCTAAGGCACCATTTTTTTTAGATAATTTAATTTTAACTTTGGTTGTGTTAACAAAACTATGTTGACTTTATTTTTTAGTTGTTTAACATGAGAGTTTGTAGATTAATATGAGTTCATAGATATTAGTGTTCCATAGTTTCCCATCTATAACTAGTGAGATGCACATAACTCATGTACCTCATGCTAGTGTGCTTGGATACCTTGTATACACTATTTTTCATTAGACTAGACAGTATCCAAATAGTGAGTACTTATATAAAGTGCTATAACACATAGGCGGTCCTCCTTTTACACCAATTAATAACAGTGACAACCCTCACAGGTGGTTGGATAATGTCTAGTCTAATCCAAGAACACCAGCATGAGGTACATAAGTTATGTTCATCTCACTAGATATAGATAGGTATTAATGCTCAATTGAATGATACATTCCCATAAAAATGTGAACTCCTATTAATCTACAAACTTTCATGTTAAACAACTACAAAATAAAGTCAACATAGTTCCTTTAACACAACCAAAGTTAAAATTAAATTATTCAAAAAAAGGTTTGTGTTTTGAGTTAATTGGTTTATGTAAATCTGTTTCAGCAACAGGTAATGAACATTCATATTTTCCTAAGCAGTACTTTGAGCATTCCTGCCACACATGTACTATTGTGAAAATCATCACAAGTCCATTTGTTGCAGGAAAGAGAGAGAGAGAGAGAGAGAGAGAGAGAGAGAGAGAGAGAGAGAGAGAGAGAGAGAGAGAGAGAGAGAGAGAGAGAGAGAGAGAGAGAGAGAGAGGAATGATGAGGATATTGATGCTCCTCTTACTAGCCGTTACCTTAGAAAAATGAGCAAGAAACCAAAAAAGAAATGATTAGCAAAAAATGTTAATTACAATCATTTCTTTTTTGGTTTCTTGCTTGTTTTTCTAAGATAATGGCTAAGTAGAGCATCAATATCCTCATCATTCCTCTCTCTCTCTCTCTCTCTCTCTCTCTCTCTCTCTCTCTCTCTCTCTCTCCCCTACTGGTCCTTTGGCGTGTATTAAACAAAATCAAATTTTCAGCATATTATTATCATTCTATTTCTTTGTTGTAAACATGCCATTGGTTCAGTTTTGTAATTTATTTTTGTGTTAAATGCATTTAAAATAAAGGTCTAATTCTGTAGACTGCTGATGCAGAGCCCTCTACTATCACCTTAAATAGGCCAACTCAACTTGAGGATTCAACAAGAAACTTAAATGGAATACACCAAGAAGTACCAAATGATGAATGCTCAATTGTTGTAATGACAAAGCAATATCAGAACCGCCCATTTCTAGAACTTGATTTTTCTATAGTCCTAATGATTTTTCTTATTTATTGAACATTGTTGACATACTTAAATGGAATACACAATACCAAATGATGAATGCTTAATTGTTGTAATGGAAAAGCAATATCAGAACCGTCCATTTCTAGAACTTGATTTTTCTATAGTCGTAATGATTTTTCTTATTTCTTGAACATTGTTGACATACTTAAATGGAATACACAATACCAAATGATGAATGCTCAATTGTTGTAATGGCAAAGCATCGGAACCATCCATTTCTAAAATTTGATTTTGTATAGTCTTAATTATTTTTCTATAGTCCTAATGATTTTGAAAATTGTTGACAAAGAGTGTTTCTTTTTTTTATTATAGTATAAATGATTTTTCTATAGTCGTAATGATTTTTCTTATTTGTTATCTTTTTTCCCTTTTTGATTTCCTATATCTATGCTTCATGATAGGATTTTGTCACCTTCTTTTGATGGTATATTTCATTCACTCTATGTGGAATACTATTTTGTTCACTATTTTATTTCAGCTTGATATTTCTTTCATTTTTCATATACATAGAGACTACACATGTTGATAAAAAAATGAGCTATTTGATTTAGGTTTACTTTTCATTATTGTAAATGGTTAATATTTTTGATGGTACTCCTTGGTGTATTCCATATAAAAATAATCATATAAAAATAATAAATGTAGTAATGATGGTGCAGTGCATTATTGATATAGGCTCGATGGCTCTTGTCAATGTGCCAAACTGTCAATGTGGTGGTGGGAAGTGTGTGTTGAAGACTTCACGGACACAGAGCAACCCTGGATGATAATTTTGGTGTTGCCCAAATAGAAAAAAAGGTTGCTAATGTGTATATATTTAATGTTTCTAATGTAAATACTATTCATTATATTATAAGAACTAATGTAGATTGGGCATCACAGGGAAATAATGGTTGCAGATACTTTAGTTGGGTCCATGACAACTCATCTGCATCTATCCGCCCATCTCCACTTATCCGCGATGAAGGATTTGAGGGCAAAACATGTCAGGCTAGGGCAAATTCCAAAATTATATTTTTATGATGCCTTCTCTGTATTGTAATCGCATATCTTTGTTGCGACCATATGCAGAGATGAACTCAAGAATTAGTTAGTTTAGTATTTTCATATTGTAACTAATATTTTAAAATGGATATGACATAACTTCTCTTTGCCTCAAGTGCACATATATATGGTTTACATCTTTTTTTAGAATAATTCTTCATGTTTATGGCTCAGGTGAGCCCCAATCTGCTATCAATCACATGATTTAACATATAGTGTTTTCTTGGTTATTCCGTTTGTTCCTTGACCTATGAAGGTCATTTGGTAATTTCAAATACACCTAAGGATCCACTAGTAGTTGTGGAAAATAGGATTCATGTTGCAATGCCCAAGCTGCGAGATGGGAAAAGAGAGGCAAGAAGAGTGGAAAGAAGATGATATTCCTGAGATCATGGATCATTTTCAAGCTTCAGTGAGGCTTCGTACCACACACTGTCCATAGATTTGTATGCAATGCTGATTTAGGCTAGAGGTAAACTACATGTGTCATGTAAACAACATGGTTGAATGCAATCTCTTTTGTGTATTTTCAAGAGTTTTCCCACCAATACAAGCGTAAATAATGCATTGAACATAATCTACGAACACTGCATGGTATGAAATCTCTCTGAAGTTTGAAATACAAGAGTAGGTGACAAGATTAGGTGACATGGATCCCCCACATGATAGAGACCGCGGGGATACTCCTCCCACCCATTCGTTAGCAACGGTAAACCTTATTGAAATTGTACAAATTAGATAGTTGAAAAATGTTATATTATTATGTTATTTCATTTAGGGTTTTGGATTTATTATAATAGTTTTACTGATATTCTTATCACAATTTGATGTTCAGGATAGGGGAAAAGCACCTGCAACAATAGAGGCAATAGCTGTAGATACAGATGAGGATATCCCAGAAATCCCTAATCTAATAAATATGTTGAAGAAAAAACTAAAAAGAGTCAATACATAAATTATTAGGAAAAGAAAATTTTAGAAAAAGCTGCCAAACATCTTAAGATTGTGAGGGACTCATATAGAAGGAGTCTCATCCAGAACCCAAAGTACGAGCATCCTCCCTTTATTCCAGTGAGGGATTGGAATGAGTTCATTTTGGATGCAAAGGAGAAAGGGGATACTCAAAGAGGAATTACACCAACAAATGAGAGAAGAAGGCATGCAATAGTATTAACTACTAGTAGAATGTAATAATGCACTAATTAGTGATAGTTATATCTATATCATGTAACATATTTCAAACTTTTCATAGGTTTCAGGACACATCAAAGGCAACAAAGGCCACACTGCAAAAGATTTCACAATAGCTGACAAACATAATTGTAGGCATCATGTTCACATTTTTTTGGAGACAAAATAATTGAGTTGTATACTGATGACGATGGAGTGCAACCTCTGCTCCTCCGATTCCAAGTTGACACTGCGGGATGTAGAACAACTTGGAACCAGAGGTGCAAAAGTTGCTCTCCATCGTCTGGGTATACCACTCAATTACATTGTCTCCAAAAAAAATGTGACCATGATGCCTGCAATTATGTTTCTCAGTTGTTGTGTCCTAGGACCCCTTATGACCCTTTACGATTGTTTACAATCCCTAATAATACATCTTAGAGGTCTTAAAATGTCGTAAAGGGTCATAAGAGGCTCCTAGGAGGGGATAGATGAGATTCCACCTTCACGTGGTTGACCCTGTTAAGTAGAGAATGTTAAACTATTCTTGAAACAAAGAGAAGCTCAATAATTTAATAAAGGGATTACGAAGGGATTCCATTCCAGCGCAAGAGGTGTATTCAGACAGGGCATCTTGGTGGAAAGACATCTCACCCCATCATTATATGGTGGAGAAGAAGTTGAAGCAACAAAAGATTTTTTGGAGAGCCATGTTTTGGCACCAGTCATGTAGTACAAGCACTAGAATTGAGTTTTTTGGCATGGGCTGGGAAATTTTTGTATATCAACATGTGATAGAGTTTGAGGATTTTTTAGTATTTAAATACATCTGTGGGATGTATTTCAGAGTTCAGATATATGGGAAGAATGGTTGTGAAAAAGATATTTCTATTTTTCATTTTGAGAAGATCTAGAGTGATTTTGAGTCACAAAGGAAATGCCCCTAATCCTTCAAAAAGTGCTATTTCGATGACTTATGATAACTTGAGGGACAAAAAATTATATGTTGATCACTTGATTTTATTTTCAACTCAACAGATAATTTTTTGTCCCTCAAGTGATTAGAACTCGTCGAAATAGCACTTTTTGAAGGATTAGGGCATTTCATCTGTGACTCAAAATCACTCTGGATCTTCTCAGAATGAAAAATTGAAATATCTTTTTCACAGCCATTCTTCCCATATATCCGAACTCTGAAATACATCCCAAAAATGTATTTAAATACTAAAAAATCCCCAAACTCTATCGCATGTTGATATACAAAAATTTCCCAACCCGTGCCAAAAAAACTCAATTCTAGTGCTTGTACTACATGGTTGGTGCCAAAACAAGGCTCTCTCAATCACTGACTGTGACCCGCTGGCAACAAGCAACATAACGAGTGTGGACACCCGAAGATAAATATCAGATAGGGGAAAAGCACCTACAACAATAGAGGCAATAGTTGTAGATACAGATGAGGATATCCCAGAAATCCCTAATATATTAAATACGGTGAAGAAAAAACTAAAAAGAGTAATGCAAAAATTATTACTATTTTGGAAGATGCAAATCCAACCGAGGAGATGTTGAAGAGGAAAGATCAATTACCTGGTCATGGACATCGTGGTGAGGCCAGTAGTACCATATGCAAAATAGAAATAATTTTTGCATTGACTCTTCTTTAGTTTTTTCTTCACCATATTTATTATATTAGGGATTTCTGGGATATCCTCATCAGTTAATTATATTATATGTCATATTAATGAATATTGTTATGTTTTAATGAATTCTTGATTAGTGTTGTGTATTAATGAATGCTATATCATATTAATGGATGTTATGTGATTGTATTGATTGAATGTTATAGTTCATAAATGGATGAATGGAGTGTGTAATTAGATGTTAATGGGGAATTTAGATTGATGTTAGGGGGAGGGGGGGTGAGGCTAGATAAGCTTCCACCTTCATGTGGTTGGCCTTGTTAAGTAGAGAATATTAAATTATTCTCAAAACCAAGTGAAGCTCAAACTAACATACCTTCATTATTTAATCAATTTCATTCGTTCTAGGTCTTTGCTCATAAGTGCATTTTGAATGTGTCATTGTCAGACAACTATCAAATAAAAAACTAGAAGGGCCAATAGTCAACTTCTCATTGTCATTGTCTGGCATGATTCAACTTCATTTTGTATAAGTATTCTCGTATTCAATGCGTCAACCTCTCTTGGCCTAATGTGGATTATTTCATTGGTTTGTTTTTTTGAGTAGCTGAAGTGTTAAATCAGTTCCTATCTTCTATTCTTAATTCGTTCAAACTGCAGGAGGGACTGACAAATATACTCAACATAGAATTGACTGCTAGTCTGGGCAATTGAACACATTGAGTCTTTTTCTTGAGAGAAAGAGTTGGGTAATGTTGTTTCTAGAGACCTGTGCAATTGTCCTCAGTGGCCTCTTTTTTTTTTAATAGGTATTTTTATATATATGTAGTGTCCATGTTTTTTTTTTATACAGATTCTTTTTATGTAAATGCTAGTGCTATGGAACCTAAATAAACAATTATAAATGTAATAGATAATGTCTTCAATGAAGGAATTAATGTACCACGTGTAAACCAAAATCCATGCTTAATGCCATTTTGTGCAAAATGAGTTTGTCTATTAGCATACCAGATTTTGTTACACCCTTCATGACTATAATGTTTAAGTTAAGTATTGATGCAATTTTCTAAAGTAGCAAGTTCTGTTGTCATTGTTTTTTTTCTAGTGGTTCTGAGGAGATCAAGAATTATCAAGGAAAGATGTTGAAGTGGAAAGGAAAAGTTTCTGAGAGGTTACAAATATTGAGTCATCGATCAGGTATACTTTTTTTAAGTAATCGCAACAAAAATGGTTAAGTTTTCCTAAATTTTTAAAATAAGTCATAATTATTCAGTATCATATTCTTAGCTGCAAGTTGCAGGTCTTCATACCATAAATTTTAGATTTCAACTCTTACATGGACAAAGTTGTAGGTTATATTGAACCATCTGTTATATTTTTTGACTCTTTAGTTGCCAAAAAGATTAAATTCACATCCTAGTTGTCATTGTGTTTGGGACATAAAGATTTATTTAACTAAATTAATTCTTTAAATATTGAGATAAAAAATCTACAAATAAAGCCTAGACTAGGGATTGCATAGAAAACTATCATATGAAGAACTACTGAAATGGCAGTATCAAAGTTCCTTACAAGAAATCCACGTATCAAAATCTAGTTGTAGGATTGAAAAAAAAGACAAGATAAAAAAGTTCATACGCCCATACAAGACAACCACCAAAATATAGACCATCAATTTATAGAACCCTTGCAAGATATCCCAAGGAACGACAGGTAGTGAAAACCAGATAGATAGAAAAAAGAACATAACCATATGCTGCTTCACCTGTTTGAGGTAAGCCAAACTCGGTCCAATTCTCTTAGCAATGGTACATATCCACAAGTGCAACAACCTTCAAAGATTTGCAGTGGTAAAGAGAATCCCCATATTTTATCAGCCTAACATAGTCTTTGGCCACTTTGGCAATGAGATTGCAAGAAATATTGATTTGGCCAAGGGCCAACTTGTAGTGATCTTTATCATATAAAATAGTTAGCAGATCTTCATAAAATGGATGCACATCATCTTGGTGGGGGAAATCATCTTAGCAAATACATCTGAAGCATCAGTAGAAGAAGCAGTAGCAACATAAGCAACAACAGCAACAAATACATCACTGACACTTCTTCAAGCTTATTTCATTAACTCCTCAAAATGAGCAGCCTTTATTTCAACTACCTCATCACTATCATCCTCATCCATTGCCTCGGGGTTCTCACTTCTTTTTCTTTCACATTCAATATCCTATAAAAGTGCAGAGGAAAGAGAACATGACAAATTGAAATAATAAGATACAAGTTGAGGAAAATTGAATCAAAAAATGTAAAATTCTAACAAACCAGTTCAAAAAAACTATTAAGAAATTCATAACCAAATCTAGTTTTCAAAAGCCACCGCAATTGAAACTCATCTTCTCAATAATTTCTCTAATAGCATACTTGCAAGCCCGCTGACAAATCTCTTTAATATCAGCTCCATTGAATCCTTGGGTATAATAGGCCAATGCCATTAGGTATAATGAAAAATATTTTCTTGGTTGTCATACCATCCATCTCCATCAACAAATGGTTAAGGACTCTATTCGCAACACCACCAACATCCCCAACGCTGCTTCCACACTGCAAACATGCAAACCAATTATGCATCACCAGTCAGAGCCTATCTCTCAAATAGTTTAAACAAAATGAAAAAACCCACAGTTTCACGCAGAGTAGAGCAGATGGATTACTAGAGCCCGTTGAAAAATGTTTGTAATATCTCATCAATAAATATAATAGACAGAGCATTCTTCTCAGACTCCTCAAAAGCCTTCCAGAGATTGCTTTCACTTTCTCCAACCAACTTTGACATGATCTCAAGTCCATTGATACAGAAAAAGAAGGCACCAGTTTCATCATCATCTTTATAAGTCATCGTCATCTTTATTATCTGTTTTGTAGAAAATACATCTGAAGCACTAGCAAAAGCACCAGGAAATCAAAATTCAGCACCAAAGCCTCGAGATTGCTGTAGTGTTTGTGCAAAGGCTTGATACTTCCGAATATCAACATCACTGACACTTCTTCGGGCATATTTCATTGACTCCTCAAAATGAGAAGCCTTTATTTCAGCTACCTCATCACTATCATCCTCATCCATTGCCTCGGGGTTCTCACTTCTTTTTCTTTCATGTTCAATATTATCCTGTAAAAGTGCAGAGGAAAGAGAACATGACAAATTGAAAAAATAAGATACAAGTTGAGGAAAATTGAATCAAAAAATGTAAAATTCTAACAAACCAGCTCAAAAAAAACCATTAAGAAATTCATAACCAAATCTAGTTTGCAAAAGCTGCCACAATTGAAACTCACCTTCTAAATATTTTCTGTAATAGCATACTTGCAAGCCCGCTGACAAATCTTTGTAATATCTCATCAATAAATATAATGGACAGGGAATTCTTCTCAACCTCCTCAAAAGCCTTCCAAAGATTGCTTTCACTTTCTCCAGCCAACTTTGACATGATCTTAGGTCCATTGATACAGAAAAAGAAGGCACCGGTTTCATTTTCCACTGCCTTAGCAATTAAAGTTTTCCCAGAACCAGGAGGCCCATAGAGCAGAATACCCTTTGGGGGCTTCACACCAATAGATTTGAAGAGTTGTGGGCATCTAAGAGGAAGCTCTACCAATTCATGGATCACCAGTCAGAGCCTATCTCTCAAATAGTTCAAACAAAATGAAAAAACCCACAGTTTCATGCATAGTCGAGCAGATGGATTGCTAGAGCCCAAAGCAGTCTGGAAAACAGAACGAGCAGGGACCCCCTGACAACAAGCAGCAGAATGAGTGTGGACACCTAAAGATAAATATCTAGACTAATCACCAATCAGGATGCCATTGATGATTAGTCTGGATATTTATCTTCAATTTTTTTTAAACATTGCGCGTTTCGTCAAAATTTTGACCAACCTGCGTCGAAACTCTGGCATAAAATCGACGATTCTATGTCGAAATGTGGCATTGCGGGTTTGGCATCCTAGTCGGAGCCGCTAAATATTTTGACCAACTTTGGTCGAAATATGACTGTCATGAGTTTTGCATCCTGGTCAGAGCGACCAAAGTTTTCGACCAATATAAATTAATATTGGTCGAAAGATCGACCAATACATGAACACATGCCAATGTTATTTTCAGCCTCGATTGCCCTCTTTTTCGACCAATATGGGAGTCGAACATTCGACGCTTTCAGGTATGGGTCGATATTTTGATGCAGATAATAGCGACAAACTAGTTGGTCAACTGTTCAACCATGTTGGGTAGAAACTTCGACCAATATTGCATCGAAAAATGGTGCAAAATGTACTAGTGTTATATTGTCATTGATGTCAACTAGTTTTGGTTGTACTTATCATGATAGTTACAAACATTTGAAGAAGGAATGAGATATTTATATAAAGATGAGATGTATGAGAAAGATATGGATATGGTATTCATTGAATAAATTATTGATGAGTCTATGACATTATGTTAGTGATTTGATTGTATTACATGATTCTGTTATGGATTGAAGATCAAGAATGAACAAGTTTATGTGGTTGGTAAATGAAGAACTTAGTATACTCCAAGTTGAAATAGTGTATATCGAGTATAATGTTAACTGAGTTAGAAGTCACTGACACATTATGGTATTGACTGAGTGAAAGAAAGAAATGAAACATATGACTGTCAACTAAAGATGATGAGCTAGACAATTATGGATGGTTTCAAGGTTAAAGATAAAGTTTTTTATGATCATCAAATGATTAACAAAATTCAAGGATGATCAGATGATGGAGATTGAAATGTGTTACTGACACAAGTGTCGAGGAAGGTTAAAGTGGTAAAATTAACGATGAAGATTAAGAGACAAAATCTATGGCTGGAAATAAAATGGTTTCTAATGTCTATAAAATGAGACAAGAGATTCATGATTATTTCTGGAATGCGCATGAGAAGATTGCATTCATGCGAAGCTGGTCAAATAGTTTTAAGACATAACTGATAAATTCTACAGACAACACCAAGTATCAGAGAAAAGGAATTATAGAGCAGAACATAGTTGGAGGATACAAAGAGATTGAATTGAGTATATTGGCCAAAGGTATTTTGAGCTTAGCATAGATCTAAAAATCTAAAAAATAAGTTGTATTTGAATCAGATCATTACTTTTTCATTCTAACCATTGCTACAGATAAATCTCTTCACTGAGAGGGACTTAACAGTCTTTATATTTCAATATGACAATCAATGAATGTTGATTTTTTTTCTTGTTGACCCCATAGTGAATGTTTGGTCACAAAGAGGTGTTAGTGATAAACCCTCTAACCAGGTCACACATTACAATGTGTTATTGTAATATTTAATAGGATTGGCTCTTAACCAAGCTCACTTCAGAAGAGTGAAATTATTTTGGGTTACCAGTCCCAAGTGGTTTTTCCCCTAATAGGATTTCTATGAAAAAAATAAAGTGTTATATATGTATGGATGTGATGAATTGTTATTTTACTTTACACATTGCTATAACTAGTTTGATTGATATATACAATAGATAATTTACTACTATTCGGTAATTGAACAAAAAGGCACAGTTAAAGTTGAGTTGATTAAATTGGTTGAAAGATTTGTTTTATACATCGGGAAGTGTTTGGGACTGTAGGATAACTGGACTTAACTGATTCACCCCCCTCTTAGTTATCTAACAATGGTTTAATGTCCACTATTTAGGTTGTAACTTCTCACTTTGCCCTCTTTGGTATTTGATGCTCTGGATCTCCATCTTTCCTATGATACTTCCAGTCATTATATTGTATTCTTCTCTACAAATTCAAATATATTTCTGAAAGATTGATGGCTGCATTTTTAGAGACTTGGGTCTAAAATTTTGGTAGATTTTATTACGTAGACCACTAATATATCTCTATAATATTTCATGGTGCTGATATCTTTATTACAAAATGTTCATGACTGAAACCCATGACTGTATGTCTTTGTGACTATTGAGACATCGTAGCTTGTTATAATTTAGACTTTGAACTGGGCATTTGATGTACATAAGAAAATACTAAGGGTATTTTGATCTTTCTAATGTTTGAGCTTCCTATAGCATGGCATTTGATACTTCATTTGATATTTCTTACGATCCTATGAATCTGTTACTTTACTTTTGCAAACCCTTGATCATGTGGTCAATTTTATTTTTCTGTGTACTTCAAAAATTAAGTTCTTGATCACTCAACCCTTATAAGATATAAAGAATAAATAGAACCCCTGTGCATCTTAAATAGACAACATGGTTAGTGTGACTCCCCCTTTCATTTAGATTGTTGTTGTGATCATTTTCTAGTTGACTTGCAACATTCATAATTTAAAATTGACATAATGGTACCTTTTGATATTTTTGATGCTCCATTTACTATAAATGCACCTCGATCTCTGTCACTTTGAACCTGATATTGACATATGCTCTGTTTGTTTTTTGTAGCATTTTTAATTACTAATCCATTCCATGATCCCTATATCTAATACAAATAGAACATTGAAAAATAAATCTAGGTTGTCTTCTCATATGTTGATTATATCTCTCAATGTGGCATTGTAAATTGTGCTTGAAGTACCATATGTGGCTTTACATGTCTATCATCTAAGGAATCTTTCTTTGCTCCTGTAGCTTTTGGATTTACTCCATGGCTTCATTATTTGCAATGAACTTGATCTTAGCATGCTTACATTACTTTGAAAGATTGAAAGCCTCAAAATAGTATGATAATCTTCAAATATTTTTCTTGTCCCTTTAATGCCTTTATTCTTGATTTTTCAATATGTATTCATTGCGGCACATTGCATCCTGATGATTCTGTAGCATGTTTCCTTTCCTCGTCATGATAATGCATTTCATAACTTAGATACGCATGAGCATCTTCCTCTTTGATTTTTTCTTCTTCAATCCTGTCTTTGATGGGTATGTTGGGCTCAAAAACCCTCGTGGGATCCTACAATTAATTCCACAAGCCGATGAGAGACAAGATCTTGCACATGAAACAAGAAAGTTAACAATAAATTTTTTATTTAATCCTCTTTCTGGTTTTGATATTTATTTTCCTGTTCAAATAAGGATCATAATTGATGTATGATTTTTTTTTAGGGGTAAACTAGTCATTGCTTAGATCTCCTGGATCTAACCCATGCTTTTCTTCACTTTTCAGGACAAGGAGACACTTGGAGGCGAGGAGATGTCGAGGCTGTAGAGTTACACCAGTAGAAATAGACCTACACTAGTAGAAACCGACCTATACCAGTAAAAATAGACCTACATCGGCCATATACCCCCAGGAAATGGCTAGTTCCCTTCTATCTCTTGTTATATGCACTTAAATTTTTATCCTTATATGTTCCTTATTTGTATAGGAAAGTAAAGATCACTCTCATGGTCTTGTGTGAGAGATATACTTATATTCAGAAGATTAAATTTTATTTTTAATCAATTGCATATAAAGATGTGAATCCTTGTATTTAATAGAACTGAAAAATCTAAAATAGATTCCATGTAGCTATAATCTTTTAAAACAAACTGAATATAATGATTTAGGCTCTCTGCAAAATATGTACCTTATGCCTGATGCACTTGATTTATCACTAAAATTACAACCCGGGTGAAAATTTAGTAACACTTACCATGTGGTTAAACAATTTTGACTTCAAGGTTCATTTCTACATGGTTGATATGGGGATCAATACATATGTTGTTTTGGGTATGAGTTGGTTACATGCCATTAAGGCATTTTATCTCAATATCAAGGACATGGATATGAGATTTAAGATAGATGGGAATTTTCATGTTCTTAAGGCCATCAGAGAGGACAAATTGAGGGTGTTTTCCTTCAGACGTATGTAGAGACTTATCAGGCATGATGTAGTTGGGTGGGCAGCCGAGTGTAGGATGATGCCTACACATGATGACACAGAGAAACCAACCTATCATCCAGATATTCAAGAGCTCAGAACTAAACAATCCAAAGTGTTTATTGACATTTGACCTTCTAGGCCACCGAACATGGGCATAGAGCACATGAGTGAGTTAGAGGAGGGTACTAATCCCATCATGATCACTCCTTACCTTCATCCCAAGTGACTTAAATATAAAATTTAGAAGTCCATACATGATTTTCTAGCTATGGGACATATTAGACCAAGTAAGTCTCCTTTTTCTTCATCGGTTGTTTTGGTGAAGAAAAATGATGGGACACTCGGGATGTGCATTGACTACCAGATGTTGAACAAAAGGACAATAAAAAATAGGTATCCTATCCCTCGCATAGATGATTTGATTGATGAGATACATGGAGCACGCTTCTTTTTCAAGATTGACTTGAGCACAACATACTGCCAAATTAGAGTCAAAGTGCGGGATATAGAGAAGACTATTTTCAAATGCCATTGTGGACACTTTAAGTTTTTGGTTATGCCTTTTGGCTTAACCAATGCACTTGCCACTTTTCATTCCACTACGAATAGGGTCTTCCATAGTTAGTTGAGGAGATTTTTCCTTGTGTTCTTTGATGATATACTAGTTTACAGTAATACTTGGGATGATCACCTTGCTCATCTAGATTCAGTATTGGATATTATTGATAGGACTTCCTTGTATGCCAAGGAGTCCAAGTGTGCATTGGGTATGAATAAATTATTATATTTGGGCCACATTATTAGTGCAAAGGGAGTATGCATGGACTCTGATAAGGTTTGTACCATCCTTTAGTGGCCTCCCAAAGTTGGTATCAGAGCTACTTCTACGACAGATTTGATACCCAACTTTGGGAAAGTTAGACACCAAAGAACTTGACACATCTCAGAGATTTTATAAGATTATGTGCCTTCTACCACAAGTTTTTTATTGGTTTCTCTTGTCATGAAACACCTCTTACTAATTTGACCCATAAGGGGGGTTTTTTGTGGACTCCTTAGGCACATGAGTGTTTTGAGATGTTCAAATAGCTTATGAATTCATGCCCATCTTAGGATTGCCAAAATTTTCCAGGCCTTTTGAGTTGCATTGCGATGCCTCTAGAGAGGGCATTGGTTATATTCTTTCATAGGATCTCCATCGTATTGCTTAAAATAGTAGGAAGCTTTGAGTTCCTAAGATATATTTCAGTGTCTATAACAAGGAAATGTTGGACATTATGCATGCTTTGGCCAAGTTCAGGCGATATCTAGTGGGCAGTAAATTTTGCATCAAAACAAATCATAATAGCCTAAAAAATTTCCTTGGGCAATGTGATTTGAATGAGCATCAACAAAAGTGGGTCAATAAATTACAGTTCCTCTAATTTGGACATATCTTATGTCAAGGGGACTCAGAATTTTTTTGTTGATGCACTTTCACGACACCCTTATTTATGTTCTATGACTGAGATATTAGAGGATTGGAGGCACTTGATTATTGCAAGTATGCCAAGGATCAGTGGGCGTTTGGTATTATATATGAGATTATTTAGGATAGAAGATATACTCTTGTAAAGGAGTTGATCATTTATAAGGGGATGATATTATTAGTCTTAGGTTCATGTGTTAGACAGATAGTACTAAGGGCCTTTCACAATTCTCCATTAGTTGGTCATCCCAGATTCTTTAAAACTTACAGACAAGGTTGAGAGAGATTCACATGGAAAGGTACAAATTTTGATGTTTTGCATCATGTTAGAGAGTGATCTATTTATTTTCAGAACAAAGGGGAGCATACCTATGCAGCGGGGTTGTTACACCCACTTCCCATTCTTGAGAGGAAGTGGGAATGTTTATCCATGGATTTAATTGTGGGCTTTCCAAAAGCCCAAGGCATGGATTGCATTTATGTGGTAGTTGATTGACTAACAAAATTTTCTCACTTCCTTTTGATCACTACTACTTACACAACTATGCAGGTGGCAAATTTTTTTCTAGGAGGTGTTCAAATTGCATGGCATGCCTTGAAGTATTGTCAGTGATAGGGACAGTTAGTTCATGATCCATTTATGGTAGGATTTATTCAAATTATGTGGGACTGAGTTGACTTAGAGAATGAGTTACCACCCTTAGATAGATGGACAGTCAAAGATAGTCAAAAAATTGGTGGAAGGGTACCTTCGAAATTATGTAGTGGGGAAGCACATGGCTTGGGTGAAGTGGATATATATATGTGATTTTTATTATAATTCCACTCATCATATGTCCATCCAAATGTCTCCTTTTAGGGCACTATATGGTTATGATCCATTGATTTTCATTGATTTTTTGTTTAGTGATAGAAGAGTGCCTAGTGCTAGTGATTTGCTACAGGACAATCATGATATTATGAGGGCTCTGTATGAAAATATATAGAGAGCTCAGAATCAGAAAAAGTAGTATGTTGATCAACATAAGGTTGCTCATTCATTTCAAGTTGCCGACATGGTTTATTTGATGTTGCATCCTTATATGAATTCTACCCTTCAGAAGAGTGGAGTTGAAAAGCTCAAGCCTCATTATTATGGACCTTTCTGGGTTGTGAGATGAGTGGGCGAGGTTTCTTATGAGCTTGATTTACTAGAGGACAACAGAGTCCATAATTTTTTCCATGTTTCATGCCTCAAGAATATGTTGGGGAGATATTTCATTCCTTTTTCTACTTTACCACCCATGGATGATGAGGGGAAGTTAGAGTTGATTCATGAGACCATTCTAGAGACCAAAGAGAGATCTTCGTAGGAAGGTCATAAGAGAGTTTTTGGTAAAATGGAAAGATCTTCCAGTTGAGGATGCTACCTAGGAGTCACATGATATTTTGTAGCATCTAGCATTGCGATTTCTTGAGGACACAAAATCTTGGGGAGGGCAGACTATAATGTCCCCTTTATAGCATGAGTCAAAGTTTGATGTTGTTAGCCCATCACTGTGACCCTCATGGGATAATGGGCTGATTTGAGGGTCTCTGGTTGGTTGCTTGTTATCACTATGGTGGAATTATTTATCTTACTTCAACATGGCTATCTTGGGTTTGGTTTTGACCACCCCTTGGAAATATTTGTGATTCAATAGTTCAATTAATTATTTATTAATTAAGTGAATAATTTTGGTCCCTTAGTTCACTTAATTAATTTTTTATTAGAAAAAGGGGAGGCAAACTTTATTTGAGCCTAAGTTCAAAGGAGCTTATTTATTTTATTGGCGACTCATATTTTAATCCTAAGTCCATCATGATTAATAATTTCACTTGGTGACACTATATGAATGAGGAAAATATATTTAATACATTTTAACTATTGCAATATTTGAGTAGTGTGAGTTTGATATACAATGGTTTTTTTACGTGAATGCATTATTATGTAGTCACGTGGTCTTGAAGATGAACTCATAATGGTGTGAGATTGAAGATTGTATGTGATGTCTTTAGAGGGGATTAAAAGGGGGTTTCAATTTTTCTTTGGGGCTCTCCCCAAATTTTTAATTTTTCAACTAGTGTATCGGCATGTGAGTTTTTGTAATCTGACCTCAGAGGATTGTTAATTCTTTGTGGCTTTCAACACTCAAAAATGGTGCAACAAATGAGAGATTTGTGTTTCTATGTGGCATAATCTAGGTGTCAACGATGGGTATCATGGTAATCAAGATTATGTCACTAATATATTTGGTGTTATTTTTTGATGACAACTTTTCACGAAGGATACACTTTTTTGTGAAATTGGTTTTTTTTTTGTAATTCTCCCCGACGAAGTCATAATTTGGACATCTATTTAGTAGACCGTCGGAATTACGACTTCTGCAGGCTATACAAGGAAAAAAAAAGTGAAAACCAAATCATTTTGATGTTAAATTCATTGCTGGAGAAAAGGAGGGTGAATTCATTCAGAGGTAGGGTATGTCGGCCATCTACAAAAAAAATTCATTTTGATCTAATGAGTACCAGATAAGATTCACACCCTTCTCCACTATTGTTAGAGAAGTCTCACATTTACAGATCTGTTACATTGCAATATCTTTTTGATGAAATACATGCATTGAATTGATAGCTAAGAATACATTTGGAGCATAATAGACCCATAAAATTGTCTTCAAGTGTGTCACACATATCCATTGAGGGTTGTACCAAGCTTGAGACTAAGGTAATATTTATACGTTGTTTATACGCCCTAAAACATGCCAACATAGCTTATTTTAATCTTTGAAAATCTATCATTTTGAAGTGTTTCCAAGCTATGTTATTTTTAGTTGAATCACTAAGCTTTGATTGACATTGAATCCTACATCATAAGTCTGCGCACTTCTACTCTGAAATATAGGTGAACAAATCATTCAAGATCTTCATTCTTTGTTGACAAGGAAGGGAAAGTAAATTATGTTGCCATGTTTTAGGGCTCCCCGCACTCTAACTACACCTTGAACATAGAGTAAAAGAGTTCCCCAAAGCCATAAATTTTGACTTAGCATTTCCTAAGGGTGATACTGAGCTTGTATTCAAAATATCGACCATAATGTTACAAGTGTAGGAGTTGTTAACACTAGTGTATTCAAGTGTGAATGTTAAATTTTAGAATAGGGACATTGAGGAGAGTAAGAAGCCACTAGGAGAGTAGTTTTAATTGTCATGTATTAGGCATGGACATATTTTAATATTTTGTTTTGGGTATTACTTAGTATTGATTTATGTTACATGGTATGGTTCAATTTTGGAATAAAATTGGATTGTCTTTAATTATGTCTCTAAATATATATTGAATGACAAATCCTAGTCTATCAAGATAATTGATTACTCATACAAAGTAGTCCTAGGGAAACTTTGTCATTGTTAGGTTAGTCTATATCTCATATTTATGTCTATTGTATTAACATTTATATATTTTCTTGATGTTTTACAATCTTTCTAGAACTATTAAGGTTCTTGATAAATATAAAAAAGGATCGTTATGTTCCCTCTTTTTTACTATGTCTTACTATGTTTTTTAACTCACATTTTCCTTATAAATCAAGTACATGAAAGGAAAACATATTACAAGTGACCAATTCATTCCTAGACTAAGCTACACCAATCAAACTAAGTTTTTATACATGACCATATCAAAAGCTAGTTTATCAAATTTGATTTTATTCTAAACAACTATAATATTTAAATTTGTTTATCCTACTAAACTATTGGATGCAATTATTCTCACAATGTATTTATTAATTTAAATTGTATTTGGTTTTATCTAATCAAATAACCAATGGAATGAAAGACCATATTTTGTGAATCAGTAAGACAAAATCAAATAAGAAGATAATGATTCCACTAATTGCCCCATAATTGTTTCACTATTATATTGATGCATGCCACACTCAACCAATTTACACCTCACAATATGAAAACCCCACACGTAGCTATACAGAAGAAAAACAAGGTTTTGCCTTTTGATTGGGTCAATCTAAAATAAGTAAAAATTAAATTCAATACCTATCACCCTCCCTACAACAACTTACTCTCACATAGTTAGACCATCCACACTTATTTGAGTATGTCATGTGACTATCCTATGATGACAATGATGACCTATCTCTAGAAAAAAATAAAAATAAGAATAAACAAAGTGTCCCTTCCACTCTAGACACTGATATTATTTTGATACTTTCCCTCCTTAGAATCCTAAGGCTTTTTCCACCGGTGTCCAACCTAAACTCTTTAGGTACCACTCCCCCAAATAAAAATAAACAAGTCTTCAACTTACTGTCCTAATTGTGACAGTTTGTACAAATCTCTCAAAACCCGATATCTTTTTGTTTACTTAGCCAAATACAATCCCACAAAAAACCAAAATATGCTTAATTCAATGTAGAAATATTCCAAATAAAAAATATTTCAAGAAAATATCATTAGACCTAAGAAAACATGGTTGAAGATTATTGTTTTTAATGTCAAAACACAGAAAATGTAGAGATAACCAACTTTATTGATCTCCAAACCTATTACATTGACTCCCTCTTTTATTCCATCAAGATTTAAATTATTTATAGACTATCTTAGTCCCTTATAATTGACAACAACCTTTGAAACTACCCTTGAACCAATTGGAATCAATTAAAAGCTATCCTCCCATTTTTAGTAATTTCAAAGGTTTTTAAAGTGTTGTCAACTCAACAACCATATAACTAATGACCCCCACTACATGAGAATGATCTTTTAATGACCTACAAAACATAAAACACTTATCAAGACTCTACTTCTACCCCTTAGACCATTACATTATCCCTTTAGGCCTTGTTTTGCCTACATGGCAATATTACATCATTTTGGCACTTTTAGTGCATCTCATTACACTTTGTGGCTCTATTGGCCAAATTAAACAAATTTACAACCTTTTAGGTCTCATTAGACTTCATATCTTCTTGGATCTCTAGTAGGGCCTCTTGGTGACCCCTATGATCTAGGTGCTCCTGCATCAAGATTACTAAGGGTTAAGAATAAAAAAACACATGTAAAGGTAAGAAAGGTCTAAATAATGAACCCAAGTATGTAGAAGAGATAAAACTATGATATCCACCATGAATTTTGATGTTAATGATGATAATTAATGTTTATGAGATAATTTTGAAGAACTAACTTGCAGTAGAGATCAACTATTAACCTGCATTCAAATGGTAGTTATACATAGACCCGAACCCACACTCCTTAGGTAATTAGGTGCTCTGCACCAATAGATCATAGGATAAAACTTATACGATACCTTGGAAATTATTTTTAGGAATAAATGGTAGGATACCATTTTTCTATTCTAGATCCTCTTTATCTAAATGGGATCAAATTCCTTTCACTTCAATTGAATCAGGGGTGCAAAGGTGCTTTGCATCATTTGGGTATACCACATAATTGAGTTTTATATTGAATCGATGCAAATTAGCAACCTCTACACCACTAGATCCAATGAAGAGAGAAAATACTTTGATCCCATTTGGATAAAGAGGCTTCAACATGAAAAGATGGTATCATATTGTTCATACCTGAAAATAATTTCCATGATTCAATAAGTCCTTCCAATGCATAATTCTCATCCATACATAGTTTGACCACCTTTTGACCATCTTGGACCATTCAGGTCCTTAATAAGACAACTAGGAAATTTTTGTCACCTTGGCTTACATAGCTTTACATTTTGATCTAAATAGAGTGAAAACACATTTTCCAAGGTGGTTGCTAGTTGGGATGTAAGATACTTACTATGTTACTATGTTGAATGTTCAATGGTTTTGGTTTGTTTTGCAATTTTTCTATGTTCAAGTATTTCAATTTGGTATATTACACTGAAACACCATTTCATAACTAACATTTCAACTTCTATATAACTAGTTTTAAGTGTAAGACCAGAATTAGGGTTAGAAAGCATATCAAAAGCAACCAAAAACTTTTAAAGACATGCAAACCTATCTAATCCTATCATGAAAACTACTTGAAAGAAAGGAATTAAAACATGATTAAAACCCCCCTCAAGCAATTGTTCTCATGTTCTCCTTTCTTCTCCAAAATGTGGATGGATTTATCTCTTGAAAGATTGAAATGCACTATGATAAATTGAAAGCAAGAAGGTGAGGATACTAGGAGTGATTAATGATACAAAATGATGCAAAGTGGTTAACCAAATTAGTACAAAGAGACTCAATTTATAGGGTTGAGAGCCAAAATGCAAGAAAGGGAAAGTTAGTGTGCAACATGGAAATTTGTCATAATTATGAAAAATTGGAAGCACAAAATGGAATGCATAAATCAATGCACAATTAGGGGAAATATGGTAGAAGAAAGAATGAGGCTAATTAGTAGGCAATTTGGAGGCCAAATCAGTGGAAAAGGGGATAGGGAAAGTGGAAGGAAAATGGAGGCTAATTAATAGGAGATCATGAAGCATGATTTAAGGGAATGTGTAAGAATCACATTTAATAATTTGAAAATCATTATTCCTTCAAAAATGGATAATTAGGAATTTAGGAATTTAGAAAATCCCATAATTCAAAAAGGGAAAAATTAATTAACTCAAAATTAATTAATTGTGAGAGACTTAGGATAGGGGGAATCAATCTAATAAATAGATTAATGAAAAAGGGATAAGCTATGAGTTATCTATCCCAAGGAGACAAATTAATAAAATGATTGACCGAATGATGATGTAGGATCAAAAAGGGATTAGTATTGAAAGATTTTCTTATGGTTTGAACATATATTGATTGTTAGGATTAACAAGACATAAATAACAATTACATGCAAATACAACCAATATCAAAAAACAATAAACCACACAGAAGAGAACACAATACACAAAGATTTAACGTGGTTCACCCAATCCCTGGGCTACGTCCACCAACAACGAGTCCAATATTTTGTTATCTAGTGATTACAACCTGATTACAATCTGTAATCCCTTACAGCTCAATTTTGTCGCAAGTACTAAAATCATACATTATGAAATCCCTAACCCTAAGCCATATTATACAATATTTTTCCACTTTAGGGTTAGAATGAGTTACAACATGTCAGCCCAAAAATTACCGAAAATATGTCGGCCTCAAAAAAATTCGTGAGGTTGGGAGGAAAAGTGTACAATACTTTCCTGGATAGTACTTTCCTGGTCAGTCACCACAAGCTAACATTGATGATTTAAAATTGATTAGGGATCAATGCAACATCGATGAACTTTAATAATGTGTGCAATTGAAGATTGGCAAGATAAGATAACATCGATGAACTTTGACAATGCTATTGGGCTGACTGATGGTGACAGATAGCATCGATGAACTTGGACAATGCTATTGGATTGATTTGGATTAGGATGGTGACAACGAGGCATTGATGAACTTTGACAATGCTCTCGAGATTGGATTGATGATGATTATGAGGCATGGATGAAATTTCACAATGCCTTGGATTGATTTCAAAAGTGATTAATTTATGTCAAAAATGAGGAAAAATCAAGAGAAATATTAGTAAATTAGGGATGAAAATTAGACATTGAAGACTGTTGGAAATATTCAGGAATTAACCGAGTTTCTGTTAGGATGAAACAGTAGATCTCTTGCTTTGCAACTAGATTGCTGATTGAGATTCGCTGATGTACCGATCACCTTCTGTGATGAATTTGTCTTTGCTGTTCCTTATACTGCTGAGGTCCTTTGTAATTCGCTTATCTCTGCCTTTCTTTCTTTTCACATTCATACTCATTACATACATCTTGACATTTTTACAACATTGTTTATATACAAGTCTAAACAATTAATTACAATTACAATTACAAAGTCGGCTTGACAAATAAACATAAGTGCTACTAAGTCGGCCCAAGTATGGTTACACGGTTCCTGCAAACTAACTCGGTGACTTTCTGATACTCGGCGTCCACTGCATTACTCGGCATCGTCATGCACTCAGTAGAAGTGAAGGCACGGTTCATACTAACCACTCGGTAGGTTTTGAACTCGATAAATACTGGTGACTCGGTAGACATGATGTTACTCGATTTACACTGTCCTGCTCGGTTTGTACTAACTTGCTCGATTTGCACTGTCTGCTCGGTTTGCACTGAGAATGCAAATAAGTGTTGTCACTAGTGGCAATTTTGCTTAATGCCAACAATCTCCCCCTTTGGCATTAGTGACAAAAACACTTATTGGCCAAAACTTATATACATGAATCATGCTGAGTTTTATTTTGATTTTTCAAAATTTGTCTTTGTTATAGGGCTTTATACATTATCTCCCCCTTTCAATGTGCTATCTTTTTCTTCTATACAAATCTTCTTCTATACATATATTTCCCTCTATACATATCTCCCCCTTTTTTGACGATAATGCCAAAGGTGTATATACAAGTGATTTACAGAGAGAATCCAAAATTTGATAGAAAATCAAAATGTACCTTCATTATTAGTGCCAAGGTTCTGTCCCAACTTTCTTGCAGAATCTTGCATGTTTGGATTGCAATTTGGACTTCTGCAGAGAGTTCAATCATGTGATCTGCTATAGAGAACTGATTGTCATGAATCAATGTTTTGGAATGTTCAATGTGCTTGTACATTGTATTCATGATGGGAAGGATCATGTGTTGGATGTCTAGCAGTGTGGACTGGATCCTTGTGTCTTCTTTCAGTAGATCTGACTACATATTTGATAAGTATGAGATTTTCATGTGATGAGCAGAGCTTGAACTTGGTTCAAGTTGCAGCTTCTGTATGCTAATCTTCATATCCTCATCCATTTTATTCATTTTATCCTTGACATCCTTTGTGAACTCGACAATATTGCACAATCTGGCCAAAAGAGAGGTAGCATTCGAATAGGTAGATTCAATGTTTGACAAAACTGAAGATAATTCTACTTGGTTAATAGCTATGTGCTGAGCAATGTGCTCAAGCACTTTATTGTTGAATCTCTTCTCGGCTCTTTCAACTAACTTTTCTGTTCCAGATGAATCCTCATTGTATTTGTTTACTGCTTCAGCTAATTGTAGCAAAACATGTTGGGAGGAGTCTACTTTAATACCTAATGCATCAGAAAAAATGTCCTTAGCATCCTTAATGATCTGATATTCCTTGTCTCTCTCCTTTTTAAGCTTCTTTTGCTTTGCTTTCCTTTGAAGGATTTCACCTATATTCTGCATTTGGTCCGCTGATAGATTTGCAAAATCTAATGTTGGAATCTCTATTTCTTCATCTAAGTCTATATCCTCTACTATATTCTTACCCAAAAATCTTATGCTCGGTTGAGCTTTAGGCTTATCTGTACTTAATGCCTTAGTAGTAGTGATAGTAGATATAGTAGGGCTGGCTATAGAGACTGGTATACTTTCTACTGGAGAACTTAAAATATTTACACTTGTAGATTCAAAAATTGGAAAACTTACTGCTGAAAAACTTGATGAAGTGGGAGACTGCAACTCGGTAGAAGAAATGGTGGTTGCTTCTGTTGTTGCTATAGGTGATTGGACAAATGTTGAAGTTGTCACAACCATGCTTGAAGGTATCTCCGGGCTAGATGTAGAGACTTTTACTGGAGAGGTAGGAAGTGATGCAATGACTTCTGCCGCTATTCTCACAGTATCATCTACCTCAGTGGCTTCTTCTTGTTCATCACTGTCATCTTCAATGTCTTTTATTATGACTGTTTCAATACTCAGTTGGTGAAGATGGTATATGTTTTTCCATGTGGCATTTGCAGCCTTCACAACCGATTCAATGTTGTTGATCAGAATCAAACAAGTATTGAACTTTAATGTCATCTTACTTTCATTGTCCTTCAATGCCTTCTTTACTTCATCATTTTTCAAGCTCGGCATCAACTGTCTCAGGGTTTGATCAAATATGTCTTTTACAGTTTGCTTGGCATTGCTCCATCTCATTTTTATTGGATCTAATAGAACTACTGGAACCCGTGGGGCTATTTCTTCAGGAGAGTATTTCCACTGTCCCATCTTTTCAATAACAGCATCTTCTATTTCCTTCTGTTCTGTTTTCGATCTGGTTTCATATTTGAAAGATTTTATGTTACTTACTCCAGATCCTGATCCTTCTCTAAAGAGTTTGATCCTCTCTTGAAAGTTTAGAGGAGGCCTTTTGAATACTATGTCTTTATCTGCCTTTTCTGCCTTGTCTGCCTTACCTCTTGCACTTCTCCTTGTAAATACAGCAGTGGGAGGCTTAGGTGCCTTAGTGATGAATACCTTTCCTTTCTTCTTTGCAGGTTCTGGTTCCTTTGTTTTCTCATCCTTTTCCTCTTCTTCTTCATCTTTTTCTCCTTTGTCCTCGGTTAGCATTTGCATTTTGGCTATCCTCTTCTTTCCTTTGTTTACCGCCTGTGGAAGCTTTATGCTTAGTTCAATTCTCACCTTAGCTTCATCATATGTTCCAAAATATGGAGCTTTGGGATTGACAGGCTGATTAAGAAGAGCTTCAATGATATTCTTGGTTTCATCAATATTTACCTCATAAGGAAGAGGTTTTACATATGTAGTCCTCGGTTTAGCTGCTTGAATATATACATTGTCACAATCCACCATGAAACAAATGTCATCCTTATAATCTTCCACCAACTTCTGTGGAATCTGGAATCTGTCATTCATTTTCTCTTTGAAAGACTCAAAATAATTATCCATGATGCTTTCAAAATTTTCACCCATTTCTGAAATGTATTCATTTATTTCATAAAGAACTGGCACATCTTTTCTCCATACAACTTTTCCTTTGGAAGGGAAGAATTTCTGAGCGTAGAAGAATAAACAAACCAGTAAGGATCCAAACTTACATGGATTGTTTTTGGAAGTTTGAATGCTTTCCATGTTTTTGTTAAACTATTTTAACAATAAGTCTGCTAGGTCAAATGTTAAGTTATTCTTGACCACTTTGTATGCTAGGTCAATAGCTTCACAGGAGACACTATTCTATCGACTTGAACTGTAAATCTTATGGGCAATTATGTGTGTACCAAACTTCAGTTCAGCATCGGTAATACTGCTAACTTTCATGCCTCTACCATCCCACTCGGCTAGGGTTTTCTTCTCTAGTTCCATCCGACCTAGGGTTTTGGTAGTTTTTGCTTTGTTCAACATGGGAAGACCGGTGATTTGATGAATCATCTTCTTTGTGATCTCTATGGGTTTCTCAAGCCAAATCTTGCCATCATGTACACGGCTGAGAATGTATCTAACCCATTTCTCCTGAAAGTTTCGAGGTAGATGTGCAAAGTGAACTAAACCTTTATCTTCCAGATGTTTGTGCTCGGGTTTAAGAATACCATCTACACACAGTTCCTCACTCACAATATCTAGCTCTAGGTTTCCCATTTCTTGAATTGAACAGTTGAAATGATTGCGGATATCGTTAATAAGTAGTACCTTAGGAGGAATCTAAGATTGAGCTCCATTCGGATCTAGGGCTGCTGCAATTGTGGGCACGATCTTGAAATCTGGTGCTCTCCATTCCCCTTGGACTAACATTTCTGATCCTTTCTTCGCTGAAGTGCTGGATGATGCCATGGTAGCTCACAGAAAATTCCTTTCACAAAAGTATTTTAATCGCTGAGTTGCTCTTGAAATTTTCTACTCTCAAAGTGCTAAAGGTTCGCGATGAAGAATGAGTTCGATTTCTTGCCTTTTGTTTACAACTCTGTCATTAATGCTCAGTACAAATTAGGGTATGAATTCCGACAGATTGTCACCCACTAAGAATTAATTGCTTGGTAAAGACTTTGCAACTCGGTGAACTCGAGAATTCATATTGCTCCGACCTCGCTCGATAAAGAATGGTACCGACCTTTCTCGGTAAAGACTGATACCAACCTTCCTGTGATCTTACTGCATCTTGTATGCTGATTTAGATCTTTCTATTAATTCAGTTCTGGAACTGCTTGAGATTGGTCTATG
The DNA here is from genome assembly GCA_027943335.1 of Chamaecyparis obtusa. Taxonomy (NCBI): domain Eukaryota; kingdom Viridiplantae; phylum Streptophyta; class Pinopsida; order Cupressales; family Cupressaceae; genus Chamaecyparis; species Chamaecyparis obtusa. Next base: position 154,238 of record BSBK01005981.1, on the reverse strand, counting down.
AGAGTACAGTTCCAGTGCTTTCTTGGAAATTTAGTTTGAGTTGGTAGAGCCACCCATTCCATTACTTGGACTGGTTTTCTCGGTAGATTTAGGAATCCATTTTTGTCTCACCTGTTTCCTGACCTTAGTTGCTTCATTCTTCTTTCCATCTTCAACTTCACTAGCATTCATGCAGTTTCTGGCTATGTGACCGAGTTTAGTGCATTTGAAGCATCTTACGGTAGTATCTCTTTTCCTTAGATGATGTTTTATGCAATTCATGCCAATGTGTCCATATTCTCCACAGTAATGACATCTACACTAGGTGTTGTAGTCCCATCCAAACATTGCTTTCATAATTTGTTCTGCTGGATTGAATGTTTTGGATCTGCACTCGGATGCCTTGTGACCTTGTTTGTTGCATTTGTGACAATTACCTTTGAATCTTGATTTTTCCCTGCATTCATTTGCTTTGTGACCATGTTGATTGCAGTTGTAGCATTTTCCATTGAATTCTGCTTTTTCATTGCTCCAACATTTATTTGAAGTATGTCCTATTTTACCACAGTGATTACAAGTAGGTTTCTGATTTCTTTGAGTACCTTGCTTAGAAGATTCACCTTCTCCTTTGTATCCAAGTCCTACTTTTCCTTTCTGCCTATGAAGATTTCGCTCATACAGCTGATTCAAGTCTTCTTGGCTTTTTAGCATTCCTTCATTGATTTGTTTTTCAGCGTTTAGGTCATCCACCAATCTTAGATTGATTTCCTTTTCAGATCTTAGTTCTTCTCTTGTGCTTTCTATTTCTGATCTTAGATTCAGAATTTCCTCATTTGTATGAGAGATCTGATCAATTAGGTTTTCTAGCTGAAGGGTTTTATTTTGGACTTCAATGTTCCTTGCATCTAATTCATCTTTCAACTTGTTTCTTTGTTCCAAGATCTCACAAAATCTTGTAGAGTGTAGCTCTTGTTCTCTTTTTAATTTTCTCACTTCTTCCTACAAAGACCCATTCTTTTCTAGGAGTTCTTTGACAGCATTGTTTGCTTCATCTGAGCTATTTGAGGGAAAAAGATCTTCAATCTTTTCTTCAATGTAATTCTGATCATTCATCTAATTTGCAAGTTCCTTCCTTCTTCTTAGGGATTGGGAAAGATGTTCTTTTGCTTCTTTAAGTTTAGCTATGGCCATTTCCAGATCTAGCTTTTCATTTTCAATCACCTTGTTCAGTTTGAATACCTCCATTGTCCTGGATCTTTGCTCAAGCTAGTTAAGCTTTGTCTTGAGAACCAATGCTGCTCTAATACCAATTGTTGGAAATATTCAGAAATTAACCGAGTTATTGTTAGGATGAAACAGTAGATCTCTTGCTTTGCAACTGGATTGCTGATTGAGATTCGCTGATGTATTAATCACCTTCTGTGATGAATTTGTCTTTGCTATTCCTTATACTGCTGAGGTCCTTTGTAATTCGCTTATATCTGCCTTTCTTTCTTTTTCACATTCATACTCATTACATACATCTTGACATTTTTACAACATTGTTTATATACAAGTCTAAACAATTAATTACAATTACAATTACAAAGTCGGCTTGACAAATAAACATAAGTGCTACTAAGTCAGCCCAAGTATGGTTACACGGTTCCTGCAAACTAACTCGGTGACTTTCTGATACTCGGTGTCCACTGCATTACTCGGCATCATCATGCACTTGGTAGAAGTGAAGGCACGGTTCATACTAACCACTCAGTAGGTTTTGAACTCGGTAAATACTGGTGACTCGGTAGACATGATGTTACTTGGTTTACACTGTCCTGCTCGGTTTGTACTAACTTGCTCGGTTTGCACTGTCTGCTCGGTTTGTACTAACTTGCTCAGTTTTCACTGTCTGCTCGGTTTGCACTGAGAATGCAAATAAGTGTTGTCACTAGTGGCAATTCTGCTTAATGCCAACAAAGACATGTTAAAATATAGGGGGCACATATGTATTGATCATTTTTTAGTGTCTACACTAAGAAGACTTATGTACTTGCGATATCATTTTGCGTAGTTTGTGAAGGTTATAGAACGAAGATTCCATGATAGGCCAATTTTTTTGCCTGTGAAGAAAGACCATGTCAAATAATATCAGCAAAGAAAAAAATAATGAGACAATTGCTAGATTGTGGTCTAACTTGAGAAGAAAAGGTGATGGAAAATGTTATTGTCCCTACAAAATTTGTAAGGGCTTAAAGACTTCATTATCACTAGTAAATGCAAGTTTATAAGCTCACAGGGCTACATACAACAATAATCAATATATCTTTGTAATGGCCCCATCCGAGAACTGAAGACAGACAAATAGAATCAATAAACGAATAAATAAGTTTTAATTAAAGATTTAAACTTATTAGTCTCAATATATATTTTGTAATCTTTACATTGAATGGCTTAAATGACCATGTTTACATTATTTAAAGACATTATAGGTATTTTAGACTCCATTTGTCTTTAAACCTCCATTGCACTCCCTTAGGATATTTTAATTGATGAATTGTGGATGTTGAAAGTCTCTATGTTCAGTTATTTCAATTTGGTATACCATACTAAAACATCATTTCATAACTAACTTTTTAATTTCTATATATAACTAGGTCTAAGAAGATTTGTGTACTTTCGACATCAGTTTGCTTAGTTTTTGAATGTTATAGAATGAAGTTTCCATAGCCTATTTTTTTTCCCCGTGAAGAAGGATCATGTTAGATAATATAACTAAAGAACAAGACAAGGAGACAATTGCTAGATTGTGGTCTAACTTCAAAAGAAAAGGTGATGGAAAATATTATTGTCTCTACAAAATTTGTAAGGGATTAAACAATAGAAGACTACTAATCAAAATAGTTAAGAGACATTGTAGGGAGAATGGTCACATTGAAGGGGGATATGATTATCATCCATTGGTAAGTTGTTCATTATATCATTTTAACAATTTATATATATATAAGAAATCACTTAATGATGAGATCATGATCATGGTTTATTTATGCTCATCATTTTTATATAGGTCAAACTCCCCAGGGCACATGATATGGACCACCACAACTCAGAGAATATGGTTTTTGAAGTGGAGGAACATGAAGGTGTGAATATCAAAGCTAAAGATAGTGATCCAATGGAAGATGACGATCATGCACCAAAAAACATATTTGAAGATTATGATACAAATACATTGATCCATGACACATTTGGTACTGACTCAACTGATGATGATGATCAAAATGACCTTGATGTCGTCCATGATATACCTCTACTTGAGAAGGAAGACACGACCCTTTACGGAGGCTCCCAAACAAATCTTCTCTATGTTGTATTATTGTTAGTGAACTTGAAGGTTATGAATGGCTTACCAAACATAACAATGTCACGTATGTTTAGGTATGTCATAGATGTCATTATAGTTAATAAAGGGTGAATCATGTACCATTATATTGTTTATATAACAACTTATATTTTTTTGTTGTATATTGATAGGTGAGTTTTTGTTACCACCATCAAATATTCTACCTCACTCATATCGAGAATTATGTGCCACTATGAAATATATTGGAATGGAGTACCAAGAAATAGATGGTTGTCTCAATGATCATATTATATATCATAAAGAACATGAATTTACAACAGAATTCCATGAATGTTATACGAATAGATATTGAACAGATCAAATAACCAAAAAGGTGCCTAGCAAGGTTTTTCGTTACATCCTCATTATTCCACGTATACAACGATTATTCAGGTGCAATAGCTTGACATAATTTATGGATTACCATGCATGCAATAGAAGCTGAGATGACATTATTAAAATTCCTATGGATGGTTCAGAATTTATGGACATAGAGGAAAAGTGGCCACACTTTAAAGAAGAACCTCATAATCTCAGTCTTTCATTGGTAGTGGACGGTGTCTATCCATTTGGAGAGATGAGATCTATTTACTCGGTGTGGCTTATTTTTGTTATAAAAAATAACATTCCTCCATGGATGTCAATAAAGATGGAACACAATATGCTAGCAATGATTATTCTAGGTATTTTATCATTTAATAGTTATGTACATGTAATAATAAATCTTGCAGTAACATAGTCACAATAATTATGTAATGTTGTTGTTAATTCAACTAGGTAAGTACCAAGTTAAAGATATGAATATATATATTGAGCCTCTTATCAATGAGTTTCTAGAGTTATAGAATGGTGTCACTATGTATGACGTCTCTAGACCATTAGGACAAAGATAATTTCACTTCCATACAATGCTTGTATGGACAATACATGATGCCCCAGGGCTAACACATTTTTGTGGTATGTTATAGTGAATTCAAGTTGCACATGATAATTCTAATAATAAAAATTAACATATTAAATCCAATTATATCATTATCTTGTAGGTCTTCAAACAAAAGAAAAATTTGCATGCCCAGTTTGTGGTCCAAAGATGAAATCTCATCATTCAAAAAGTTTAGGAAAGTAAGTGTTTGATGAGTATAGACACTTCCTCCACATATATCATAAGTATCAAAGTACCAAAAAATATATTTTCAATGGGAAAGAAGAGACTACATCAAAGCTATGAAGAATGACACCTTGCCTATGTAAGTTGGGATATAATAGAATTAATCGTCAAGGTAATGTCATTCCACCTAATGGTTTATGTTTGAAATTTATATTTTCCTATTGTGTTTGGTTTACTAATTATGTAATTGATGATCGTGAAGGTCGTCAATGCATTACTAACCACCTTCCAAAGGGACTAAAATGTTATCCAGACAATTTAGTAGGTTGCCCTACTATGAGCAACTACAAATTATGCATTTGTTTGATACTATGCATATTAGAAAAAATATAATAGAGACATTATGAAAAATATTGGATGGAAGGCATGACAAAGAAAAAATTGCCAAAATTTGTAGTGACATTCATGAATCCAATCATGCAATAAAAAATTCATTCAATCAAATAGAAATGGAGACCAGATTAATATAAGTGCCCTTCCTTGGTTATCAATGAACCAACAAAGCAATGCTATAAAAAAAGTCATACGAAAAAATTTGATTTCTCACAGGATTTGCTATGAACATAAACAATCTCATATCAAATAAAAGTGAATTTGGGCCAGGGATGAAAACACATGATTGGCATACCTTCATCAAGGTAATTCATGTTCTTTTGTATTTACAATATATTTGTAAAATGCATGTACTTTTCATTGTATTATGTTAGAAAATAATGAAATGATCAGTTTATAATTGTTGCAATACATGCTACCTATATCTCTCCCAAAGCACTTCAACAATAACGTCAAACAAGTGATATATGATCTTGGAAAAGATATAGGGTAAGTAGTGATATTTGTTCAATCTGTTGTATATATTTATTATATTCATGATTTGTTTTTTTTGTTATGTAATATATTGTATAGTAGTTTGTAAAGTCTCGTATTTATATATTTTTGCATCTTGAATCTCTTGTAGATGGTTGTCATCTAAAGAAATTCATAAACAAGACATAAAATATTGGAAGAGAAAAATTCTTCATCTAATGTGTGAAATGGAAAAGTGTCCATCTTCAACTTTTTTCAATGCACAAGAACACTACCTCATACACCAAGTTGAAGAGATTGAATTGTGTGAACCTATACACACTAGGTCAATGTGGATGGTTGAGAGGCACTTGAAATATTTGAAGGCTTTGGTTCGACAAAGAGCACATCCTGAGGGTTCTATTGTGGAGGGATATATTGTATACCAAACTATGGTGTACATTACTTAATAGCTTCCTAAGTTTGCAACAAATATCCATGTAGATCGCATTTGGGATCCCGACCCCATTAACAAATTCAAAGGGGAGTACTTGATGGGGAAAGGTAGATTGAGGAAAGTGAGCGGTAATTAATTATAAGATGTTATTGTAGTTAATTAATTCTTAATCTTCAAAATAAATCGGTTGTAATTCATCTATTTATTTTTTGTACAGTTGGTCAAGAGTGGGATGTGCTTCATTTGTATATTGCAAACAATATTGATTAGATGATGGTATGGATTGCACGATGTCAAAATTATGGTTGCACATTAACATAGGAAGGTGTGTCTTCATCAGTTAAAGAAGCTCATCGTAATGGAGATTCCAATGTTACGCAAAAGGAAATAGATTTAGCATATGGTTTAAAAGATAAATAGGTACATATAAATTTATTAATCACCCGAATGTTTGTCAACTGACGATGCAATAATTTTTACATGTTTGACATATTATTGCAGGTCAAACACCACAAGGCTATGTTCTACAATGGTCATAAATTTGCATAAAAAATTTGGATGACACGAAGAAAAATTATGATTCTATGATAACTTTAGTCTTTCAGGTGACCAATATTTCATCTAGAAACAACTTATATCCTCGAGAGTCTCAAAATCGATACTATGACATTTTGGATGATATACTTGAGTGTGACTTTAATTCCTTCAAATTAGTTGTCTTCATCGTCAAATGGTATAGACTATGACTTAATCAAAATGATCCTGATAGAACTATTATTGAACATGATAATAGATTTACAATGGTTAATACAAGGTTGTTTGAGCCAGTTGGGATGACACCTATGTTCTTCCAAGCTAATGTGAGCAGGTATTTTACTCAAAGGTTCCACATAAACTAGGTTGGTCATTTGTTTTTAGACATGATCCAAGAGGAAGGTTGATAAAGTATAATGTGATGGAAGCAGAAGATACCGAAGAAGTGAAAGATGATATAGATGATGATGACGATCGACAGTTAGTCGATGATGTTCTTGACACAAATTTTCATGAAGAAGAAGATGATAATGATGATGTTGCTATTGATGATGATGATGTTGATGATGATGACGACGATGATGATGATGACAACGAAGATGATGGTGGTGGTGAGGACGACGATGATGATGACGATGATCATGATGATGATTTGGATGAAGAAGAAGATCAATGACATGAATGATATGTAGAGTTATGCGATCAATCCTTAATCTATGTAATATTGATTTCTTGGATAAAAATATATTTGACTTATATGGTTACATAGTTTATTCATTATGTGTATAATTCTAATGCCATTACATAATTAATTTGCGGTGTACATTTTAATATTTTTAATTCATATGTTATGCTTATGATGGATGTGATACATATGTATTTATTGTTGGTGTTGATTTCATGTATATGTTTTGTGCGATGCTTCCACCCTTGGTGGAAACAAGTAATTGACTACAAACATAGTCAACCCAACTTCTATTGAGGGTCCTTTACAAACAACATAAAGTAAAGGTAAGGAATACAAAAAATATACAATGATTATGATGACTGCATATTGTTCTTGTCTACTATGTAATTTTGAGTGTACATATCATGAAATTTTTAGCTAACATAAAATAATTGAATTACATATGCAGAAATCTGAAACCCTTTCATGAGCATCTCGCACAGTCTCATAGATCGACAGGTATAAGTCAGAAAAAATAATTAAATTTTGGAGGTGCAGCAACGATGATTCAGAAAAAGTAATTGCAGAGGCAATTTTCAAACAACGATATCTCAGTCATCCAAACTCCTTTTTTTGAGCTTTTTTTTTTGTTTTAGGGTAGAATTTCACGATCTACACAATGGTGCAAGTTGTTTCTAATCTTTGTTCCCGAGGTTTTCTAAAAATTGCAAATCTCAATTTTTTGCAACTTTAGAGGCTTCGCTCGGGCTCATACAGACACATTTTCAGGTGCATTTTTTTTTAAAGTGCATGATTGTTTGTCTACTTTCCAGATCTAGTATCAGTTTGGAGAAATTTTGAGTGGACATAGTACTTTCAAAATTTGGTCTATTTTGGCCTATTTTGACACTTGTAATTGATTGGATCTTTAAGTGATCTTGTATCTTATCTTCTTGAGTCTTCTATAGCTTTATATTCTCTGTTGTAACCACCAAAATCAGAAGTCCATTTCGGTCCATTTTGACAAGTGGCAATTGTACATGAACTATATATAAAGTGCCAAAATCATCTATTTTGGGGGGTTCTTTGATTGAGTGATATGGGGGGGTGTCTTGTGTGATTGTGCCTCCTTGTCTCTTGCTCTTTTTTTCATTTTGCATCATGGGTTCTCCTAGATCTCCACTTTTAACTCCACATAATTATGCATCATGGAAAATTAAAGCATGGAGTGAGATGATGGTAAAAGATTTTATTCAATATGTTGATGGAACCATTGTTGCACCAACTGATCCTAATGCTCATATAGAATGGGTCAAACAAAATCAAATATCTCTTGGAACCTTGAGAATGTATGTAATAGAAGACCTTATCTTCCATATTAAAAAATGTACCACAGTTAAGGAAGCATGGGATAAGTTTTCTAGTTTGTATGGTCAAGTTGATGAACAAATGAGCTACAAGATTGCTAATGCTCTCATGAATTTGGATCCCAAGGATTTTTCTACAATCCAAGATTACATCACAAAGGCCCATGAGCTAAGAGAAAAGATCAAGGATTGTGGAATTCATAAAAAGGATGTAGAGTTCATCTATAATTTATTGGGTAAGCTTCCATCAGAGTATGTGGATTTTTTATCTAGCTTATATACCCCTAAGTTGACTTTAGGTGCTTCATACACCATGCCTTCATTTGATGCCTTCATTGATATGTTGATGGTATAGCAATCAAAATTGATGAGCATGGGGATTCTCAAGTCTTCACAGACTAAGGCATTAGTGGCTAATCAAGGGAATCAAGGGCATCAAAGTCAAAGTTCTCAAAAGAAGAAGAATAATTGGAAGCCTAAGTCTCAACAAGAAAGTGCACAAACAACTTCCACACAACAAGGCACTTCTACATCATCTCAAAAGGGTGAATTTTCAAAGAAGGAGAATCAATTTTGTGCATATTGCAAAAAGGATGGACATGAAGAATACTATTGTTATTAGAAGGACATTGATGAATTTAAGAATCTTCTTGTAAATAATAAGATCAATTTTCCCTCTAGGATGTCTACCTCAACTTCTTCTTCACAAAACTCAGAAAAAGATAAAGGAAAGGGTCACGCATTTGTCACAAAAAAGGACAATATTTATATGCTTCTTCAAGTCCTGATTCGGGGAGTTGGCTTCTAGATTTAGGGGCTTCTCATCATATGGCTTCTACACAGTCCATGTTTTCATCATTTGAGCCTTGCAAAGTTCCACCTATTTTGATGGCAAATCACACTTACATGAATGTGATTGGGAAAGGAAGTATTCATGTTGGGGAGGGACACTTCAATGATGTGTTGTGTGTTCCACACTTGACCAATAACCTTCTTTCTATCTATCAAATCACAAATGATGCTACAAAGAAGACTGTGTAATTTACGCTTGATTCGGTTTTGATCAAGGACTTGGAGACTAGAGCAGTTATTGCTACTAGGATGGTGGATCACTCTTCTCAGTTGTACTCCTTTGCAGATTTTGTTCCTCTTGATGACAGTGATTCTTTAGCATATGATCACACTTACAATGATGATTCAGATTTTAAGGAGAGCTTTGACTACTTGAACTTGGGTATTCTCACTCATGATCAAGTTCTTGAGCCTTCTATTTCATCTCCTCCTATTGAGACTACTTCTAATCTTGCTCATGATGATGCTTGCATTAATAAAGCCAAGGGTTTAGATGATTCAATGCAACAAGATATCCATTATCTTCCAGACTCAGTTTCATGGGATGGCTACTTGACAGACATTGCAAGTTTATTTGTGGAGTCCTACATTTCAAATTTGGGAGACACTATTGATGATATTCATCTTCTCTTTGGTGAAGATGATCCTTCTTCAGTTGTTGCGAGGGAGCATGTTGATCCTTATCTTCATTCTTCACTTGATCATTCTTTTGAGTTTGACATGATTGTGGATACTTTGATACACTAGTTGGAGGAGATCACTTTATCTTCCGAGGAGACAATTGGGTCTTTGGCACATGTTCTACATTCATCCTCAGTTGATCCTGATTTTTCTTTTTCAGTAGAGAGGCTTAGTACACATGACTTGGAGGAGGCACCTTTCAACATTGACATGGGGACACTTGAGCAGTTTTCAGAGATTCCATACATTTTGAGTTTTCTTCCTATAGATTGGGGAGGAGGCTTCATACATACACCTTTGGTATTTTTTCTTCCTAAGGGGAGGAATGTTGTTCTAAACTCATGGAGTAGTTTCTACATCGAGCCTAGAGCATCTACCATTGGTGTTCATTCTACATTGAGGGGGGATACTTGGTCTCTCTTCCACTTCTTCTCTCTTATGGGGGGGATATTTTCCTCACATGAGGTCTTCTCTCTCATATTCTATTATTCTATTCATCTCTCTTTTTGGAGGAGATTTTTTCCCATGAGATTTCCCCTCTTTCTCCACTTTATGAGAGATTACATTACACATATTTTGCACTTGCATATTGTACATAGGTATCTAACATGGCCTAGTAGCCAAGACTCATCATGCATTTTCATTTAGCTTTGTGAGATTAAGTGCATTCCCCTAAGTTTCACTTAAGAGGGGGTGTTGGTGTAGTTAAGTATTTACTAATTACACTTTACATAAGTTTACTTAGGATAATGCATTTGTATATTAGTTGTCATTGAGACACCTAGGAGTTTGCATTTCATTTTTAGCACATGATTAGGAGAAATTCCACTTTAGATGGTGATAGTTGTCATCTCATACCTCTTTGTGTGTGAGATCCACCTTCAGTGCTCTTATCACATTATCATCATTTCATTGTTTCACATGTTGCACATACTTTGATGTGCAATGGAGGATGATCCACCTTTGGTGGACATGTGATTCCACCTAGTGAGGTTGATAGCTTATCATCTCCTTATCATGTAGTCTTATTGCATTCCTTATATATTCAGGCACTCCTAATTTGTATTCAATTAAATTGGATATAATCTATTATTATTTGATCATTATTGAGTTATTCATTTTATCATATTATCTTGTCTCTTATTTGTGCTATCTCTTGAGCTTTTAGATCTTGGCATTTTATTCTTTTCGTTAGGCAAATTCTTACATGGTATCAGAGCGATATCAAAATTCTTACACTTATCAATAGTAATATTAATAGCTTTTAATATATCTCTCCCATTTTCAAAAATATATCTCTCTGATTACTAGCTATTTCTTTCATGTGATGGAGTGTACGTACCAGCAAATAGATATTTGTTAAATGTGTCTTCCTCGAGCGAGGGAAACATAGGAATGTGGTTGAAGTTTCTTCCGCCAAGGGATTAAATTTGATGGCCAAATGGTCATCGCTGCCCAAAAAAAAAATCAAAATTGTCATACTTGCATCGGGATACGTACCAAGGTCGTACGACCTTGGTACGCCAAACATTTTTGCCACAGAATGTAAGAGCATCCGAATTGGACTTGCCTTATATGGATTTGAGGGTTCTTGGGCACTGCGAGCTCAACGGTGAGATCCATTTGAGCCAAAAATGCTCCAAAATACTAGTAACCACCTCGGGATCCGTGCTAAGGTAGATTGCAAAATATTTTACCATAGATTCCAACTTTGTCCAAATTGGGCAAATTTTATATGGATTTAGGGGTTCTTGGATGCTCTAAATGCAACCGCGAAGTCCATTTGAAGCTAAGATGACCAGAAAGAAAGGTCTCCCCATATTCAACAGAAAAACCCTCTGAAATGTAGATTTGATGAACATGACCGAATCTCTTAGAAGAAGGACAGGGGCAAATAGATTTGAAGCTTTGATACCATATTGGAGTTGATGAGTAAACAACCCATAGCTCCCAAGAACACTTGCATGCAAACACCTATCATAGAAAGAGAGAGAGAAGCAAGAAGCTAAATAGGCCTGAACGCATGGATCCATGAAAGAGGAGACATTTTTTATGTGCAAAAACAAAAGTTGCAATTCAATAAAAATGATTGTTTCTCAATTAAATTACAAGAGAGATCAGTCCTTATAAAAGGATATCAGAAACCCTAAAAGGGTGGACAAACCTAGGTTGCGTGATAATAATTAATAAAATAATTAATTATTATATATGCCTAAATTTTAGCTTAAGTAGAAAGAGATAATAAGTGACTTAGTAATTAAATCAAACATGATTTAATTAATAAGCAAACACTTTATTACTCTAACACAAAAGACTAGAACAAATTTGAATAAACACATGAAATTTTTCCTTGGTCAAGGGGGGTCATGTTCTTATGATGATGAGACCAAAGGAGACATCCAAGTGCCCTTGAGGTACCAACATCTACAAAAATAATGGGTACCCAAGGAACTTCCTCCAATAAACACTGATTTTTGTGTTAATGAGATGATATATCACATAGAACCATTGTCATTACATGGTTTGGGCCTATTTTCCATGGACGACATAAAGGTCTCTTACAAAAAAGTTGTTGAATTGATGGATTTTGTCAGACCTTTTTATGATTACAAAAGTTGGATGCATATTGTCTGATATAAAAAAAAAAAGTATGCGTAGGTATATTGCACTCTCAGAAAATTATATACAACATAAAGACAATAATCAAAGTAAAAGAGTGACTATATACATTGATGGAAGGCTAAAAGCAACAAGGAATATTGCAGATTTTATAAATAGTACACGACCTAGGTCAATTATTAAGAAATTCAATTGCATATTTGAGGCACGGGAGGGAAATCATGTATTCATATGTGCGATAAAATCAATACATGCAGGGGAATAGTTGCTTATCAATTACAATCTGAATTGCATAGATACAAACAAAGCTACTATCATGGGGGTGTAGGTACGCACTATGCACCATTTAAACCAACCTCCAATCAATGACTCCAACAGACCATTTTATTATTAAGTTTTTTGGCTAACATTTTTATATTTGATCTTTGTCATAGGACCACACAGAGAAGCCACATAGAAGGGACAATGTTGATACTCCCAGCTCTTCTACCCAGCAGGTAAACCTCATTGTAATTGTACAAATTAGATAGAAGAAAAATATTATTTTATTATGTTCTTTTTTTTACTTTGGAGTAATTTTGATAGTGTTAATAATATTGTTGTCACACATGGATGCTCAGAGAAAGGGAAAGGAACCTGCCGTCCCTCATGAGGACACCTTTGATGAGCACCCATTGTTTGTTGATTTCGCACAATTCGATGACCTGATCGGTGCAATTAAAAGTGTTTGTGGAAAATTACAAATAAAAATTTTCATTTGAAATCCATATACCCTCAAACTCCTGAGTCACAAGAGAAGGAGAACGAATTGATGCATTGAGAAGAAAACTTGAGTGTAAGTATTAATGAAATTTTAATTATAACAAAAGTTCAATAATGGTTTTAATTATATACTCTTTTATGTTATTAACTAAAATACGTACGTGTTGTTTTTACAACTTTTTTTTGCATAATTTTGAACCTCGTGGCCATCATGAGGGTACTACAGGTGGTTCAGGTAGATCGCATGTTCTATCCCCCACTTGTGTTTTCCACTAAATATAAAAGAATGATCATAATCACTGACAATATATTTTAAAAACATTTTTTTTATGCTCTAACAATCTTGTCCATGTTAGTCCATGCTTTTTTTATGCTCTAAAATTATTATTCTTCATCTCATGTTAATGATCTTGTGCCAACGCCACCTCAGACGGGGACAACTACAGATGTATTATCGACTACAATTTCGACAACACATAGTATGCAGACACCCGCTATTGAACCACCTATTGGTACGTAGATCCCTCTTTTGCTCTCTCTTTTGTTATGTGTTTGTTTCCCTTGAAGTATTCTTTCTTGGGAGCATTTCATAATCAATTTATTTTATGCAACACATGACAATGCAGCGTCATTTTCTGGATGTACCCATATTTCTAGTATGAGAACGGTGAAGGACTGCTTATTGCTCGTGAGCGACAAAGAAATAGTTCCCTTAAAAGTAGCGAAGGTTCCAGGTACTTTAAAGTTATTATTATATATAGTGTAATAGTAATTTACTTATTGATCACTCCTTTTCGACTAATGATCCCATGATTTTTTTGTAGGGAATAATATTTTTTACAGAAAATTTAATGACGAGTGTTTGCAGATATTCGGATCCACCATACATAAATGGTGGAACATCATATCTGAACTAAAACCTCAATCCACTATTTTGATTTCATATAATTGCTAGAATAGTTTTCCTTTGATCCATATCTTGAACTTGATTAAAGGTAGAGCTTCACTTCATTTATGAATCTAATAGGTTTTTTTGCTTAAAAGGTGAAATAACCAAGATAAAAATTTAAAGAATGATCTCATAGAGAATATGACCAAGTTGTTTGGAGCTCACACATTTGAGCAAAAAAGGCTCCTTGGAAAAGATGGGTTATGTATGAAGTATCTGAGGGACCAGTACAGGACAACATTAGAGAATAACTTGAAGTACGAGCATCCCCCTGCATTCTTGAGGGTGAGTGCTAGAATTTGATTTTGGATACGAAGGAGAGAATTCAAAGGGAAAAAGGAAATACACCACCAGACCCCAAAAGAAGGTATGTGATACTGTTAAGAATGTAATTATGTACTAATTACTCTTTATATTTGTATGATCTAACATATTTCAAAATTTTCATAGACTAGGTGACACATCAAAGGCAACCAAGGCAAGACTATAAAAACACAGGTAGCACAAGCTCAGCTCCAATGGTTATTTGAAACTTGTCACATGAGTTGTAAGTATTAGTAAATGAAAAATCGTATCAAAATATTTATAAATTGAAAACATTTTTTTTTATTATGGAACAATGCAAGAAAAATTCACGATACCAAGAAAAAATGCAGGTCTACGAGTTCAATAGAACGTTCATAGAAGATGACAGAGAATTCGCTTCCAACAAGGCTATAGAGTCATGGCATATTAGGTATGGAAGGTCAAGAACACTAAAATAGGGCCTAATTGACCAAGAAATTACATAGGGTACAAATTGAGCACCTAGGTAAAAAATGACTAGAGAGAAAACAACAATTCATATTTCTTGTGCTTGTAACAATGACATTAGAGTAATAAATTCATTCAACGAGGGATTAGTTTAAATAGTTTTGAAACACATTTACCAACTTTCAAAACAAAGAGTTAATTTCTTGATGAACACGAGTTTGAATTGGGGGATCCATTTATCTCTAGATAATCAGTTATTTGCTTGCAAAAAGAAGTAAGCATGTGGAGCCCACTATATGCGGAAATTAATGGTGCGAGGACACATTATATTCTATTCTTTTGAGTGTGGTCCTTTATTTTGATGTTCGCTATAAATTGTTATTTGGACGCATGATGCGATAAAATATACTTTAAATTTTGATGCGCTTTCATATTATATTTATGAAATTATGAGTGATACGATGCTTTTACTCCACACACCTGTAACCTGCGACATGCATTTGGCAGAAAATATAAACAAACAAGTGTTTGCAATCATCTTGTGTTTGTTTTTATCAAATGTCATCCGTTGATTTTGAAAATCAGGTTAAACATATCAAATAAGGAACACCTTCAGTATAATAAAGTTGTCAAAACTTTCAAAAAGGCAATCCAAGAATAAAGAAAGATAACTTTATTTGCTCCAATAAATTTATTAAATCAAATAAGCGTCCCTTTTCTTCTAACCAACAAATATTAATAAATCTCCATTAAATTAAAAATTTGTTTTAAAATAAGACTTTCCAAATTTGACAAATTCCATCGTAAATGAGCTATGTAAAATATCTAGATGATATCTCCAACTCTAGTTAGGATAGATAATTGAACTTATACAACCAACAAACCCTTAGAGTTTTCATCCTACACAAAACTATACATACTTCAAATGTGACCCAAGTTGTTCTTTTATAACCAATAGAAAAGTTTATACACGTCTTTTGGTTTTCCCTCTTTTAAAAATAAAATAAAATAAAAGGACTTAATAAATGACTTTATTAAAATATCACTTAAATCACCATTAAAGTCACTTTATAATTTTATTAAATTAATTACATAATATTACCCTTATGATTTACTTTTAAGGGATGAAAAATTGAATAATATTTAATTCTCTTAAACCTAATTATAACATAAGAGATTTAAATAGATTAATGGGTCCTCCAAGAGCAAC
Organism: Chamaecyparis obtusa; assembly: GCA_027943335.1. Classification (NCBI taxonomy): domain Eukaryota; kingdom Viridiplantae; phylum Streptophyta; class Pinopsida; order Cupressales; family Cupressaceae; genus Chamaecyparis; species Chamaecyparis obtusa. Next base: position 138,072 of record BSBK01005981.1, on the reverse strand, counting down.
TATAGAAGGGAACATTATACCCTCTTTAGTATCTATATTGATGAGTTAGAGGAGTTTCTTTGACAAACATTGAACTTGTGTCAACTCTCACCTAATAAATGGTGTCTAACTCTTCCATAGCTCCATAAAAATAAGTTTCACAAACATGTCCTAGTTGATGCTTGTTTAAAATAGTGACAGATTATGCCAAAGGGTTTTTGAAGTTGAATGGACCTTTTGCAAACTCTTGAAAAAAGGACGAAGAGTACACACAATTATTGTTTGGTATTACGACAACACTTGTGTTTGGTTTTGAAAAGAATGGTAACCTCCAACACCCCTTTCAACTTCCCTTGAGTTGACTTCTTCACTATTCATCACATTGTCATCACTAGTGCTACTTCTCATGTTTACTTTTGAAGATGAAAATCCAAGATGTTTGAGACTACTAGTATTTTTTTTAGATAAGTATTGCCTTATGGGAGAAACTCCCATATATTAACCATAAAAAGTATAGAAATGAAGGGGAAGACCATTTATGGCTCCCTCATAGTCATCAAATATATCATGCCATCAACATCTTATATCATTTCAATTTGCTTCGGCGAGAAGATGTCACCATGCTAACTTATGAACCTTCCAAATGTGCCTAAAATTTTCCATTCCAATACCTCTCGATAAAAAATGAGTGCTTGCCTAGACATCTTAATCTCCTTAACAACAATTGCATTAAAGATGTCGGTTATGCGGCTTACTGCAGGAATAATCTCCATATCATCTATTATGTCCAACACTGCTTATCAATTTTCTTCCACACTATAAATTCCCCCACATTCTCCTACCCATCGCATGAACAATGTTTGAAATGAACAACTCGTAAAATCTACCAACATGCAGGTGCAAGCAATTGTGTTTATTAGAACCAATGATTTTCACAAATTTGTCCATAGTCTAAAAAGCCTATGCATTTGTTGCTCCATAAAAATAAGTTTCACAAACATGGCATAGTTGATGCTTGTTTAAAATAGTGACAGATTATGCCAAAGGGTTTTTGAAGTTGAATGGACCTTTTGCAAACTCTTGAAAAAAAAGATGAAGAGTACACACAATTATTGTTTGGTATTACAACAACACTTGTGTTTGGTTTTGAAAAGAATGGCAACCTCCAACACCCCTTTCAACTTCCCTTGAGTTGACTTCTTCACTATTCATCACATTGTCTTTACTAGTGCTACTTCTCATGTTTAATGTTGAAGATGAAAATCCAAGATGTTTGAGACTTCTAGTATTTTTTTTAGATAAGTATTGCCTTATGGGAGAAACTCCCATATATTAACCATAAACAATATAGAAATGAAGGGAAGACCATTTATGGCTCCCTCATAGTCATCAAATATATCATGCCATCAACATCTTATATCGTTTCAATTTGCTTTGGCGAGAAGATGTCACCATGCTAACTTATGAACCTTCCAAATGTACCTAAAATTTTCCATTCCAATACCTCTCGATACAAAATGAGTGCTTGCCTAGACATCTTAATCTCCTTAACAACAATTGCATTAAAGATGCCAGTTATGCGGCCTACTGCAGGAATAATCTCCATATCATCTATTATGTCCAACACTGCTTATCAATTTTCTTCCACTATGAAATTCACTATAAATTCCCCCACATTCTCCTACCCATCGCATGAACAATGTTTGAAATGAACAACTCATAAAATCTACCAACATGCAGGTGCAAGCAATTGTGTTTATTAGAACCAATGATTTTCACAAATTTGTCCATAGTCTAAAAAGCCTATGCATTTGTTGCTCCTTTATATCTTTCAAGCAACTACACATGACTACAAAGATCTCCACACCCATGTTTTTCATGGTATCTAAAATTTCATGACACCTATAAATAGCCACAATGTAGACAAGAGAGAATTTACTGGAAGAGCCCATGTGCAATCGTCCCTACCAACCTTATCATTTTAGAAAATGAGAACCACAGGCATATAGACAAGCCCCAACTATGACACCAAGCCCAATCGTTTAATGAAGGTCATATTAATCAATTCCTCTAAACCAATCCATAAAGATGGACAACCATCTATCTCAAACATACTTTGGTAAACTCCAAGGTTCGCTAAAATATCAACAACCTTATTTGACTATAAACATACTTGACTGAGAAATCCTTGAAGTCCTCAAGCTCTGCCAAAATTCTCAACCATCCTCTTGGTTTTTAATATGACGTCTTGTCTATTTATAACATTGATTATGATGAGACTCACCCTCAAAATCAATCTACTCTTTCCTTTTTTATTGTTGTCATTTCCAAGACATCTTGGTCAACTAGGGTGCATCCCTTGTTATCTCATTGTCTCAAAAATGTTGTGGTAGACAAACACACTTTGACCAACCTAGGGGCAACCAAACATTTCATGGACATTTCCTTTGATTGTTGTCCTTTCTAGGACATCTCAAAGTTTTCTAGAATTTGGGTAACAACCAAGGGATGCCTTTTGCCATCTCATCCTAAAAACATAGTTGGGTACAACAACAATAGCTCAAGGCCTGGTGACACATCCTCATTGAACACAAAGAATAGATGAAATTCCCAAGTGGGTGGAGCAAGCGGTTGGAAGCCACCTTTTGGATTTGCACCCCTAGTTTATGTACATGAACTTAGTAACAATTATGCATTTTTAACTTTGGGAATACCCTTTACATCCTCAAAAGAAAAAAAAAGTTTTCCCTTGAAGATAAATAATGATAACATGTATGGTATTTCAAAGAATTTTGAGACATGACTAGCCATAATGTGAATCTAAGAGGGGAGTGAATCTTACTACTTGCTTATGGGACACTTGGTCAATTATATAGATTTTTCCCTAATTCTTATATATGATTGGAGAAATATTACACTACCAATTTAGTACAAGGCTTGATATGGGTCCAAGTTCAAATATGCTAATATGACATTATTATTTTCCCTGGGTACATGTACAAGTTTGTATGTAAATAATTTTATATTTATCTTCAAAATTTAAACACAATAATAATCATAATTGCAAAAAAGAAAACACTCATAAATTCACAATTTAGTAACTGGTCAAATGCAATACAAAATGAAAATTACAATCAATATTCAATAATCTTCATACTATTTGTTATCAAGAGCATCAAAGTCAATATTTGGTTCAATTTCACTTGAACCATAATTACTTACAATGCCACTTCCACTAGCCATGTCATGTGTAGAAGCTGCCTCATGTAAAGATATTTTTGTCAAGTTGTGAAACCATAAAACGAAAATCTAAGTCAACGCATTGAAGAGTTAGATCTGAATTCCTCATCATACCCTCATTGTAATCAAGATATTTATGTGACAAGAAATCCCAATAACTCGTATTGGTTTGGGAGTGGAGACCACAATGGGGTCAAGAGGCCCAAATTAAGGCCTTCAAAACTAGACAAACCTTCAAGGTGCACACAGTTTTCACAATTTCATCACATAAGGGTGAAATTAGGTATTTGGCACTTTTTGTTTTTAAAACTGTTTCTAGAAAATGATTTATTTTCTTTTTCTTATGGGCAGCCCTTGGATTTCCCTAGGTTTACCCAAATCTGCCCTAGATTCTTTGTGGGTCCTTCACAACCAGGAGCCAACCCTAGGCAAACTCCAAGCCATCATGAACCCAACCTAGTCCAAATCGGACCCATGCAAGTGCGGGGCCTTGCAACATAGAAGAAACATATAAAGACATTGTAAAATTTATACTTCCTAATTTAAATATTAAAATGATAAATCAACAAAAGCACAGTTGTTCTTTTAAAAAGTTAGCAGAATTTTTATGACATAAATACTCATAATTCAATAGAAATGTCATTACGTGTGCTGAATTGTTCTGGAAAAAAATCATTTGTTTACAGCTTAAACAGCCAGCGCATTATTGCTGCTTGGGCGGGGGAAGGATACTACCTAAAGAACAACATGCCAGCAGTTTACATTGAGTCCACAATTCAGTGGGCAATTTTATGGTTTACTAGGAACAAACTCTCTAGCACTCATATCTGGGATAAAAATGAAAAAAAAGAATACAACTTTCATTAGAATTTTTAGTGTTTTATTGGTAAGCGCAAAAAAGAATGAGTTTTAGTGATACATGCAAGGCTTACACCTCAATGATGAATGAAAAAGATCATGGATTTCAACCATGTAAATCAGGTAGAAACAGCAAATGCACAGTGCATCTGTCATGCCATTAAGCTTTTAAGAATTCATCTGCAAGCACATGTTTAGACAGATCATCTGTGGCTAACTTGCTGACTTCTACTTCTATTCGACTTGTAAGCAAATTTGCCAAAATCTACTTGCAAATCACTAGTCTGATCAAGATCCCTGCATTAATGAAAACACTAATCAAAAGTTTCTCATGGTCTGAAACTTTCAACAGGCATGGGCTTGATAAACAAAATTAAAACATGCCAATTACCATCAAAAGATTTTTAAGCACAAATACCTTTATTGACTAGAGATGTCTACTCCACCAGTTATTCCTTACCTAACTGATTTTGAAGTTGTTGCAGACTTTGAAGGGGCACGGAGACCACTAGCACGAGCACGGCCTGCAGTGTATCTAAATGAAGAAATTGCAGAGGCGATTCTTTCCATTGACTGTTCCGCTATGTCCGAATATTGTTCAATATGTGAGATGTTGCATGCAAACTTCTCTTGTTGCACGGTGCTACTAATTAGGTCACTTTTGAAAATATGAGCATGCTTTCCTGTTTGACAAAAGCACTGTGTATGGTCAGGCTTGTGATAACATATTTATAAATGCATTTTATAAAGCATTGGCATTAATATTTTCACATCAGAAGGTCCCTGACATCAATTCTGTATCTAAACTTCTAACTAAAATATTTATGATGAGATCATTGACCATGGCAACATTAAAGACTGCGATATAAAATCAGTTCTACAATGATCCAATATAAATAAAAAAGAATACACATTCAAGCATGCATGGCCATTCATAATTAAAGGCTTCCAGGAGTAAAGTAGGCTGGTAGCACAAGTAGCTCCTCCCAATCAAACAAACACAAATCTTCAAATATTTTTCTTTATTGTACAAAGTTCGAGTTTTGGTTCAGGTTCAGTTTGTGGATTCGGGAAAAAAAAGATTGGGTTGGATTCATTTTGGGTTTCTCTGTACAAAACAGCATATACAAATTATAATATAATTATATAAGCCTAAAAAAGGGAATTTAATTCAGAATACTGCATAACATCATATAATGAGCAAAACTACCACAAAAGTTTAAAATCCCACTTCAACAATACTTAGTCAAACTTCAATGTCATAATAGATATTCATTATTTAATGGTAAAATAATAACATAAAAAATAATATTATTAAAAAAGTCAGACATGATTAAAAAGATTTTTCTGGTTCTATCATATGTGGCAGAATGATTAAATGTTTTTATTTCATTTATTTATTTATGCACAACAGTTAAAAAGGACGGTTAATGCATCACATTGAACATTTTTGTAATAGCTCTATTTCCAATGATGGCATGGACGTCCATGTATTCCACAGTAAAGGGCTGTATCGATGTCCACATATTTTGGAACTCAACTAAGAATCCTTTAAAGGATCAAAAACATGCTGGATTGCAGACCTTCTATGGGTGACTTCACCAGTTAGCACTGTCATTCCTCCATTGAAGAGCTGGCAGCTGTTCATGAAAGTAGACAATCCCTTTGCTGATCTAGCAACCAACAGCTTCCAGGATATTCATGACTGCTATGTTTCCATGCACAAACACCTTCAAATACAGTGAAATTATTTTTAAAGAAAGCTCAAATGACAAAATAAAACAAAAACAAAATATAAATAAAATGGTCAATTTTTCTGAGCAGGTTTGCACTGGCTGGTGACGAACCTGCCCAAGTTTATCCCAGATGAACCCACAGGGAAAACGCTGGCTCCTGGATGTTTTCCCAGCCAGATTGAGTTGGACTCTGAACTGGACCTAGATCCAAGGTCTGTTGTCAAAATACACAAGGATGCACCCTCAACACTCCCATTTTATTATCTTAACAGTCCTTAATAGATACTATTTTCACTTTCGTCAGCATCTCACGTAGAATTCTAAGATATTTTAAACATTTTGCATACCTTTTTAATTTTGTTTCATTGGTTAAGATTTAACTTTATATCCTAAGTTGCAATTTCTGGTATGAATCCTGGTTCGGGTTTGTTGTTTGTTGGTAGGGTTTGTCAGTGAAAAAAACAAGTAGAAATCATAAATACATATTTATGCAGCCTAAAAGGAGGAAAATTAAGTTTAAAATACTACATAGCATCTTACAAAAAACAAAAGCACCATAAATTCACATGTCATTCAAAACATAAATGCTAAATACTATAAAATATTCATTGTTCAAACTTGTGCAATAACTTTGTGTACCCTTCTTGTAGTCATCTTGTTTGTGCAGAAGGAGGCCCAAGTTGGGATGCGCATGCAGTAAGTTCTTTGCTCTTTTTGAGTGTAATCTGTTACACTTTATTGAGTGGATGAAAAAGCATGTGTTCAATCTTCTCAAATGTAGATGAACTAGCAACCTATGAAGACAAAGTAGATAGAGAGTTCTACACTCAAAAAATTAAAAAAATTAAAAACTATAAAATGAAACTTCAAAGATTAAAAGATAAAAATATTGTACTTGTGATAAAATTTCAATTGCAAGGGGTTGTAGGTGTTGGAATTGTTGGCCACAGAAGTACCACCAACTATGAGCATCCTTCTTTAACTTATCATAAAGAGTGTGAATACTCTGACCATTTAATGCAGAAGCATCCCAGGCATATGACAAGTGGCATCGACCTAAAAATATTCAGTTTGTTTTCTTCAGTTTTAGTTTTGGTGTCTTGTTGTTGGCATTTCTTCTTCAGCCTTGTTGTTGTTCACATTCAACTAGCTCTATGACATCAATGCGTAAACCTCCTAAATCCTATGACTTCATTATTGCACTTTAAACAGACGATGATAGAATGTAATGTCCCCAAATCAGGAGAACCCAAATTTTACCCTAGATTATAGTTTTTATATAAAAGCAAGTAGGGTTTTAGGGTACCTTTTTTCTTTGATTGAGATCCTGCAAGCAAGTTAGGAGACATTATAATCATAATTCATAATTAGACATTCTTGAGTTAAAAATAAATATGCATCAGATTCATAGATTGCTTGAATCAAATTTTAAGATGTCTCAACCATAGAAGTAATAAGGTAGGGTGATTTGATGAGGTGCCCAAGAGTCTCCTACCTTAGGCCCAAGGGCGGATATACCATCCCTCCTAGCCTAGTGTGGTGTCCTATCACCATTATCCTCATCCTTGTCACTTATACCTCACCTCCACTAGTTGAGCATCCATATGCATTGGTTCACCGTGATAGAGATCGTTAGAATCATTCACTGTGGGGTGCCCAAAAGGTCCCTCCTTCCTAAGCCCAAAGGCAGTCCCCTTGTCCCCCTTTGGCCCCATGGGACTCCTTAATCACATAGCATGGGGTGGCGTGCTTAGAAGGTGACCTCATCACCATTTTCCCTCTTGTGACTACCTCATTTCCCCTACCATGACTAATTGCAGCAGACAGAAAACATACATGATAAACTCTATATTACAGCATTCATGATTTAGCAGATGAAATGCATATTAGATCACAGGTGTGCAGATGTATATAGTCCTATTGGTATATCTATATGCAAATTGTCACATACTACTATTATATTCCTGAATCAGTGATGCAATATCAATAAAATCAGTGTTACAAAGATTATCTGTACACATGTCTATATATGCATCTACGAATAGCATCATAATTCTGAGCTACATATTCAATTCAATAAAAACAGTCATAAACAGATTTCTTATGTAAGACATTCCCACACAATGCTCATACCCAGATACAGATCTGAACTATAATCTGTTCTTAATCCTTTTGTCTTTTCTTCCTTTTGATGATTGAATGTGGGTATGATAGGGTGACACTTAAATGATTGATGTATGAAGGATGAATTGATTGATTTGATAGACATTTGATGATTGATTTCTAATTCCAAAATGTGAATTGATTGATGATGATTTGATTGCTTGTTTATTCACTTCGTTGAATTGATCTTTGCTAATTGATAGAATGTTTGATTTAAACTTTTCTGATTCATAGATTGTTTGATTTTGTGATGCATTGATGAGTGACAATGTATTGATGTTTGCTTGGAATGATCTCCCCTTTATAATTTACAAGTGAAAGTGTCACCACCTTCCAAAAGATTTGAATCACCACTTTTCATTGTTGCCTTTGAGAATAATATTATCCTCCTAATTGATCTCCCTTTTTATTCCATGCCCTTCTTCAATGAAGCTCTTCTCTTTATATCTCGTTTGAGTGTAGGGAGTCACAGCCTTTAATTTGTCAATGCCCTTATGAAAGGGTCACACCCTTTGGATATGAAAAGATACATCTATTTGACAACAACTGCTGCCCCTTTCACTTCCTATCTCTCACTTCTCAAATCTATCTTTACTACTTTTCAAATCTGCACATATCCCATTTAAGATCTGCATATCTTCTTCTTCTAGTTCTACATATCTTATTTTCATCTTTCCTTCTCAATTCTTATTTCAGATCCCTCCTTGTCCTGCTCTAAATCTGCTCTAGATCTCCTCTACTCCTCCTTCCTCCATTCCATTTGATCCTTCTCCTTTATATCTTCCCATGTGAGGGAGAGGTCACACCTTTTTATCATGTCAACCTTTTGGCAAGAGTCACGACCCTTCATAATTGTCCCTCTTTTAAAGAATTACAACTCTTCATAATTACAACCCTTTCGAAGAGTCACAACCCTTCATAATCACAACCCTTTCAAAGAGTCACAAACCTTCATAATTACAACCCTTCTTTCAAAAAGTCACAACCCTTTCGAAGAATCACAAACCTTCATAATTACAACTCTTTCAAAAAGTCACAACCCTTCATAATTACAACCCTTAACCTTTTGAAAATCACTTCCTTATTTTCTTCCCTTTCCTTTCCTTTAATCCTTCCTTAATTCTTATGCTCCACTCTTTCTTCCTCCTTCCCTTTTTCCCTCTAATGAAGTTCTCCTCTCCCTTTTATACCTGTCATTTGAGGGAGACACGACTTTTTAATTGATGCCTTTTGACCATTTGTTTGACTTAACTAAATTTTAATGATTTTTAATTTTGTTCTTTTATATTTTTTATTTGAATGTTATTATGTATTATTTAATCCTATTTCAAGCCGGGAAAATGACATAGAAGCAATAGTTAGGTTTGGAATAATATCAAAACGATGATGGTGGCCCTCTACATTCATACCAATACACATTCATACAATGTACTCTGTTGCTCATTTCAACCTCAAGCTTAGAGCACTCTGCACACATGCTCTCTTGAAGGATGCAGTATGCATTCTGTTTAATACATACAACGTTCCTGTAGATACTTTTAGATATCTTCATCTATTGCAAAACTGCTTTGACAAGAAAGCAACACACACATTTCTATAGAATAAAATTATCAACATATGGAAGCATAGACAGAGCATGTGGACTATTTGACAAAATGCCTCAAAGAAATGTGTTTCATGGATTGCAAAGATTGCAGAATATGCACAAAATGAATTTGTAGAGAAGGCTTTAGACACTTTCAAGCAAATCAGATTGACAGGCTCAATTCTGCAACCTTTGCCCGTAAATGGCAGTTACTTACAATGCCTCACGAGGGGTGTTGAGCTCGTGAGTAACATCCAAGAAAGAAGGTAACACGGAGGAGATAAGGACAGGCGGGTAGCAAAAAGAAAGAGAGAGTTGGGATGGGGAGAAAATAGAAAAAGACACGAGTATCGCCCAAGAGAAGAGAGACCGCCACGAAGGGGGGTCGATGGGGTAGGGAAAGGCATTCCATTGAATGTAGAGGAGGTAATAATAATGGCCCAGGAGTTGGAGATTGTGAAAATGTCAGGAAGACTACATAAACAAAGAAATTGAGAACAGCATTAAGGGGCATGCAAAGACTACGAGTGGTGGCTGTGTAAGGAGGTATAGATGGTCCCATTGCAAAAGGGAAGAGGACTGAAGGTGCAGGCAGCTGCATAAAGATTAGTGTGAGGTGGAGGTCACAGCACCATGGAGAGGAAGGATACCACAGGAAAACAGAGTTCAAGTACAATCTCTGACATTTGCTGCTTGAGCAAGGAGTGCAGCATGAATATGAGTGAGTATGAGTGCATGGCATAAGCAGCACTGCCTCACAGCTGCGTGAGAAAAGAAAAGACATTACTTTCTAGAAGTGGTTGAAGGCTTGATGAGAGGGAAGTTGCAGAGGAAATAGAAGATGAGAGCACAGCTGAGATTTAATAAAAGAAGCTAGATTTCAGAGTGAAAGGCCATGATTGTAATTTTTATGTTTGCAGATTTAATAATAAAAAAGTTGTGTTCTTTGTTGCGGTCTGATGACAGAGTCTCTGTTATTGCTCAGTGTCCATAGGTGTTGAAATTGTAGAGTAGAGGGAGAATGTAATGTCCCCTTTTTGGGGTACATTATTTTGTGCTGTATCGTTAGCCTTTTTATCTTGGTCCGGAGGGCTAACCGAGGCGTGGCAATGCTCGAGGAGATAATTGGCCTAGGTGGTTTTAGTTTCAGGCCAATTGGAGTAGTTTCCGCAGGTTTCCAAGGTACTTACTATTTATAGTAAGTCAGCAGGGTTCAAAATTCTTGGCTTTTCAGTAGTGGACTTGGAGCGTCTCGCCGAGAGCTTTCCGACAAGCTATCACACGTCATCATCTAAGCTCGTTTGGGCCTCCATTTTAATGCCAGAAGATTCCTCACTTTATTTATTATTTCACTTTATAACTCAACGGTCATATTTATTTAAGAGTGACTTAAAGTGGAATTATAAAGAGACAGAATGGGAATATGAAGAGTCACAATGGGGAAACTGAAGAGTCACAGCTGCAGCCATAAGAGGAGGTTTTGGAGTCTCATTCGACATACTTCAATTTTATGAATATTATTTCTCCTTGAGAATTCGAGAAGCTTCAGCTATCGAATCTAAAATCTGAGGACGGAAACCTTCAGAATTTCTTGGTGGATTGGATGGAAACCCAATTCATCTCCGGTGCGGATTCACATCAGAGTTCGCCATTGTTTTACCAGGTTCTTGGTCATCCGATCTTACTTTTACTTTCTGTATTTCAAATTGGATATTGTAATGCATGGTTATTGTATTGCTGTTGTATAATACAGACCATTTTCTGAGAAGTTTTATAATATTATATTTTATATATCTGTTGGTTATCTACATGTTATTGTTTGTTTCAAATCTGCATGAGATTTATTTGTAAAAATCAGTAAATGGCCGGTTAGCGTCATTTCAGTGGTATCAAAGCCAAGCATCTTGCTAGCCTGTGAGGGTTTTCAAAAAATTTGCAGAGAAAAGTTTAAGAGCTCTTTTTATGCTGTCGATCTTTATCGAAGACCAGCGTATTGTTGGTAATGAAATAGCGATTTCTGGAATCGTATTGGAATGATAGTTGGAAGTTTTGTTTAATTTGGAGGAGCCAAATGTGAAAGAGTTCCTATATTTCAATTCTGGAAACACTGTCGGGAGCAATACTCAAACTTGAGCACTTATATTATAATAAGCCGCAAACCATTTTCCATCCGGCTAGCATGCTAGCTCGGGGCTGTAGACACAACATGAGCCTCCTACACGCACGACTGGGTAGACGTGCACCAGCACTAGTAGCGTTTGTGAAGTAAACGGTTGTCTTCACTAAGTGGTCATTTTCCTTCTTCAGTCATGAGCCCGAGTTTTATCTCATTGGACTGTTCTTACGTGTTTGCCATAGTTCATGTCGATGGAAACACCTTATTCAAAGGCAAAAAGACTATTAAACTTGCGGTGATTTTTTTTTTTTTAAATTGGAAAATAGCGGTGACGACTGTCTAGTGCTCTGATTTCTTTTAGCATTAACTACTTTCCACGTTGAATTGGGAGGCACTTGTATTAAACCGTGGTGGAGAGTCAAGACGGCGTTGGACATCTATGGCCATCTGGACACCCGTGGCAATATAAGGTAGACATCGTCCCCCTGTGCTAAACGAAGGGTCTCGCATAATAACACGACCTCGACTTGCTGACTGTGTCTTAATTCAAACGAGTGCAAGCTCATTGGTTTATCATATGAACAGGTAATGAGCATTGAAGCCACGTTGTCAGTTGGGCTCGGGATTGGATGCATCTGCAGTGGTGTTAGGATGTATTCGCTAAGACTATTCATCCAGTGATTCGAACGAGGAAGACATCTAGGTGGTCTTAAGACGTGATTAGCAATAGGGGCTGACTGTAACTCACCTTGGTTGATTCCAGATTACACAGGGGACCATAAAGGAAGCACGCGGGTAGCCACACCGAGCATGTATACAGGGGTGTCATATAGGACCACGCAACTAGCAGTGCACAGGCAGTAGACACTCCATGGGAACCCGACTTCACCTACATTGGAGTATTGATCTTTCACGCGAAGGCCTTGACTGGACTGGTGACTGGTGCCAAGTGGATACACACACGCACCTAGACTGGTGTAACGGGACTAGTGTTGATGCTGGTGGTGACTGGCGTTGTATGCATTGGACGGGAGACTTCCAAAATAGGTGCCAACAATTCGCAAATTCTTAGACACCTATTCTGCGAAGATTCATTGTATGGTACGTCTGCAGTTTTGAAACGGAGGCTTTGAATTTGAGATTCTACTATCTTAAATAATCAATAAATATGAACCTCTAAATATCTTAAGTCTTATTTCTAATTGCTAGGTAATTATATAAATGTTTGAATGTTCCGGGTATTAGAGGCAAGAGTGAATCTTGGCATACATGAATCTTGGCATACATATGTTTCTTCATCTTCCTTGCACTTGTGTCAAGCTTTTCAAACATATTCACTCACCCATGAACTAGGCTACTCTCCATCTTCAAAATAATGAACAAGCCTTGCAGACTCCTACCTTTATTTCAGAATAGGATCTTGCAGTGGTGAAAGAACGTATCCATATATTGAAGAGGTTCGTGTTGCGAGGTTAAGTACAGTCACACAGAATCCGTTTTGAAATTACATTAGTCAAAGAGGAGGAATAAGGTACGCATCCATGGCATATGAGCTCTCAGCTGAATTAATTAAGCTTCAGGCTGAAAAATTCAAGAGTTCATTGTCTGAAAATGAACAAGCATCATTAGGCTTACAGGTTGCAGGGTCTCCGGTGATAGGCCAGGACTTAGTGAGTGCAGGGCAGATTTGTTTCTTATGCCAGGAGGGCTGGTCAAAGGGGCATGTTTGCAAAATTGGGCAAGGGAAAGGTAAATGGCAGCCTAGTGATAGAAACATTACCGTTGAGACTACCCCATTTTCAGGACATAGTGGTGAATGTTCAGAACTCTACTTTGGTGACTTGGTGGTGGAGTTTGATAACTCCATGGTTATAGGTTGTGGTAACCAGTTGGAGACCTTCAGCGATTCAGGTAATGAGGAATCGTGTGACTTCTTTAGTAGCACTTCACTCTTGCATCACACTGATATGGATGGCCCATTTGGCAGTACATCTCGGGATAACACTGATGAGAAGTGTGTCTTAAAGAGTCAACTAAAAGTTAGTGATGACGGCATCATTGCAGCACTTGTTCACCATGATAGCACTCGCCAGATCATTGATGATCTGTACAGGACAGCTCAGAAGGATAGAGGGCAAGATGGCATAAGGATTGGATCCTATACTGCAGATTTACAAGGAGTCAGAACAACATTTGAGGTTTGGGAATCAGAATATCAAAGATTACTTACAGACCGTGACCACCTGTTACAAGTTGTTGGGAATTATGTTGAGCAGTTGAGGGAGGAGGTTGAGGTCGATAAGCTCATTAAGGAGCTTAGTGCTACTCAAGGCACTTTGGAGCATACTCGTATTGCTCTACAAGAGGCGAGAAATCAGGTTGTGGTCTCTAGCCAGTTCAGGGAGCAGGATGACAAGGATAGGTCTGAATTCTATCAGTAGGTGATTCAGGAACTTGACAACGTACAAAAGACTTATGACTTGGACAATTGTCCAAGAAGATCTTTGGGTCACCAAGAGTTTCTTGATGAGTTAGACCACTTCCAGACAATGGATAACTCCTTGTTTGAGATGGGTGCCGAGTGGACATTTGACAATCCCGTCTTTGAGATAGATGAGGGCGATGCTTCCTATTCCCAAGATGAGGACGGGATTGATTGCAGGGTTTGGGACCTAGGTGCAGTTATCGGAGGTGAGCCCTGGTCACCAGGTTGGAGTAGTGGGATGAGCTCAGTTGCTGAGCAGAGTGGTTTGTGCACCCACAGTCCAAGAGGGGCAGTTATGTCTTATGGCATGATGGGTGATATGCATTTTCGTGCACCTCCACTCGATGGTGATGATTAGGGAGGACTTATTCAGTACGGGGTTATTGAGCTTGGCATGTTGGTTATGCTGGTTGGTGTGAATTTTTCACACAATGGTATACATTGTATGACTCCGGGTATTGAGAGACAGTCGTGGAATCCTTATGCTGATTTGGGATTTCCGGTAGAGTTGTTCAGTGCATCGCATGTTAGCCTTATTGCATGGGATGCATTTTGTTTTCCTTTCAGCCCACCTACTGAGGACCTTCTTTTCCGATTATTGGATAGGAGTGGGATGAGTGATTGGTTGAGCATGCTTCCCTGCTTGTAGGTGGAAGCCTTGTCCGGCAATCTGGATAGCTTGCCTCTTCAGTGCAATTTTTGGTTCGGGCTATAGATCAGAGGGGCAGTATTATGGCAGTTGGACACTTCTGGTGTTTCACTTAGTGTGGGCATAGAGTGTCAGGGTATTTCAGCCAGCTGAGGAGATGGATGGCTCTTTTGCTTATGGGATCTAGGAGCGACATACTCGCGTTTGGTTTTCATTTTTGGAGCCAATCGGTATGAGATTTGGTTTTCTCCTACATATGACCGTAGAGGCGCGGGTGACCCCAATTGGAGTGAGGTTCTCAGTTGGGTTGAGACCTTTCTTATAGATGATGGCAGCACAGGGCAGATTGGTTCGACAGATCCTGCAGTGATTTGGGATCCTGAAATTAGATTGGCTGCTATTTGGTTACTGTGTGAGTGGCTTCACAAGTTGGAGCATAATGACTATTTCAGTTTCACACGACAAATTGGTGGAGTAGCTTCCCTGAGGATGGTTTGGGATCCAAGTATTATGATCTCAGTATGCAGATATCGATTGCTTGAGGGCAAGCAATCTCCGAGAAGAGGTGATTTGTAATGTCCCCTTTTTGGGGTACATAATTTGGTGCCGTATCGTTAGCCTTTTTATCTTGGTCCGGAGGGCTAACCAAGGCGTGGCAATGCTCGAGGAGATAATTGGTCTAGGCGGTTTCAGTTTCAAGCCAATCGGAGCAGTTTCCGCAAGTTTCCAGGGTACTTACTATTTATAGTAAGTCAGCAGGGTTCAAAATTCTTGTCTTTACAGTAGTGGACTTGGAGCATCTCACCGAGAGCTTTCCAACAAGCTATCACACATCATCATCCAAGCTCGTTTGGGCCTCCGTTTTAATGTCAAAAGATTCCTCACTTTATTTATTATTTCGCTTTATAACTCAACAGTCATATTTATTTAAAAGTGACTTAAAGTGGAATTATAAAGAGACAGAATGGGAATATGAAGAGTCACAGTGGGGAAACTGAAGAGTCACAGCTGTAGCCATAAGAGGAGGTTTTGGAGTCTAATTCGGCATGCTTCAGTTTTATGAATATTATTTCTCCTTGAGAATTCGAGAAGCTTCAGCTATCGAATCTGAAATTTGAGGACGGAAACCTTCAGAATTTCTTGGTGGATTGGACGAAAACCCGATTCATCTTCAGTGCGGATTCACATCAGAGTTCGCCATTGTTTGACTAGGTTCTTGGTCATCCGATCTTATTGTTATTTTCTGTATTTCAAATTGGATATTGTAATGCATGGTTATTGTATTGTTGTTGTATAATACAGACCATTTTCTAAGAAGTCTTATAATATTATATTTTATATATCTGCTGGTTATCTACATGTTATTGTTTGTTTCAAATCTGCATGAGATTTATTTGTAAAAATCAGTAAATGGTCGGTTAATTTCAGAGAACCTCTTGCATCACCATTGGATTGCACAAAGTCAATGAACTCACTCATGAGTACGTCCTTCAAACCAAGATCAACAAAGAGTCTTCAAAATGTTGCCTTGTACCTTTCAACAACTTCATTATCTTTATATGGGTGCAATCCTCATCACAAAAATAATCTCAACACTATAGAATTTTGGACTCAATGCAAAGGAAAGAACTAGTGAGGTAGTCATTGTGTTCCAACTTTCTTAAATAAGTTTGTGCACTTGTTTAAAGAAAGTTTCTTCAAGATCTAGCTCTTTATCATTTATAATGGTTTTTATTTTCTCAATCATTGAGTTTAATGCGTCATTATCTCTCCAGGCAAGGCTTGTCCATGTTGGTATAACAAATCAAAAGAAATAAAGGCTCAGTGATACTAATGAAATTTTCCACACAATCCACCAAAAATCATCTAGGATCATCTACATAATATTTGTTACCCTCTCAAAGTTGTCTCGCCTCCATTTGGAGCAAGTTTGGCTAATGATCATATTAGAAATTGCCTCTTAAACAAGTCTCACAATGATTGTATCAGACGTAAAACGAGTCTCAACAACCTATTCTCATATAAAAAAATAATAATTAAAAAAAAAATTCAAAGAAGAATTAAAAACATTATCAAATTATGATTTAACTAACTAAGTTTAAAAAAAATCAACTAAAGTGAAACTAAACTTAAAATTTAATGCTTCCTTACCTTCAATAACTCCAAATTTGAAAATGATCTAAATATGAATTGCGACATGTGGTTGTTAGTGACAAACATTTGATCTCCTTAACCTCTATACAACTCTTTGACCCAATCAATTTTGTTCCTGATCTTTTGTAGCATATGATTGAAAGAGTGGACACACAAGGTGTCTAAAATATGTGAATAGCATTCCTCAACAGCAACCCAATAGCTCTACAAATCTGTGTTATTCATTATGACTCGAACAACATTATGAGGTTGCACTTCCACAATGACTATGATCAGGACAATAGCAATAAACTAGCTGGCAATCTATACTCTCAAAAACATTGTCCTAATAGGGAACATTGCTATGCCATTTATCAAGGGCCAACTTTTAGCATCCTTCCACCCATTAGAAACAATGGACACTCATGCCTTAGATCATGAATCTCTTATGGGCTTAACAAATCTTCTACAAACTTAACCTTTTGGTCCAATAAGATGCTATGCCCTTTCTCATAACTTGGGCATTCATTCCCTTTTGGAGCCTCATTTTTTCTTACCATTTCTTGCCAATATGGTGAGTAAACAACATTGAAAGCCAACCCACTTGTATAAATACATCTTGCTATGTGTTGATAGGCAACGACTTGAGTTTCATTTAAAAATGATATTTCCAAAGGTCCTTTGGTCCTTATTTGTAGCGGATTCTTTAGGAGTGGCCAAAAATAGGTGGCTCTCTACCACAATATTGGGATTAGATGGAAGCATGGGGGCTTCATGTAAGAATCCCTACTAGATTTGATCCAATTATATTCTAATTCAGACTGACATTTTGTCAAACAGTTTACTTACAAGCAGAATTACTGTCTCTAATACCCATCAATTTCCCAATCAGAGGCATTTCATCAATAGTTTTCTTTTTAATCATTTGATTTTCAATTTAAGCTCAAACTTAAATCAATTGCAAAGAATGTAATCAAGAAAGACTCGTGCATTAATGAAAGATGATTACCAAACTTGAAATAGAAGTAAGTTTGGAACAACTCCTGTTAGTCAACAATTGTGAACAAATAACAGAGGTAGTATTCAAATACTTATCAGTTAATAACGTTGCTGACCTTGAAATGCTTAGAGAATGTCTTGTGATACATTAAGGAGTACTATGACAGTATTCTCAATTCTCTCCATCAGGGGTTTCCAATTCATTCCATTTTTCACTGCTAACCATAGTGTTGTGATCAGATTACAACTTGATGATTGGAAATGATCCAAAGCCAATATACAAGCAGCGTTCACATATTAGAGACTATCTTTTAACCTCTCCTACAACTGTAGTTCACGTTGGGATGAAGATGCGCATTAATTCATGCCATACTGAGAGATGTCATCAGCTAGCAGGGAAGAATCACGACTCCAAAATCCAGAATGATTCCTACACCCCTGTCAATCAATCATATCATTTGTGCCAATGATATGCAGTGCTGAGAAATTTGCTTCTTTTTGAGACAATTCCAATGAGTCACTTGAAACCCAAACCAGTGAAACTGCATTGGTCCGGTCTCCTTATTGAATGATAACATTAATAATTATGCAGCCTCTAGGTTGATCCTTGATCAAGAGTGTCTGAATGCGAGCAATGTTTCTTAATGCCAATAATCAAAGTCCTGACCCCTATGCATACCAATGCTTTCTACGGATGGAGAGATAATCATGATAAAGGCTCGAGGTCTAAATCGATCCACCAAACATGATTGTGATGAATAATATGAATGACCTATATATATATATATATATATATATATATATATATATTCCTCCCTCCAATAATCCTTGTTCAAATATTTCTACGCTAACTTTAGAAGCCAGAGTATGAATCGAGATACTTAATTTAACACCCAAAGTCACATCTTATAATAATGGGCAATATCAATCTTTAGAAATACACCCGATTTCTTATATTTGCAACTATTTTATCCTTTAGAAATAAGCAGTCCCTTAGAAGAGAGGAGTCAATTAAGAATATCAAAAATATCAATGTATTTGCCCACACGGCATTATTATTTCCCACAGCAAATATGAAATATGTCCACAAGTATTATTTCTTCAATATATATTGGTCTTTATAAGAAACCGTCTAAAATCATATTCAGAATAAATTTTATCCTCCAAAACCTAAATTAAACATCAAATCTACAAATACCTCTACTATTCCAAATTTGTCTCATTAGAGACTTCACAAATTTGGCTCAATGTGAACTCCATCACGAATCCACTCCCAAGAAGAACTAGGGTTTTCTCCAACCCTTTTGTCAATCTACTGAAGGTTTGCCTCCTCAGAGATTCAGCTAATGCTGAGCATCAAACAAATTCATATCAAATCCTATAAACCTAAACATCCCAAATGCATTGCAAAACCCTCCTTTTTTAACAAGTTGGTGAACCTTCTAGAATTTCCCTCATTAAGTAGCTTCTCGAACAAGCTAGAGAGATTTATTTACTAAAGTGAGTTCATTTTATTGAAGTCACTTTTAATTAAATTAAAATAAAGTCATTCTTTTAATATTTAATTTATTTGAACAACTTTAAAATAATTAATTTTATTTATTTATTTCACCAAAATTTGGGAACATTACACTTCATTCCCTTTGAGTTTTTTGCAAAAAGATGATTTACTGCACAACCTATTAATTCATTTGCTTGCTTATGCTCCATGATATATACTATCACTTTCTTTGATGGCACAAGTACACTATTCTTTCCAAGGCAAGCTTTAATATCTAGTCCAAGAATTCCACACAAATGTGCTTCACCCGATTATATGAACTTGAATAATTGACATCACACCCCCTACAAATCCAAATAAAGCCCCCACCACTTGAAACCAATTTTACCATATCAACATACTTCCAAAGAGGAAGACTTGGATCTATTTTGAATTTTGGCTGGCCTATGGAGCTAGAACTAGCTACCATTGTAATTACTATGGCGGGAAATTTTATAAACAACACATTCAACACACAAAATTTTCAGTCACCCAGAGATGGGGAGACTTGGAGGTCTCGGAGACTGGTACTGGTATTGGTACGACTATTTTTTTTAAATGGGAGACAGCGGTACTTGGAGACGACAATTTTCTTTTTAATATAATTTAATAATTTCCAAGAAATATCATAATATAGAGCTTTGAAAACAAGAACAATGGAAAGTTTCAAGTATGAACATTAAAACCATTGAATCAAAATATCAAATCTGAAATTCAAATTACTAGTAGTAATGTCATTTACTCATTTAATATTGTGTCATATAGAATCAAATAGTTCAAAACTCACACTGCAAACAAATAAACAATAAAATGTTTTGTTTTTATTACTTTTTAATATGCCTTTTCCTTTGGAGACACGCGGGAGAGGTCTAAATTCATGGCGGGAGACTTGGAGACATTAGGAGACTTTGACACGACGTCTCCACCCAAATTTGAAGTCTCTAGGTAAGCGCAAGGTCTCGGAGACACGTCTCCATCTCTGAGATGTGTCTTGGAGGGGGGAGACGCGTCTCTAGGTGACTATGCAAATTTTGAATACAAAAAATATATATATAAAACTAAGCTCTTTCAAAAAATTATGCATAGTGATGCATTGGTAGAAGAATGAAAGAATAATGGGGCAAAAAGTTTGTTTCATGTTTGTAAAAAGAAATGCAATGAAAAAGGAAGAAAAACTTACCCTTTTCCCAAAATATTCTTCTATGATCTTCTTGTTATCTAATTCACACTTGCAAACGTGTAGGAATGGCAATGCGACTGCTTTGGAATGTTCAATGATCAATCTTCAGCTCCCTTGTTGAATGAAAAGCAAGAATGAAAGCTCATCCTTTTGGAATGGTATTTGTCTTTTGCAATAAAAATGAACTAAAATGAATTCCTTTCGGAATTTAAAATGATTTTGATGGCAGTTTAGAGTCAGGAATTCGTTTTAGGGCAATCAAGTCAAAGTCAAAGGAGGAAAAATAAAATTAGAAATTAGAAAAAAAACATTTAAAAAGTGCGAAAAAAACAATGGGTTCAGCTGGTCTGCTTAGATCCTTCCCAGGTTCATCCCAAACAAACCCACTTCTATAGAGACAACTCCTAATCATATTGATAGGCAAACCAAACCAAACCATGGATTCAACCAACCCCTTGGCAGATCCAGTAACAAAATTTATGTCATATCAATTCAGAATTTGATTTATTTAAGTTTCAAGAAATTTAAATATCAAAATTCCAAACTGTAATTTTATTTATCTTTGCATCTCCAAATACTCTTGCATTCAATATTTGACAATTGGGACCATAGCCCATCCCTGTTTTTTAAGATAAAAGGCACTAAGCCTGAACTGAATATTGCTTGAAAAGAATACAATAAAACAAATTAGTTTTGACAGCTAAGATCAACCTTACCCCATCTCTTGGTGATTATGCTAGTAACATTAGATGGTATTGCACTTGCATAAAAGAAATCTGCCAAAGCAACAGCAATCTGTCATTTCTCTATAAGTTTCCAAAAACTATTATGCTGTGATTTTCCTTTTCACAAGATACAAGATCTTCTAGAGAAATGTTGATTATTGTAGAATTAAAAATTCCTGTTTTGATTTGTGTTGTAAATGAATTTTTATAGTCCTCCCAAGTTTCTTTTATTTCTGAACTGGCAAGTCTTATGGTTCAAGACAACCTCCTTTACAACCCAAGATGCACTCTTTGCATAGACGGACTAAGAACACTGGAGATCCATCTCTGTAATTCTGATACGATAAAGGAAGAATGAAACAAAATGCTAGCAAATATAAAATGAGAAGAGGGAGCTACCCTTCATTAATTACCATTCATGCTTGCATGGCATTTAATGTACTCTTCATTACATGATTTTGAAACTGTCATTCACCTCCTACAAATCAACTGCTGTATATTTACTAAGAAACACCATTAAGACCGGAGCATATATTCTATTGCGTGAAAGCTAAGTTACCTTGGTTTGCACCTAGACCTCTCCGGACCAGCCTGGGTACGAACTTGTATCTGGTCCCGGCCCGGTCCGCCTTTGGGTCCAAGCAGGGTTCGAATTTTGGGACCCAATTCAAACTTTGGCCACAGACGAACGGACCCGGGCCGACCAGCATGCCAAAAAGCGAACCCACGATGAACTTCGGCGATTTGGGGGCGCGGACGTCACTTAAATGACATATTTTTGCATATTTTATAAAATTTTGACATCCGGAACCCTAAAAGGTGGATATGAAAGGCTAATGTTTGCTTCTCATTCTCATTTGTGGTGTGCAACTAGGTTATTTTGACTTGAGCAAGAGCAAAAGAGCAAGTTCTTGGTTGTGCGAGGAGGTGGAAGATTGGTTTGTCAGCTTTCTTCAAGTGTTTGTGTCTCAGTCGTACACCTTTGCAAGCTTACAATGAGTAGAGGTAGGTTCTTGTTCCATTTGTTTTTTGTTTTTGTTTAAGTTTTTTATACTTTTCATTTCTCTTTCATTCTCCATAAGATCTTAGCCATTTTTTCTATAATTTTTCATTCTCTTGCTTTAAAGTTTTATATTGAATATGTATACAATTTGAAATTTCTTGCCATAGGAAAATGAACTACAATGGCATCTAACTCTTCCTCAGTAGGCAATACCGAACAAAGAATAGAACCCCACTCTGATTCTCCTTTGTGGAAGCATGTTGATATTATAAGACCCCTTCCAGGAGGTGGTGCATTTCGTTGGAAATGTCGGGGTTGTGATGTAGAAAGAAATAGTTCATATTTTTGTGTAGTAGACCATTTGTATGGATACCCTAGTAGAGGAGTCAAGAAATGCCCTGGAAAAAAAGGTGCACCTATACCCAATGAAACTGTACTAAAATATATTGAAGAGCATGAGGCAACAGAAGAGAGAGAAGAACGTAGGCAAAATTCAACCGATGGCATTGGTAATAAAACTAAAACTAAAAAGAATCAAAGGTAACGCAAGCCCCCACAGCTGTTGTGATAGAAGACCACCCCTTTTTTACTACCTCAGCTAGTCGTGAGCCTGAAAAATAACCCCTTGGCCTTACACACAAAAGAAAGGGACCACTAGAAACTGCATTTTAAAATCAAAGTCAGGAAATTGCCGACATTGATGTGGCAAGATGCTTGTATGCAAATGAGCTGTCTTTTAATGTTGTTCGCTCTCCATATTGGAGACAGATGTTGAAAAGTGCCAATAAAGCTCCAAGAGGGTATAAGGACCCCAGTTTTGAGAGAGTACTAACCACCTTGTTGGACCAAGGGGTCAAGTCGATTGATGGTCAATTGAAACCCATAAAGGATTCATGGATTGAAACAGGGGTATCAATTATTTCAGATGGGTGGAAAACTGCTAGAAATCATCCCTTGATCAATGTCCTAGTGGTGTCCCCTAAAGGGGCAATGTTTTTGAAAGCAGTGGATTGTGGGGGGCAAGTAAAAGATGGGCCATTTATTGCTAATATTCTCATCTCTGCCATTGAACAAGTGGGTGCTAGTAACGTTGTCCAAGTCATAACAAACAACGCAAAGTATTGTAGAGTTGCTGGTTTGTCGGTTGAAGAGCGAACCTTGTGCAATCCATTCACTCAATCTTATGCTACAAAAGACTGGGAACACAATTGAGTGGATCAAGGAGGTGTATGTAGAGGCTGAGGACATCCAGATGTTCATCACAAACCATCACATGACTCAAGGAATATTCAAAATGTTCTCACGTTTGGAGTTACTGAAGGTAAGTGAACTTGAACTAAAGTTAGTAATTTTATTTTATTTTTAAATTAGTATCTTACAATTTCTGATTTTCATTTTTTTTATTGTGTAATGTGTATTCTTTTATAAAGTATGTATCTAATAGTTGTATTTTTTTGCTCTAATTTATGTTACAGGTTGCTGAAACTCGCTTTGCATCAAATTTAATCATCTTGAGACGACTTGTGCAAGTGAAAGAGGCACTTTGCAATATGGTAATCAACAACAATTGGGCTATATGGAAGCAAAGCAACAATGAGAGGGCAGCCAAAATAAAGCAAAAGATATTGGATGACTTATGATGGGAACGTGTGGAATATCTCATTAAGTTCACTGAGCTCATTATGAGCATGCTTAGGTACGCTGACATGGATAGGCCTTGCCTTGGAGAGATCTATGATGGCATAGACTCAACGCTTGAGAAGATCAAGCAAATTGTAAATAAAAAATAGCAGGATCCCAAAGAGACCCTCTTCAAACAATTGCAAGCAATTATTGTAGAACAATGGAACAAAATGAGCACTCCTCTACATTTGCTTGCCTATGCATTGATGCCCAAATATTATAGTAACCAATTTCTTGATCTACCAAGAAGGCTACCACCCTATAGAGATTTAGAAGTGTCTGATGGATACAAGGCAGCTTTTGAAAGACTCTTTCTTGATGATGATATGAGAGATTTGATTATGGATGAGTTCATAGAGTTTGTGAATGCAAGACGTCTAAGTAATGATGATCTTCGTCATCAGTTTAGGAAGGATGCTCATAGTTGGTGGTACCTCCATGGCCAAAGATTCCAAACATAGCAGCCCCTTGCAATAAAAATTATATCACAAGTTTTATTTTAAAAAAAAATTAGCTTACTTTATCTTCATGACTAGCAAGTAATTTTTATAATTTTATTTTGTAAGATTAATAATTTTATTCTAATTGTTTACCTTGTCTTGTTTTCATAGGTTGCTAGTCCATCTGCATCAAAAAGAAATTGGAGCACATATTCTTTCATCCACTCAGTGAAGCGCAATAGATTGCAATCAAAAAGAGCGGAGAACTTGGTATTTGTGCATTACAACTTGCGTCTTCTCTCACACAAGACTAAAGAATACAAAGAAGGAGACATGAAGAGGTGGGATGTAAATGCAGAGCTTGCGGACTTGGATGCTTCCACTTCTCAGCTTGAACTTGATGAATTTGAAGATTTTGATGCCAATACTATTGTTGCTGCTGCTGATCCCATTGGCCTTAGCTCTATTGCTGAGTCAACTAATGCTGAAGAAGAAGATGAAGATGAAGAAGAAGAAGAAGAATACATTTTAAATTCATTAGTTGAACTTGAAACAATGATACTTGAACTTGATGTTATGATTTAGTTTTAACTTTTAATGTTTTGAATCTTTGATGTTGAACTTGAAGTATATGATGGTATGATCATGATTCATGATGCTATGATTACAAGTTTATGGTGTTTTTGTTGTTTAAATTTTTTTATGATACTATGTGACATTCTAATTTTAACTCATGCTTCTAGGCTTCATAAATATATATATATATATATATATATATATAGATATATATATATATATATATATATATATATATATAGATATATAATTTTAAAATTTTTACATGTTTCTTCGAACCCGAAACCAAACCCCTTTTCAAAATTTTGTCGAACTTGCAAACTGGTTCTTCGTACCCGAACTTAGAACCAAACTCGAACTGGTAACTTAGCGTGAAAGGGTAGACTATTTTGAAAAATAGGAATCAATTGAAAACCAAACTCTATCTGTAAGGAACACATCACAGACACCACCCTGTCTTGAAATTGACTAATATAACAACAATTTTAAGTACTACGCATTCCATGATTTCTCTGTGATTGTGCCACTTGATGGAACCAAAATACAATGTTAGTTGATTTTTTAAAAAGGAAAATGAAAAAAACAAAATAAAAGAAAATTATGCGAACATATTTAATCCTTAGGTATATAATGCTATTATATGCCGCACTACAGAATAAATAGAAAAGCATAAAACAGAGATATTATCATATAGAAAAATAGAAATTCGAAAATTTTCCAGATAGCATAAACAGTGAGCTAAACAAGTAGGGCTTACCAAAAAAATGAAAAATCTTTGACTGAAAACTGAACTTATTGTCTTTAAGCTCATAGGCCAGTGTAAACACTGACCAATAATCTCATTATTAAATCTATATTTTCAAGGCACAGATATATCATGATTCCAGAAGAGCTGTGGAGATTTATATCCAGACTAGAGTTCTGGTTAAGATACTAAATCAAAATCAGGTTGCCAACTTGCTGTGTTGTGGTGCAGCTTCTAAAATGTTATTAAATTTAAAAAGAAGTGTGAACTTCTTACTATTAATATGTCTTTCGAGTTGAGATAAACATTAAAGTTTCAAATGTGTTGGGGTTAACAAATCCTTGATGACAACAAGAGCAATCCTTCTTTACTACTATTACCTTCTGCACTTGCAATAGCATCGTGCAATCTATATTCTTTTCTACTGCTTGTTCTAGTGCAGTCCTGAACCAGAGGATTAGTGTCAGATCAGCATCAACAAGACCATAAAGCCCTAATACAATAATAAAGATTAAATAAGTAAATCAGAACATGACAATAATGAAGTTAATTGATAAACTTTTCATCCCATACCTGTTGAGCCTTTCCTTTTCTGTTATTTGTTATTAAAGAATCCTGCCAGCCAATAGATTATTGCCAGATAGGCATCAGCAACTAAAAGGCCATGAAGATATCATACAACAATAAAGATTGATGATTGACTTTTCAATGCTTTGATTCCATACCTGTTGAATCTGTTGTTTGGTGCCCACATCCCTATTATCGGATACTTTCTCACTGAAATGTCTGGAGTCAATTGTTTTCTGTGCCATTTCCATGTCCCATGTCATCTCAGTCACATCCTCTTTACTAGGAAGAACTTCCGCAACTGTCTTTTCCACATCAACATCAGTTATTTCTGTGCAAAAATAGCGACTCCGTATAATAGTCCCCTTTTTCACTCCTGTTCTAACTTTTTCAGCTGGTGCATTACTTGTCTGTATGCTGCCAACAATTTTACGAGAAGGTACTAATGGCTTGGAATTCCCTGGGCCTACTTCTTGAAAGGTAACATCAGATGTAGAATTATCTGTAAGCTCCAATACATCATGTTCTCTCCTCCTGATATCTTCATCTTAGAACCACAAAAATGGAGCATCAGTATTTTTAAAGTAACTGAGATATGGAGAATTTGGTTTCTAAAAAAATGGGAAATTACCTTCTCCAGACATTGCCTCACATTCATATGCACTACCACTATTCCTACACATCTGTCAAATACATAAGCATCAGAGAATCTTTTTTTGATTAAACACTTTTACAATAACTATCCGAGCAATTTGAAAGGCTAGAAAATATAAAACTAAAAGAGACAGACTTTGCACTGTGTAAAATTCTAAGTTAATGATTAGGACTCACAATCAGCTATATATAACAGACAAGTATACATTTCCAAACTTAAAATAAAGAAGTTTTAAAAATCAAAGAAACACTAGATGTGATTTTTTAAGTTCATCACACGAAAACTTCCAATGCATAGTCTGCTTGAAATTAAAACAAGAGACTGACTAATTGCTATTACAGAACAGTAAGCTAAAAACCTTGCTGTCACTCCCAAGATGATCAGATAAAAAGTTTTTGCTAAAAGTTTGTTTGTCATCGAACAATCCTGATATTGATCTCTTTAAGTTAGCTGTTGATGCTTGTAGCATGCTCTCAAAATCAGATGTCTTAATGTTCGGCAAACAATTTCCTTCACCAGCTAAAGGCAGTTCTTCACTCTGTTCATGTCCCCCAACCATGGTTCTTGGAGCTTTGAATTGTCGCTTTGCTTCTGCAGATGTTAAGCCTTTAAATAGTCAAGGATAAAAAAATAGGCAGCAGTATATAAGAATATGGATTTCACAAATAAAATCATTCTACCCAGGTACTCAAATAAAGGAACTAGCTTATAACCTTTTTATATCAAAGACTTTCACAGGAAAATGTATTGGCAATATTTTCTCCAGAGAAACTGTTAAAAAGCTCTAGAATAAAGCAAATGCCTTAAAAAATATTAACTAAAAGCTTCCCTGTGGCTTATATGTTTGGTTGGAATCAAGTTCACTTGACTGCCCAACAGAAATCAATCCATAAGCTTTCACTCTTTGCAAATTCTAAACAACAAGAATTCCAATCCATGTCATTTCATGAATTATGAAGAGAAAATGATATAGATAAACCCATGGGGGAGAAACAATGCTACCATAATTATAAAAGCGATAGAAAGAAAATAATGGCACCCTCGTAACATATAATATATGACATTTATTTATCCTGAAAGACTCTTTCACAAAAAAACCCAGCAAAAGCAACACTCACTATTAACTCAACCACTCATAAAACAACAAGATAGTTCTAGGTTGTGCTTACATCTAATTCTTGTGTGAGTATTTGAAGGCACGTCACTATAGGAACCACTACATTGTGTTATAATCAGGGCAACACAAGGACGTGTCCCCCACCTTTTCCCCCCATTTGGGGACAGGTATGTCCCCTGATGAACCGGCAGTCCAACCCGCCACCACTGCCAGTTCTTGGGGACACCTTGGGGACAATGGAGACGCAGGGACATCCTGGGGACACCCAAGCATCTCCCATCCCTGGGCAGACAAACAGACTTAAATATTAAAAAATATTTTTTTTTAAATTATTGTGCCAAGGGTCAAACCCTAATGTCAAGTAGGCCCCCTCCATGCCCAATGAACTCTATTAAACCTTCAAAAATCCTCACATTCACTCACAATTTCATTTCATCAGCTAGATTGAAGAGGAGCTGCAAGTGCAAGAGAGATGAGGAGTGTGATTGAGGTGCTGCAAGTGCAAGAGGGATGAGAAGGAGCAAGAAGAGGATTCTATACCAAGTTGGAAGGATTTTTCAAGCACAAGGTAGGATTCTATGGCTGATTTCTCAATTTTTTTGGTTTTTGTTTTGTAAGTTTCAACTTTCTTTTTCAAAATTTAATTTTGATAATAATTCCATAGACATGGCTGCCAATGCATTTTCATAGATTCATTGCAATGTTGATTGTTCCTTGTTCAAATTGCCATCAAGATTCAGAATTAAAAATTAGATTTTATTTTCAAAATTGTCAAACTAGGCTGAAACTTTAAAATTTGAATTAATATTGTTTATTGCAGTGTCACAATGAGCTCTCATGACCTGTCTGAGGATGAGGTAGAGGTTCATAGTGAAAGTATTGAATCTAAATATGCACCTGAGGCTGGGGGGGGTGACCATGTGTCAGAGCTTGAACTTGAAGCCCAAACTAGTTCCATGGCAGGTGCAGCTGCAAGTACACACCACCCCTCCACATTACTGACAGAGTATGCTAAGGCTCCTTCTAATCGTAAGTCTCCTCTCAAACAGTTTGCAACAAAATAACCTGGTGGGCCAGGGACATCTAGCAGAACAAGAAGGGGGAAGTGCCACTTTTGTGATCTAGAATTTTATGGCAGCATTAATAGAGTTAATGCACACGTTTTTATTTGAGAAAAAGGTGTGGATACATATTCTTTTTTGGCACAAGTGATAAAACTCAAATATAAAGTTGAGATAAAAAAGCAATGGGGTGTTCCTAATAACAATGCAGCTGCTGCTATGCCTATTACTTTGTCTCATAGGGCACAAGTTCAGTGGAGCCAGCCACAAGTTCTAGTCATACTTTGTAGACGAGAGGAGTGATGTCAAGTTCTTCTTCCAGTGCCCATGAAGGAGAGGGTAGGGTCAAACGCAAATTGCCAAGTAACCCCATAGCTGATTTGTTCAATGCACACCTAAATGATAATATAGATGATGCCTTTGGAAAGTTCTTCTTTGCCAATGGCATCCCATTTGTTGTCCTCAATTTTGACATCACAAAATTGAGGCAACCCTATGCAATTTTCTCATGGATTCGTAGGTGCATCCCCTATGTTTCAATGCATCAATAAGGTGTCATGAAGGTAGTTCGTCATCCTTGAATTGTACTTTATGTATCGTTATTTATGCGTTCTTTTGGAAGGTTTCCGTCGAGTTAAATCCCTCAAATGCTTGCCACAATGAGTTTTTCTTCTTTGACTGCAAGCACTTGATTTTTGGCAATCTTCGTGTTTATTCTTCGTTTTTCTCTTTTTTGTAAGTAGTTTTTAATCTTATTTTCCCTTAGGTCAATAGCCCTTGGATTTCCACTCGTTTCGAGCTAACTTAGGCCTCAAACGGAGTTGTCTAGCTCAAGTTATAAAGGAAAAGGTGGGGTTTTTCAGGGCGAATGCATATTTTATTAAAAAATCCTCCAAAAGTAGACTTTTTGTTCGCAATTGCACGAAATAAAATTATTTTTAATATTTAAAATGGATTTTAGCATCCATTTTAAATTTTCAGCTCGTTCTGAGTTGATTTAACCATACTTTTTAATGTTTTATGAAAATTAGTCTTTTTAAGTCTATTTTCATGTTACTTTATTGAAAACTATAGTTATTAATTAAATTTAATTACATGAGATATTTAAATGTGCATAAAGGTGGGGTTTTTATCATTCATAGCATATATACATATGCAAAACACCTATTAAAAACCCACTGCCAATAAATTTAAAGTCCTAAATGCATGTAAGTGGGGTTTTTAGATGCAATTACATATTTTTAATTAAAAATGTCACTTAACATGTGTAAGTGGGGAATTTGAAGCTAATAACACATGTTATTGCATTTTAAAAACCCATTAATGTGTTTATTAACTTGAGTTATGACTAAAATGCATATAGGTGGGGAATTCAAACTCCATAACACATACATTTTTGAAAAACATGTGTTTTTCTGTTAATGTTTTAGCTATTTCGGAATCTAGAAAATTTAAATTATATCTTTAATTTAATTTAAATCAAATCGAAATTGTATTGATAAATAAAAATTAAGTATATTGCATATCGGGCCCTCCCTTTGATGCCGTATATTTTCCTAGGTGGGTCGGCCCACATAACATTTGTTTCTTAAGTTGGCCCTTTCTCATCTTGGCGCCAAAATTATTTTCTCTTCATGAGTCGGCCTGCATGGTTTCGGGCAGTATATATTAGGGACTGCCGCAAGGATCAAAACACACTTCACAACACACTCGGCACTCAAGTTCATACAGCGAAAATCCTCTACAAGTTCGATATCCAGGAGTTGACATGCGAAAATCAAACTCTGCCACAGGATCTCCTCCATCATCAAATCTGAACCCACTTTGCTCATGATCGAGGCTGTCTGCTATACATCTACAATATATAAGTTTCAAGTGCGAAAATCATGAGGTGTTAATTGCGAACTGTTTTACTTAAAGGTGATTGTGATCTCACTTGAGATCCTACTGTTATATGCCTTGGTGGAAGATCATCTATCTCTGGCATTTTTTTTGTACATCTACTGCAGCAGCAACCACTGTAGAAGACTGATTATCTTCACCTTCAAAGTTGATCCACATCTGCTCCATTATTGACTGATTAAACGCTACATTCAGAACTAGGTTTGATCTACATCCACAGATTTGAATCTAGATACACAGGTCAAACTTATCATTGAGGCTGTAATCTGTAAGTTGGATCCAAGCTTAATATACATCTATTTGTTGGGTTTTCACCTCCACAAGGGAGGTTTCCCAGCATACATTCTGTGTTGTATCTTGTGTTATATTTATCTGTTATTGTTTTATCTGTTAAATTACTAGATCTGGAAATAAATTAACATTTTCCTCCTAAAAAGCACGTTATTACTTCTCTAATAAAGGCTTTGACATGTTAATGCATGTAAGTGGAGTTCTTAATATACAAAACACATGTTTTTGTTTCCAAAAAGTGTGTTATGCATATAAGTGGTGAATTCAAACTTATAAACATATGTTCTTGTCTCTAAAAAGCCTGTTTTTAATAGCTCAAAGTGTTGGGTGGCGATTTTAAAGAGAATAACATATGTTTTTGTTTTATAAAAACCCGTTTTTATGCAACCAAGTGCTGGGTGGCGATTTTGGAGAGAAAGACGTGTTTTTGCCTTCTAAAAATGTGTCTTTACTTCATCCCTATGCAGGTGGCGATTTTTAACATGAAAACACATATTTTTGACTTCTAAAAACCCATTTTTGGGGGGCGTTTTTGGAAAAAACGAGATTTTGAGGCAAGAAATCACTTGGAAAATGGTCAAAACTGAACCGTTTTTGCTCTTTTTTGGATCAATTTTGCACTAAATTTACCAAAGATCTTTCTTGGATCATCAAAATTGCATTTTAGAAGGTGTTTTGCTCTCAAAACAGCCCGTTTAGGGCACATTTTTGGGCGCTTTTGCTCAAAAACGGCCCATTTTTTGCCATTTTTCTTCATCAAAATCAAATTTTTTGCTTCTAAAAAGAATTCTAGGGTAAGAGATTTCGTTTTCAGCTTGTTTATTGTTGTTTTTGAATTGATTTAAAACCCTTGGCGCCGTTGTTTATTGTTGTTTTATGCTTGTACACGTGTTGGATTTAGTCAAAGTTTGTTGCTATTATTTTACACATATTTTCTCTTCAATCCAACACTTGTCAAGATTCGATCCTTGACTCAAATGAGATGTTTATCTTTGAAGAGAATGAGTTATGGATTGAACTCTATATAAAGACTTTTTTTTCAATCATTCTCAATTTCGAAAATCTTCATGATCTTATTCAGATTTTTCAGAGATTGCAAGGATTTCCTTTCTTTGTCTTCTAAAGAAGTGAGGTAAGTTTTCTTGAATATGTTGAAGATGTCTTTATATAAATCATTTCTTTTCCTCCTATTTTCAGATTTACATCATATTTTTTGTGCTTCTTCATTTTCTATCTTCACTTCTGAAGATGCATATGCAAAATATCTCTTCTTTTTGCATATGCAGTCGGGATTAAAAACCCCGTCCTCAAATGAATTATTTTTCAAAAGGAAGAAAGGTCCGCTTTACACTATCCTTCATGCATCACGTGATTTCACTCTTAAAAAGCCCACCTACATAAGCTTTTTATACCGCTGCCACTTGACTCTAAACTCATGATGGTAGAAAATGTTCATTTCATACTTTCATTTCCATACATGTTTCCCTTCATGATTCTCACTGTCCACATATGTAAACACCTCCAAGAAACCCATTTTTGGGTCTTCTTTATAATTTTTGAGCTAAAGTCCATTCACCTCTTCATTGTCCTAAAGTTTTCCAGCCATATGCCATGTTCATAGTCTTCCAAAATACATATTTATACATCAAAAAGCGTGCAATGGACCCATCCATGCTTCATTTTCTCACCTAATACTTGTCCATTCATATGGAATACCCTCTAAAAAAACCATTTTTGGTTTTTCTCACAGCTCAAGAACCAATCTAACCCAAATCCATTTGTTCTTCCACTATTCACAAGTATTCCAACCATTTACAATACCCCAAGCTCACTTCTTGTGCGTCCAAAAAGTGCAATGG
Source organism: Chamaecyparis obtusa (assembly GCA_027943335.1). Classification (NCBI taxonomy): domain Eukaryota; kingdom Viridiplantae; phylum Streptophyta; class Pinopsida; order Cupressales; family Cupressaceae; genus Chamaecyparis; species Chamaecyparis obtusa. The sequence goes on along the minus strand of BSBK01005981.1, from coordinate 104,785 downwards.
ATCCATCGTATGAAGATGTACTCATTTTTGGGGATTTTCATGCTACAGCAACTCAAGCATATCAATTTCCATGTCAAGAGAATTTCTACCAGAAAAGGAAGAAGAAAAGGCCCAAAGGATTGAAAAGGAGAATCAAGAAAGTTTGAAACGTGAGAGGCAAAACTGAAAGAATGATCTAAGATGGTGTTGCCTTCCTATGTTGAGTATCCAGTTGTGCAACCAAGCTTGGATATAAATGTAAGGCAGGAAGATATCATTTCAGACTTAGGGGCTTTCATTTGGAATCGAAGAGAAGACGACGCACACTATTCAATTGCTCGGACCATCTTGGAGGAAGAGGAGGAAGTTGGTATTGAATTTGAAAGAGAAAGACAAAGAATTGAAAGGAGGCTTAAAGATTGGAACTTCCAAAAAAATCAAAAAGCAGAAAAAAGCAACTTTACCTATAAAATAGTTGTTAGAATCGACCTCAAGCAATGTCGATCTTCGTCCCTTGGCCCTTTTGAACACTTCCATTGCATCAAAATACACATTTGATCATGCTTTCTTCCTTTTAGTTTTTGATGACACTCCTGAACTTGGAAAAACTCTAAGCTTTGATTGAACTCCTAAACTTCACACTGGCAAGAGACCAAAGACTAAAACTGAAACACTTGAACAAAAACCCTAAAAAGCAAAAAACTAGGGGTCCCCATTTGCAATGGGGCGATGTGTGATAACGTCACAATGGACCGTTGATCTTCAACCAATCTGAGCCATTCATTGTACTTGGAGCCTCTATATAAGGCTTGCTCAAATCATTTGTAAAGGAGATTTTGGTGAAATTATTGCTAAAATGCTGCCAAAGTAATTGCAGATTCATTGTTGATTTCATGGTGAATTACTTGTATTATTTTGGAGTGTTGCATGCTTTCATACTTCTCACTTAAAATATGATTTGTTTGTGTTTAATAGAAATAGAAGTTGTTAAGTAGTTGAGTAAAAATTGAAAGATATTATTGTTGGTGAATCATGGTGAAACTTATGTTCATACATTTTGGTATTTGTTGATTGCAAGTAATAGTGTAAGGTTGGTCTGAACTCATTGCAAGCACTTAACTTCAATTGAGAAAATTCATTAGGATTGAGCCAAAATTGGGTATTTGAATGAATGTTAGCAAATTGAGAATTATCCACACATCCTAAGAAGATAGCACCCTCCTTTGCATAGTTGTTTAAGTTGGCAAAACAAGGACTGGTTTAGTTTCACCATACCTTTAGTAGTCTCTTGCATTAGAAGAGTTGAGAAGTTCTCAATAAGGGTTTGGAGGACTGATTCCTCATCTTTTGCACTTTGAATTACTGTTTGGAGTGGTGAATTGTGCACTGAACATCTGAAGATTCATTCTGATTTTGCTGTCTATAATTTTGGTGCTGCTGTATGCCAGAATTATCATTATTATGCATCTTTGTTAAAATCGGATTTGGAGAGGAAGAACAAGGGTTTGAAGGGTTTGTGAAATTCTTCTAGTGTTTGTCACGCTTTGAATTGGCCTTCATTGCCAATCAATTGTGTGCTGTTTCTGTTATGCTGAATTGGAGTCCATACGGCAATACAAGGAAGCTGCAATCTGTTTCAAGGAAGCTCGATTAGATCCAAGGGAGCTGCCTTTCAAAATTGAGGTGTGTGAATTGAAGTTACAACTTACAAGCTGTGTATATACTTGAGGGAGGCTGCTGTTCCACTCTTGGTACCATTGTTGCATAAGACACCTCCAAACATTAGGAGTTTAAGATTATCTTAATTGCTGGTGACTTCATTCAGAGGGCTGTGTTCAGAATGGTCAAGCAGCTGCGTCCTTTTAAGAGGTGCCTATTTTATAATTAAAATACATGTAATGTCTCTTGAACATTTGCAAGCATTTAGAACTACATAAATTACTGAGTATTTGAGAAAGAAGTGATTTGCTGTTTGATGCTAGTTCATATATTGAAAAATTATAAATGTTCAAAATACCAAAAAATGCAAAACAATTTCAAATATACAAAAAAAAAACGAAGACTTCAGCATAGAGCCAACCGAGCTCTTTACATAGATAGCAAGGGAGTGGATGGACATCACAAAGTAGTACTAGTAGTTTTTGCCTCACTGTCCCCAACATTGTGATTTCAACCCACTATTCCAACAATGTATCCTAACAAACTCTAATTCCATGCCCATTCTCACCTGATAAACAGGGTCAAACTTTACCATAGCTCCCCAAAGAAATAGTTTTGCAAACATGACACAACCAATGCCTGCTGCCCCTTAATGTTTTGCCTTTATTATTGCTTAAAATGGGGACGAATTGCAGAAAGGGCTTTTTACAGATGAAAAGGCCTTTTGCAAACTCTTGAAGAGAGTATATGTAAAGTGTTCTTTGGGTGTTGCAATAACACTTATGTTTATATTTTCAGATGAACAAGAACCTCAAACACTCCCCTCAACTTCCTTTGGGTTTACTTGTTCACTAATTCCATTGTCATCACTACCATCAATGCTCATTTTAAATTTCAAAGATGAAAGGTCAAAGAGATGTTTTTAGAGGTTGTTTGCACTATTGAACTATGGTTTTCAACTGTTGTGTCATAGTATACTGAATTTATTTTTTTAAATAACTATAAGAAAAGTTCCTGAGTGTAAATGTAAAAAATTTAAATAAAAGGGAGAAAAATGGTCTTTTACAGCCATAATAAGTAGAATATACTATATACATAACAGCTTGAAATGTAGTAGTCCAGACTGTAGAGTGGTAACCCGGTCTAGCTGTGTGAATGTCTTCAGGGTTCAAGCTGCTGAATGATATCACTGCTGAGTGCTGACCAAAAAACCAAGAGGCAGAAAGTGGTAAGAAGATGCAAGCACAAAGGAATAGCTATTCCAAATGAACATTGAATATGTTTTCCTATGGTTGGATAAGGGGTGTGAGAGCAATTTATTTATTAGTTCGTGAATTCGTTGATTATTTTAAACAACAAAAAACATTTGTCTGGATGTTTCTAGGATAATTGAGAGACGTCTTAGACATTTCCAGCCATCCAAGGTACGGCTAGACATCTCACAGATATTTTGTTCTAATTGGTGCCATTTTGGGACGTCTTAAGTGTTTTCAAGGAATTTTGCAAATGGCCAAGGGCATCCTATACCATCCTGCCATCTTAGAAATGCCATAGGAATGGAGACAATGGCTTGGGGAAGGGTGACATATCCACTTGGAACACAATTGGAAATGAGGGGAAAACAAATCGCATATATAATGAAAAAACCACCATATAGTCACAAAAATTGTGATTTGAAAATATTTTTAGGTAAAAATCGTTGACAAAATTAATTGAAAAAAAAAAAAAATTCCTGCAAGATGGCAATTAATGGAAATTCCTGTAACTATGGGAATGGGTCAAACACTCAAATACTTTTGTCCAAGACTATTATTTGTTCCCATCTACGTTAAATACAAACATAAAAATACATACTGTTCATCTGGTTTTAAGATTGCTTTTAGACCAAGAATAATTATGTTAATAGCAGACTGTTGCTCGGATACTGCATCAAGATCTACTTGCAATTCAAGTCAATGATATTCTTACCACACTTTGGAATTCCAAACGTTATACATTTTGGCTCAAGAAGGACCTGTATGGACAATGGATTAGCACTACCCTACATTAGCTTTCAGTGCCTGTCATACATCTCAGATTGTGTATGAATGATGTAAATTAAAGCAAAAGTGCATCCAACAAATCGCCCAGAAATCAGATTGAAGTTATAAGGCTATCTAAAATATTAAGCATTTGACAAATTGTGCAGCAGGTTTTAAGAGAATGTACAAAATTCAAATGTACTCTTTTAATCAGTTTTCCATTATTGCTTTTCCAAGATGGCATCTTATCTGATTTAGAGTGTGACAGAACTAAAACAATCTAGCATAAGATCAGATGGATACAGAAGTAATTAGTCATGACATTTTTTTGAACAGGTAACTCCAAAGCCCGCTTCTGTTTCTCTTTAAAGAATTCATTGGTACTGTAATTTGCTTGCCCTAAGTTCTTGAAGGTAGAAGTCTCGTCCTGCCAGACAAAAAATTAGAAGTTAAGAAAAGGGTGATGCTTTCTGCGATAAACAAAGTATCAAGGATGATATTTCTTTATTCCAGCTATCTTTCTCTTCAAAAAGCAATCTTCATGGAAACCATAGCATTACAAATGCTTTCTTTTACTAGCAAAATGATTCTCAGAGCAAAAAAGAAAAAGAATTGATAATATTAGTAATGATTATCAGTAATGCGATCTTTCTAAATACAAGTAATTTATATGAAGTTTATTCACTAGTAATAGCACAATTATTCGCCCCGGGAAACAAAAGAAAAAAATTTGGTGTCAAATCACTATATATAGCCTTCCACCTGAACAATGTCCTGTAAACATTTCTGGTAAGAAAGGAGTGTTGATGTCTAAAAATAAGTTTAACCATTTGATTACTTCTATGAAGGAATGGGCATACTAGACACCAAAATAGATTTGATCACGAGACTTAGTCATAAACAAACACATAAAAATCAGATCTGTAATACTAATAAGTGCACTCTCAACTTAAAACAGGGGTAAAAATAGAATACTCCAGAAAATTGCAGAATGATAACTGAACATGACACAAATAATGGACCTGATCACTGAGAATTAAGAACCAAATATCCAAGATTACACACCTGTTTTGGCGTCAAAGGCTCTTAAAGATCTATAAAAATTGAAACCAAAGTTCTAAAAGCTGCTGAACTACATAGCAGTAATAAGAAGTCTCGATAGGCTTACATTTGAGCCCAGGGATCTGATTTATAACTAAACTACAGCATAAAGGATCAAAGTGGGTCATTCACTGAAATTTCTTGCAACAGAGAACATCTAATTAATCAGGCTCAAAATGGTTGGTTCTCATGAATAAGATTATCAGCTCCGCCAACAGTTTTTATGGGTTCACCGTTCACCAAATCATGATTGCTCATCCAACAAATTATTGAAAATGGCCAACTTGTCCTAGTTATTTCAGGGTGTGTCTATTTTTGGTTATGATCGGTCTCTCATTTTCAACAAATTTTAATTGATAGCACTGAGATTTGTGGTGGAAAGGCACAGGATTCCTTTTTCTGATCAGCTTTTGCATAATTTAGGGAACAACTCTTGAATCCTTTTGTAAATAAAGGTCAACGTCCATGAAAGGGGAAAACTTAGAATTCGAAAAATCTTAAACATTCAAAACAAGGACCAGCAATTGATTAGGTGGAATCAGTCTTACCCTGGGATGCCTCCTTGGCCCTTTTTGACGCATCCCTATTTCCAAGATGTCCTGGGGACAGGGGGGGCACATCAGGGACGTCCCCTAGCCATCCCCAAAATTCAGCAGATCCCCGGAAATGCAGGAACGTTGGGAACATTCAAAGGGGATGGCTAGCCATCCTCAGGACATTCACGGGTGTCTATGATGTCCCCTTACTGTTCTGAGGACACTAAGCCATCCCTTCTTTTCCAGCAATTGTTTAAAACAAAAAAAACACTCAAATAATTTAAAAGCATTATTTTATTTCTTTTTGGTGGGTTCCCACTCCTCAAGTTGCCATAAATGGGGGAAACAGCCCCTTTTCAATGCATTTAAGTTCATTTTATGTTTGTCAAGAAATGCTGCAGCTTGCAGCAGGAGCAGACTCAAAGAAGGACTCCGATTCGATGTAGTGTGTAGAGATGTACATCAGGGGCAGCAGTGCTCTTTCTTTTTTTTATATAGCATAATTGGAAGTGAAACTTGTGGCCTTTAGGCATTTTGTTGTAACTCAAAGGTTATTTTTTTGATATCACATGAATATTGATAATGAGTTCTAAAAGCAGTTTGAATTTTTGCTAATTTGCTTGACTTTGTTTTATCCATGTTTTCATATGAATATTTAAAATTTGCCTAAATATTTAAAACTTTCCCTATTTTTTTATATAGCCATCCCCAAAAATGGCACGAAAAGTCGGGGACTTGGAAATGCGCCTGTCCTCCAAACTCAGGGTAACATAGGATAAAATTTGATCAACACTTATTGCTTGGGAAGCTCTAGAGTCAATATTTGCCCACCACATGCAAGGGACAAGCATAACACTACCACAATCTTTATGAATTGCTTTTCTATTTCATATCTTTTTAAGTCATTATCTCCGTCAAAGTCATTAAAATCAATGGTCCTAGGATTTTCTTTGTATGTCAAAAATAACAATTCCATGTCATCTTCTATTCAATATCCCAACCAAAGATTTTAGGGTTCATAAATTTCTGATTTAAAATTTTTAACTACCAGAGAGTAGGGAAACTGTTGAAGAGGCCTTGCAACAGACCCAAACAATCTTGAGAAGGTGAAGTGAGCTCTTAGGTCCTTGGGAGGTGAAAAGGTGCCCTATATTGTTGATCTGAGCTGATCTTATTTTGGCCAAATTCTTCGTTCCTTTCGCCAGCCTTGGTATCATTTTCAGTTCCTCTTTGGGAGGCTTTGGGAGTTCCTTTGTTCTTGCTTTTTTTTCCTTTTATATTTCATATTGTTTTCCTGCACTGGGTTACATGTTTTTTTATATTTTTAAACTTTTTTAAATGGTAAAACCATACTGATTTAAGTGCCTGGTTAGGGCATTTAATAACCAAGCAAGTTGGTACCTTCGAGGAACAACCAGAGGTATGCAAGGATACATTGCGTCGAAATACAATAATGCTTTAGCAAGCAACATAACCTTCAACGAGGCAGTTTCCGAAGACGTAATGTCCCCATTTTCGTGAGCATCAGAGTTCGAGGGATTAGTCTATTAATTGACCCTCGTAGGCTAATGAGGTTGGTTAGAGGGTCTTTTCAGGGATGCATCTTCTGCAGTTCTCAAAGTTTTGTAGATTTGGCTTTTGTTCAAAGTCTCCAGGACTCTGTATGCAGTAGTAGCTATTTATAGCACATTTTTCAATTTATAGTAAGTTTTGAGAGGCTCAGAGAGGGACGCCTACTATTTTGAGAAATGGGGTATGATCGTATGCGGCTTGATCATGACAGCTCCCAGTTCAGACGGCGTGCAGAGATGATGAGTAATAATGGAGATATTAATAATTATTTGGCTAAAATAAATAATAATTATTTGGCTAAAAGTTTTGAACTTATATTATTAAGTTATAATATAATTTTATAATATAACTTAAGTCACTTAAGTGATGGGGCAAGTTATCATAGATGGGGCCAAGTGAACAATTAATTTTAAAAGAATTATTTGTGCACCAACTATAGAGTTTTAAGTGAAAAATTAAAAGTGGGAATATATCTTTTATCCCACATTGGCTAGGAAAGTGTTTGAGCTCTCACAAGAAAAGAATAAAAGGGACTTAAGAACTCATTCTTATGGAGATATATTATGTTGAATGTTTCATTTGATATTTCTTCTTTGGAGCACTGGAGTTTGTGAGAAATCAAGGGTTTCACCAAAGTTCTGAGTTTATCGAAATTGGAGAGTGTTGCTTTTTCTTTGTAGCAGCAGTTAAAGGTGTGAAATATTCACCCGATATTGCTTATTGGGTTGGCTTCGTACAGAGGTCAGCATTGTACTAATTGGAGAAATAAATCTCAGAATTTATTAATAGATTGAAGGCATATTTTATGGCAGATTGAGGGCATCGGATTGAAAAGCTATTGGCTGTTTATAGTGGTTTGAAATCATTGTTTTTTGTTGGTTATTAATCTGCCCTAGCCTCTCTTAGTTATTGCCTTTTGTCTCTGTGTTGGGGTTATATTTCTCCTTTTTTTCCACTGCTCTTTTTCTGTCTCAATGAGTGTCTGTTATGGAGCCTTGATTCATCTGAGTTGTGGAGACTCAAGAAATGGCATTTAATGCCCCATCACAAATACATGGCTGGTTATCATATGCATCATTCAGAGGGATGCTGTGAAATAGGCCATTAAGGATATATTAAGTATCAACTATCTGTAAATGAGCATGAGGAATTGTCCCAACTCTTAGGTTGCATCAATGTTCTTGTCTTCTCTGCTCACTATTACTGGGGATAAAATACAGTTCTGATGATCACCTCTTCCTTTTTCCACACCAAATTTAAGGGAAGTTTAGTTGGCATCCTAGAGCAAGTGGCACTGCAGACTAACGTTTCCTTTCCAGTCTCTGTGCTGAATTCTGTGATTAGCATATAATTCCTGAGACAACTGAGAGCAATTATTCTTCATTATTAATAACTATGCAAAGAATTTGCTCCAATTTTTTCAATCTATAAAAGGAACAAATATTATAGGCGGGAATCTTCATACGGCAGTAAGTTAAGGATTTCACATGTACAAGAATTGCAGGATGTAAATGCTTATTTAGAAAAATTTCAAATCTTGTAGATATCATGGTAAACTTAGTATCCTGAATTACAGCAAGAATGACATTGTATCTTGGACCACAGCAAGGATGACATTCTTTGAGAGTTACGGCAATGTGAAAATTCAACTTCAATTTCAATTACACAATGGTGGCGATAACAGATGAGCATGAAAAATGAGAGAACCTTCATCTATGCATTCATAATTGAAAGATGTTCACCTGAAATCGTTCATGGATGATTGGGTCGACTTCACCTCTAGCAATAGCTCTAGCAAGATCCTGGGGCATTGGTGTTTCTACAGTAAAGGAACCAAAGAATTTGGATATTTATTAAATTAATATCACCCTTCTATCTATTATACTTGCAATCCTAAGAAAAATCAAATGTATCTAAAGGATATGGACCAATGAAATCAAGGTCGCAATCAACATTGTTTGGTAGCTCCATAAGGTGAACAATGTTCTCAATAACAGGATCATAGACACGCTGATGACGAAAAGTTAGCAATGCTTTTCTGAATGTTTCTTCATATAATGGTGGAACTGATATACCACTGTACCTAAGATGCTTGATGATCTGAAGAGAAACATAAAACCTTATTTAAAAAACTGATAATTGCATGAACAAATAGATTATAAAAATTACTCCACAGTCCAATTTTAATGGTGTGGTTAGTAAAGAAATGATAAAAAATAAATTGTCTTCTTGGAGCTTCTATTAAAATCACTGTGAAAAATAGGATCCTTTGGAATGTATGAATGAAGGATACAGTTAAATTAGATAGTCGAGTGCAACGGAGTTACCTGTCTGAAAAACTATTGCAAGACAAAAGGCATGCAATATATAGAAAGGCTAAAGCTCTGACAAACTATTCTTTAATTTTTAAAATGTGTTAATTATAACCTGCTCAATGCATCAAAATACTCAATTTCCTGATCACTAGACTCTAAAATTTACTCCACATTCCAATTTCAGTGACATCATTAGTAAAGAAAGGTTAAAAAATAAAAATGTCTTCATGAAGTTTCTATTAATATCACTGTGAAAAATAGGATCCTTTGAAATGTATGAATGCAAGGATACAGTCATATTACATAGTTACGTGCAACTTGAGTTACCTAACTGAAAGATTATTGTAAAATAAAAGACATGCAACATGTGGAAAGACTGATGTTGTAACAGACTGTTCTTTGATTTTTAAAATGTGTTAATAATAGCTGCTCAATACATCAAAATACTCTATTTCCTGACCAATGCTAAGCAACAATAGAATAGATGCCACGAGTCCCTAGAGTTAAGTAAGTTGCATCAAGGACATAAAAAGGAATAAAGACCTTAAGATACATGCGCAGAATGGGATTGTTAAAACAATGTCAAAATAAAATCTATCATATGTACCTGCAAAACCCCATTGTTTCAGCTGAGCTGACTCCTTAAAAGGCAACTCTAGGCCTTTCTTGTCAAATATCTCAATAAGCCTCTCTATGAACTCCATGTAAGAGGTGATCTAATCATGGCCCATAGTGATCATCCCATGATGCCACCACTCGTATGCAATGTCATCCAGGTGTATTGTTACATGCATAGTTCAAAATATTGTTATTGGCAACTTATCGCCGAGGGCAAAAAAAAATATCGGAGATAAGTCGGGAACTTCTTGGCGAACTTCTCAGGAACTTAAAAAATGGCTTAAATTTAATTAGAAATGCATTTTTTTTGCAAAATTCAATAAGGAGATTCATCTAATGAGTTAATAAATGAGTAAACAAACCAAACAAGCTAATCTAGATATATATAAATGCAAATATGTATCAAAATTGCATCCTCATGTGGAATGTTGATGGCTGGTAGCCATAGTCTAATAGTCTAAACTCTGAAGAAAACTAAAAACAGCAAATTGTCTTTGTAAAACTATAAACAAATACATATGTCAAGTACAATATCAAACTAGTCTACATCTTCCTCTTCCCCTTCCCAGTAGCTCTAGTAAAAACTATGGGAGTGGGAGGGGGTCTAGCCCTAGTAGTCCGCTGTGGCTGTGCCACCTCCCTCTGCACAACTGGCTGTGACTGGACCTCCACCCTGGATGTAGATGGTGCTGATGCTGGCAATGACTCCTCATCATCTGTATCCTCCTCACTCTCACTTCTCTCATGATCATCCTCCTCCATAGCCTGCCTCTCCAAATCATAGATGTCATCGTTTGTGAACAATGGAGGCTGCTCATGTGATGTCCAATCACAGTACAGATCTATGTCATCCAAATCAAGTGGCCCAACTGGTGGTAACTTTACCTTTCGTATGTGCAACTTAAGGTTATATTGCACATAAACAAGGTCATTGAGGCATTTCTGTGATAACTTGTTCCTCTTCTTCGTGTGAATGGCCTCAAATAAGCTCCAATTACGTTCACAACTAGATGAACTACATGGCTAACATAAGATGCGCAAGGCAAGTTTTTGCAGATTTGGGACATTCCCACACCAATTTCGCCACCAAGCATCTACAAGATAAATATTAAAGAGTTAGAAAGCAAGATAATAACTTTGCATTAAAGTAATTCTGAAACAATTGTCCAATGCATTGAACTATGATTAATTCTTGTTGATTTATATGTATATACAATGCATGGAGAAATATTTATTAAATTCTGAAAACTAAAATGCAACTGAGAAAAAACCTACAAACAAATTGCAGCACAAATATTGAGCCTGACACTTTTCAAAATCTCTAAACAATGCCTGAATTTTTTCAGCAGCCAACTCCAATCTGAAATTGAATACCAAGATAAGATTATTCTGCTCTAGACCTAGTCGTCTAGCATCCAGTGACTCACGTGGGTTTGCAGCTAAGTGCGGCTGCCTCAAACTCTCTTCACAACAATTACCAAAGCTATGATTTAATCACTGATAACTACCTAGGGTATAATGTTGCTATCACCATCAGAAAAAAACCTTCAAACTAACTCAAACTCTGTATTGATTCTTCTCCTGGAAGCTCAAATTGAACTTCTAAATTTCTGTAGCATTATCAAAAAAGTGGTTGTCAAAGACAATGTATGCAACACTTTGACCATCAGCCTTATTTGAATAACTTGAGTCTAACCATGGTTGACTCACAAACATTTGCTTCAAAGAAGTCAAAGAACTAAGAACACTTTGCAACGTTAAGAAAATCGTTGCAAACCTTGTGGCCGCAGGTCTAACCAACTCCTTCCCATGGGTGAGTTCTCTCATTAAGCGGAGAACCCAAGGGTGATTGTAGATATATTTTGTTATCTTTCTTGCATCCTCTACAATCAATTTCACCCAATCCAATTTTCCTATGTCCTCCAAAAGAAAGTCAAGGACGTGCGCTGCACAAGGAGACCAAAAAAGTGTGTTATACTTATCTTCAAGGATCCTGCCTGCTGCCACATATGTCGCTGCATTGTCAATTATTATTTGCACCACATTAGAAACCCCCACCTCCATCACAATTTGCTCTAACATTAGAGCCAAAGTTTCAGCTATCTTTATCTTGTCTAAGGCATCCAAGGATTTCAGAAAGACCACTTGATCCTTGCAAGAAACCAAAAAATTGATGATGGTACGGTTTCTTCCATCCATCCATCTATCTAAAAGTATAGAGCAGCCAAATTGTTTCCATTGCAATTTTTGGTCTTCTACCACATCATTGGCCCTACTAACAACATCTCTGAACAAACTACAAGCACAAAATAAAAATAACATTAAGTACACAACTTTGTTTAAAAAAAATTACATTCAACAAAAATAAGTAAATTGTAAAACCGTAAAAGTGAACTAACCTCCCACTCAAGTCTACAGGAGTAGGTGCCTTGTAGCCATTTCCCATTACAGTGAATCCTGTCACAAAATTCAGCCAATAGGGACTTGCTACAACATTGAAGGGGATATTGTTAAAATATCAAAAATCAGCACATTGAATGTCAACTTGCCGATGCACATCATTGTTCCACCCACTACCCTCTAGTGATGGTTGTGCTCCAAGTGTGTTTCTGGACACAAAAAAATTATCTATAGAAGATGTGCATGGTGGTGGTCTACTAGAACCAGTGGAAGTGGAAGGCGAGGAGAAGGTAGATTTGCGGATCTGTGGGCCACGATGAGAGCCCACTATGCCCTCAAGTGCTGCTTCATCTTCTTCAAGGGTGGATGGGATACCTAGTCACAAATCACAACCCACATTATTTCATTACGATCATTGTTGTAAACTGATAGGCTTTAGCAAAATCTAAATTATTGAGGTGATTATAAAATAATAAATGATTCTTGAAAAGGAGACAATGTGAGATACCTTGCGAATCAAAAATGGCTACCCTCATGGCCAATTTTGCCCTTTCCCTTTGCAACTTTTTCTCTTCTCCAACAGCGAGCAAGGCATTCATCTCTCTCATTATTTATGGGTGTTGTCACAAACCCTTGTGTCACGCTTTGTGATCCCTCCAAGATGGTATTTCAAACGAGATATGCCTCCACTAACTAGTTTTTCACATTTTATGCATATCACAGTATTATATTCGGGTCCTTCAAAAGCATATGCCCATGCCTTGTCTCTAGCCCCTTTAGGGCGCGTTCTTACATATCCCGATGGACATGAGTCTACTGGGGCACTGGCAGACCCTGCAGCTGACCCAATTGTATAGGAATCCCTATTTGTCATTTTGATGAAGAATCAAACTGCACATGTCACATACAAAATGAGTGCACAAATTTAGAAATTTAATAAAGAAATTTAAAAACGAACTAAGTTAGTTTAAAACTTTAAATAAGTTTAAACATAGCTGAAACTTTAAGTAAAAAAACAAAAAAATTGTAAGAGTATGAAATTTTTGAGAAAATATGAAGTCTTTGAGAAAACTATGAAAATTTTGCAAAAATTGCTAAAAATGGTGTTAGATCTTATTCATTACATTCTAAAACAAGTTAGAGTAGATTGAAAATGATATTATATAGTTTGTATAAACTTGAATGCAACTAATACAAGACAAAATGATTTTAAAACAAAAGGGAAAGAATTTTGAAAACTTACTTGTGAATCTGAATTTGCTTGAAAAATCACTTAGAATCCACTTCGAATCGATCTAAAATGCCTCAAATGTCAACCTTTCTCCTCCAAAATTGTAATGTCCGAAAATAATGACTTAATAAATAATATTAATTATTTATTATTAGTTAAATTTGTCCCTATATGTTAATTATTCTATATTAGTTTCCATCATTTCTTAAACTAATATAAAATAATTGATAAAGAAGTTTACGCAAATGTTCTCAATGTTTTGTTAATTAAGAAGTTTGTGAAATGGTTCAGCAGTTTACGGGACTAACCAAGAACCAACTAAATGCTGGGTCTAATATAGTCGGGAGGCTTCACAGTTGAGGATATGAATATATATTTGGTGAATTAATCATCTCTCTCAGGAAGAGACGAAGAGACTACCTTTCGCCAGTGAGAAATCTGGCCTAATGGTTGCAGACAGTTTAGCTATGAATCCATCAGCATGAAGTTAATTGGAGGAATAAGGATTGAATAACTCGTGAAGTTGTTCATGTGTGAAGACAAGCGATTCCTTTCAGACACGCAAAGTCTTGTGATAGACGGAGCTTGTAGTTCCAGTGGTAATTGGTGTTGCGGAAGACACTCGTATACAGTGTGATGTGCATTGGTTCTATGTCAAATGGTTTAGCATCAAAACTCATGTTTCAGAGTGTCATGCACGAAAGCAAGAGTGCCAACAACACGGTGCATGGCAGACACATTCTTGTATGCCCTGACGAAGAACAGGAAGGCACACATATGCAAACTGCGACACTTTCTTGTTATTGGTTGGGCACGGGTGGGATGCGGAAACAGAGATTGCTCCAACTCCACGATAGGAAACCAAAAAGAAATTGGAACCGACAGCACTGGAATAGGCAACATTCTCTGCTAACAATTGGAACGTCATTCCAGTCGGTTTCGGTAGCACCAGGTACGTGTTACAAACGCTAATCTGTGTACTTAAGAAGTTTGTCATTCTAGTTATAATCACACGGAATACAAATTATGGAGATAGCTTATTATGTGTAAAGATCAACATTGTTATTAAAAAACACATTCCTAGCTACCCTTTCAATGTTGTTTAAATAAACAATTGATACGTCACGGCTATTATTCTATGTATTTCATGATAGACGACACAACATTATTGGTAATAAAACAGAGAATGAATGAAACCATAACAGAGGATTTCAAACAGGTGCTCAAATTAATGATCTGATATGTTTAAGATTGAAAGTAATCTATGGAATAATGTTTCACATTTACCAATATAGAATAATACAAACACATACGTGTAATGTTGTTAATACTGAGTCGAAGGTGTGAGTTTAATGGTTCTCTAAGAAATATAACAGTAGATGGAAGACCCATTAATTGCCTAGAAACTGAATGTATATATATATATATCATCAAACTATTGCTAATAGACTGCTGTTAGACTTGGGAAGCTTCAGCAGGAATTTTAAAAAAATCCTTTTAAGTTTCTAACCTCTCCAAAAAAATGACTGGCATGCAATAAAAACCAACATGGCCCTTTGCTGGGCCGTCACCGTTTTAACTGGCGCGCGGGCGAGATAAGTTGATTACTTATCGCAATAAGTTGCCGATATATCGGCAATAAGTTTTAACTTATAGGCTCGCGATATCTATGCGTAATTTGTCAGGAGCTGAAACTTATCGCGATAAGTCAGCTTATCGCCGATATATCGACGATATTTTAATCTATGGAAGTTACATGATTGCTTCTTTGTCTAGAATGGGACTTAGCTGAAAATAAGTATCCACTTTTTGTACCCAAACTTTTAGTTGAAAACTTCCCTGAACCATAATAATGGAGAAGGGTTAGTTTTGCAACTTTTTTCTGCAAATCATAGTTTTAAGTTCTACCTCCAGCACAGTATCTATGCTCCATTTTGACATCAATATTGTCCCTAAGTGATATGGAAGCCTAACACTTTCGACATCCATTTGTCCAACCCTGCATAAATTAGTTCTCCAAATCTCTAATCTAGGGTTCATTGTCAACCTGTGTTTGAACCATAGAAACATTGAGAAGGCTGACCAAACACAAAACTCGGCAAAAAATCGGCAAGATCTCGGCAAGACTCAGCAAAAACCAAGTTTCTGGGCACTCTTACATAGAGTGAGTTTCTGGCTGAGTTGTAAGTTCGGGTTCGAGGACGGATTCAGGTTCGAGAATCCGGTTCATAGATTCGTGAAAAAAAAAATTCCCATTATGATTCGTATGGGTTCGTATGTGTGTCTATATATATATATATATATATATATATATATGATGGTCCCAACCGGTGCTGAAAGGGGAGGGGTGAATCAGCACCCACTAAAACTTAAAAACCAATCTGATGTAATACAACTAAAATTGTTAAACCAAAAAGATTCTATCACAGAAATAGCTATCACAAAATCAAAGCAACAAACAACACCAGATTTATCACGTGGAAACCCAAATCGGGAGAAAACCATGGTGTGAGGAAACCTCACAAATTTTGCACTCTTTTGAAGTGCAGCCTGTTAGGAGCCTTCCCTATTAAAGGATTACAAACGCACTATTAAATGTGACTCAATTAATGGATTTAAGAAATAAGGCATGTTAAAGTCTGCCTTGTTAGAGGACTTAAAACATCTACACATATGTCACACGGTTAAGAGATTTAATACAAGGGACCTGTTAATGTCCACCCAAATACTGGGATTTTGCTATTGCAATTGTTAGAGATCAATAGAGGGTTTGATCTTCTTGAAATGGCTTTACTGAACCTGATAAGATCGTTGTGCTTCTAAATTGAGAGTCATCACCAGTCACCATAGGTATGCTCTCCACAGATTGTTGTGCTTCCTTGCACACTTTTCTCTTCTTCTTTTCACCTTTTCGTAGCTTCTCTCAGCATACAGGTTCACTCTTTTTCTTTGGCAGAATGAAGGCAAACAATATTCTTCACAAGCTGAAGAATATATAGTCTTCTTGCCCTCTCCGCTTTTTGCATGTGGGACCTCCACAAAGATCTCCTTCATATCCATCACCCAATTGAGTCTCAGTTCACTGCGGAAACATCAAATGCATACCATGTGCTTTTTCTATTTTATAAAGGAAACAACAAATGCGTGCCGCATACTTTCCTCTACTTGAGATTTCTCCATGTTTTAATGCCATCATCTTCGGCATTATGTAAAGAGCTTGCCTAGCTCTTAACTGCAAACTAACTTCTACCTCCAATTTAATTGCAATTGATTGAATGTTTTCAACAATATGAATTCTAAATGAATTTCTCCAGACTTTTAAAAATAACACCAGCAGCAAATTATCTTACATTTACTTCATTGTTTTACTACATTTGTCAACATGATAATATAGATTATCATAAAATAAATACTAATTAATAACAAATTAACCTTGCACCTTGAAATACAAATGACGTGCAGTACATTCCAAATGCAGCTTGTATGGAAGTTGACGCCAGCAAATAAACTCATTAATTACCCTGCTCATATTCTTAAACCCTTGACGCCACCTAGAAGTTCAGCCTCTACCAACTTACGCAGCCCCTACTTGCAACCATAAAACAGAAGATGTACGGCCCCTCTTAATGTCTATACGGCAGCCTATGTTTTAAATTCGTACGGCCCTCCTTGAAATCTGTACAGCAGCTTCTAAAGATGGTAACAATCACTTTCCAAAAGCAAACAGAATGCAGATCCATTACCATACATTGCACATGAAAATTCGATGAGTTCTCTCCAAAATCTGAAGACCAAACCCGTGAAACCCTTGTTCTTCCTCAAGGAATTTCGATTTCTTTCTCAAACCACTTTCAACTTCACAAATTTGATATCATGACATAAGGTAAAGAAAAGTGCTTTTTCGAATTGTATATATAGTTTTTTTTGGAAAAGCTTCAAATTAACTTTTTTCACTAAAGAGGCTTTTTAAACACAACTTCATTTTATAACATTAAGTTATAAAGTCATAAAGTTATTAAATTAAAATAATTTAATTTAATAACGATAACTTTAAAATAAAAAGCCACTGCAACAAATCTATTTCTGACACCAGAGCCACAAACTTCAACTGCCCTGCCAGAAATAGCCAACTGCCAAGAATAGCCAACTGCTAAAAATAGACTGCTAATCCCGTGCAAACACCCTGCTAATCCTGGCCATACCCAAAATACCACTTACTAAAAATAGTAAGTTGACCAAATGGACCCGAACGAAGAGTAGACTCGGTAATCTGAACCTCCAGAATGGAATCCCAACACTGGCTTCGCCAACTGACCCCCTCTGAACACCTGATTGGCTTGCAAGGGTCGCCAAACAAAGCTAATATCAAAGACTAAAAAACGGAGACATTACACATTAAAACCTTCAATTATGCCTTGCATCGATCTTCTTTATAACACAAAGTCGTTCAGATTTTGTGCAACAAATCCCGGTCAAAGACTCGCACAAGTGTTTGTCGACTGTGATTATCCCCGGTTTATCAGTCTAGATGATATCTTACTGATCAGTTTATATCCTTAGGTAGTGTATAGGTCAAAGCCATCCCCTGTCACTCCTTTCTCTGTCTATACCAGTTTGGTTCCTTGGCTCCGGTTATACATTTTATCAATCATTGTTCTGAATGCTTGATTGTCGGTTGCTCCTTCCTTGGTTATCGGTTGCTCTAATGATCGGCTAGAGCTTTATCAATCACAGAGACAGTACCTCTTCTTGCTCACTATGTGTCACTGGTCTCCTAACCAGTCTCTCTTGTACTTATTATTGTCAACTGTACCTACTTGTTCCTGACTGAACAATGTTTGCATCCCTAAACATCAATGACACCACCTCTTTGACATGTACCGGTTACATCCTTATCGGTTAATGCCAACAATCTCCCCCTTTGGCATTGATGGCAAAACACGCCTTCGCCTTACCGGTCCAGATCCTCCAAGATCCTTTAGCTTCACCGGTCATAATCTCCCCCTTTGACAATAATGCCAAAGGCTAGACAAGTGACTACCTTTTTTTTTTTAAATATGCTCCCCCTTCGAGCAGCAGTACTTTGTCACTAATCCTATTAAGATGAAGGTGAGTCCTCTGTTGAAGCCCAATGGATTGATGACCACCTTTGTCCTTTTACTGAAGATCAAGAAGGGGCACTACCCCTAACTTACCTCTGAGATACTCAAAGGTACTCTTCGGTAACAGCTTTGTGAATATGTCAACAACCTGTTCTTTCATGGGAACATATTCCAATTTCACTTCTTTATTTTGCACCTCCTCTCTCAGATTGTGATACTTTATAGCAATGTGCTTTGTTTTTGAGTGCATGACAAGATTCTTTGATATATTTATTACACTTGTGTTGTCACAGTATATTGCAATCGGCTCAAGTACCTGTTATTGGATTCCTTCCAATATCTGTTTTATCCAGATCAACTATGTGCAATTAATTGTTGCAGCAACATACTCAACTTCTGTTGTGGACTGTGAAATACAGATCTGCTTCTTACTCGTCCATGACACAATCCTCTCTCCAAGAAAGACTGCACCTCCATTTGTGCTCTTTCTGTCATCCATGTTACCAGCCCAATCTGCATCAATGGATACTTTTATCTCGAAACCTCCTTTGTGAGGAAACCATAGACCATATTCCTCAGTACCCTTTAGGTATCTGAAAATTCTCTTCACTGCTATTAAATGTGCCTCTTTTGGGTTAGCAGAGAATTTGGCTACAATGCCTACTGCATGTGCAATATCAAGTCTACTATGCACAACATACTGTAACTTACCAATCATTAACCGATACAATGTCTCATTAACTTCTTTTGCATCATCTTCCTTTGATAACTTGCAGTTGGTTATCATTGGTGTGTGTGCACACCGGTCTAGATTCTTCTAGCCCAAATGATTTAAGAATTTCCTTAACATACTTGGACTGAGAAATAAAAATACCTTCTTTTATATGATGGACTTGCAATCCAATGAAGAGTTTTATAGCTCCAATCATGGACATTTCAAATTCTTTCTTCATCTCCTCAGCGAAGTCTTTACTCATTTTGTCATCTCCTCCAAAGATGATATCATCCACAAATAATTATGCAATCAAGTTCCCTTCTTTACTAGTCTTGAGATACATATTGTTGTTATCTCCTATTCTTGTGAATCCTATGGTCGGGAGGTATGAATGTAACCTTTCATACCAAGCCCTTGGGACTTGTTTCAGCTCATAGAGTGCCTTCTTCAATTTACAGACCATACCACTTTTCTCTGTGGATGAGAAGTCTTCTGGCTGTTCTATGTATACTTCCTCCTCCAATATACCATTCAAAAATGCAGACTTTACATCCATATAGCATACTTTGAACCTCTTATGAGCAGCATAAGCAAGTAGGATTCTTAGTCCTTCTAGTCTTGCCACAAGTGCAAAGGTTTCTCCATAATCTAGTCTTGCCTTCTGTGCATATCCTTTGCAGACTATCCTTGTCTTGTTCCTTACCACCTTTCCTTCTTCATTTAGCTTGCTTTTGTACACCCACTTGGTCCCAATGACATTCTTGTCCTGTGGTCTGGGAACAAGAGTCCATGTTTCATTCTTCCCAATTTGCTCACGCTCTTCTTCCATCGCCATGACCCAGTTATCATCCTCCAGAGCTTCTCTAGTAGTTTTGGGCTCTATACTGGAAAGTAAGCAAATACTTTCTCTAGATTTTCTCCCGGTCAGAATATTAGCATGTTTGTCACCAATAATGTTATCAGTGGAGTGATATGTGACGTACCTTGGCAGAACTGGTTGGAGGTCCCAGTCTTCATTTTCCGGTTGAGCAACATTTCCAGCGAGGTCATGAACAATCTCCTATTCATCATCCTCAGTTGGTCTTATATTCTGATCCCTTTCTGGCTCAAGCACATTACCCTGCTCCAAGGGTTTGTTTACATGTTTATATTCCAAATGATTATCAGCATCATGATCCTGGTGAATGTTTGATTCATCATGACTGTTATTTTCCCTCGGTTCTAAATATTCATCTATCTTTACATTGACACTTTCCACTATTTTTCCTATCCTCTTATTCAAACACCGGTAGGCTTTACTTTTGGTAGAGTAACCCAAAAATATGCCTACATCACTCTTTGGCTCAAACTTTCCAGAGTACACATCTCTTTTGATGTAACAGTTGCTTCTAATTTAACTCTGAAATAGCTTACACTTGGGGTATAAACCAAACCACAACTCGTAGGGAGTCTTACTGGTTCCTTTCTTAACTTGAACCCGGTTCAGTGTATACACAACAGTGCTAATTGTTTCTCTCCAGAAGTGATGGGGAAGATCCTTCTCAATCATCAGAGTTCTAGCACAATCAATTAGAGTCTTGTTTCTTCTTTCAGCGACTCCATTTTGTTGCATGGTTCTTGGTGTAGACATCTGCCTTTTTATCCCCTGTTCCTCACAGTAGTGAGTGAACTCTTGATAGGTGTACTCACCTCCTCTATCTGACCTCAGACATTTCAAACTTTTACCGGTCTCCTTCTCCACTCGAGCCTTATAGATTTTGAACATGTGAAAGGCTTCTGATTTTTCCTTAAGGAAGAGTGTCCACATCATCCTTGAGAAATCATCTACAAAGAGCATGAAGTACTTGTCTCCATAGTAGCTCTTCGTCCTCATAGGTCCACACAAGTCTATGTGAACAAGATCCGGCACCTTTTTAGCAGAAAAAGACTTACTACTGAAGTTTGTTCCTATCAGTTTGCCTAACTGACATTCTTTACACACACCCCTGTCAGGCTTTGTAATCTCAAGAAGCCCTCTAGCTGACTTCTTCTTACTTTTTAACAATAGTATCAAAGTTTATGTGGCAGAGCCTCTTATGCCACAACCAACTATTGTCCTCTTTTGTTATGAGACAGATTTTCTATCTCCCCTTTTTCCGTAGCTATGAGGCAAGCCCCCTCAGTTGGGTTTAGGTAGAACAGATTCCCTTTACTCTGTCTATCGGTGGCAACATGAGCTCCAGATTGATTCTTGACAATATAAGAACCTTCCCAAACTCCAACTATCATTTGTTGTTTAATTGAGCCACACTCATTAGATTGTACATGAGTCCTTCCACCTAGTACACATCTTCGCATACAGCTTCATTGCCAAGTGTATTGAGCCTTTGCCTCTGATAGCACAAAGAGCATTGGTAGAACAAATTCCCTTTACTCTGTCTACCGGTGGCAACATGAGCTCCAGATTGATTCTCGACAATACAAGAACCTTCCCAAACTCCAACATGTATCCTTTGTTGTTTAATTGAGCCACACTTATTAGATTGTACATGAGTCCTTCCACCCAGTACACATCTTCGCATACAGCTTCATTGCCAAGTGTATTGAGCCTTTGCCTCTGATAGCACAGAGAGCATTGTTACCAAAAGTCACTGATCCACCATCATTAAGCTTCAGGCTGATGAACTTGTTCTTGTCACCAGTCATGTGGTGAGTGCATCCACAATCAATGATCCAGTCATCACATTGATGAGATCTTGAGATAAGTGTTATTTCACTTATCACTGTACTTTCTTCTTTTATTGCAACAAAGGCAATTTCTTCATCTCCTGATTCTTCAGATTCATTGTCTGTGACACTTCCTCAGCAAGGTAGCACTCATTTCCTTTGTTCTTGAATCGGTTAGACTTCTCTTTATTTTCATTATCTAGACATCTTGTAGCAATGTGTCCTATCTTGTTGAAAGAAAAGCACTTTAATGGAAGTTTCCCTTTGTACTTCCCTTTTCCTCTTGGAAATCTTCTTGCGATGAGCGCTTCAAACTCATCCTGCTCTAGTTCATCCTCAGGTCATCATATTTGCCTCTGAGGCTTTCTACCTTTGCTCTTTGAGCATGTGGGTCACCTCCATACACAATTTGTAGCTTAGCCCACATTTTGCAAGCAGTAGTCAAATTTTCAATCTCTGCATATACATGATCAAGTAGCGTACTTGCTATCATATCCATTGCAGCTATGTGTTCTCTACTAATCTTTTGTTGATCAGGTATCAAAGTACCGGTGGGTTCAGTGTAATCATTGATTACATGAGTCCAGTATTGATCTCTGGTGGTTTTCATGTACAGCTTCATTCTGCTGCACCATAAGGTGAAGTTTTCCTTAAAAAACTAGGGTCCTTCCTTTCTCATCATTAGATCTTTTCCCTGTTGCGGTTAAGCAGCTTAGAAAAGGAACTTGGCTCTAATACCAATTGATGGTCCCAACTGGTGCTAAGAGGGGAGGGGTGAATCAGCACCCACTAAAACTTAAAAACCAATCTGATGTAATACAACTAAAACTGTTAAACCAAAAAGATTCTATCACAGAAATAGCTATCACAAAATCAAAGCAACAAACAACACCAGATTTATCACGTGGAAACCCAAATTGGGAGAAAACCACGGTGTGAAGAAACTTCACATATTTTGCACTCTTCTGAAATGCGCCCTGTTAGGAGTCTTCCCTATTAAAGGATTACAAACGCATTGTTAGATACGACCTGGTTAAGGGATTTAAGAAATAAGGCATGTTAAAGCCTGCCTTGTTAGAGGACTTAAAACATCTACACAGATGTTACCCGGTTAAGGGATTTAATACAAGGGACCTGTTAATGTCCACCCAAATACTGGGATTTTGCTATTGCAATTGTCAGAGAGCAATAGAGGGTTTGATCTTCTTGAAATGGCTTTACTGAGCCTGATAAGATCGTTGTGCTTCTCAATTGAGAGTCATCACCAGTCACCACAGGTATGCTCTTCCTTGCACACTCTTCTCTTCTTCTTTTCACCTTTTCGTAGCTTCTCTCAGCGTATAGCTTCACTCTTTTTCTTTGGCAGAATGAAGGCAAACAATATTCTTCACAGGCTGAAGAATATATAGTCTTCTTGCCCTTTCCTCTTTTTGCATGCGCGACCTCCAGAAAGATCTCCTTCGAATCCATCACCTAGTTGAGTCTCATTTCACTGCGGAAACATCAGATGCATGCCATGTGCTTTTTTTGTTTTATAAAGGAAACGACAGATGCGTGTTGCATACTTTCCTTTACTTGAGATTTCATGTTTTAATGCCATTATCTTCGGCATTAAAACCTTCAATTACGCCTTGCACAGATCTTCTTTATAACACAAAGTCGTCTGGATTTTATGCAACAAATCCCAGTCAAAGAGTCACACAAGTGTTTGTCAACTGTGATTATCCCCGGTTCATCAATCTCGATGATATCTTACTGCTCAATTTATATCCTTAGGTAGTGTACAGGTCAAAGCCATCATCTGTCACTCCTCCTTTCTCTGTCTATACCGGTTTGGTTCCTTGGCTCCGGTTATACATTTTATCGGTCACTGTTCTGAATGCTTGATTATCGGTTGCTCCTTCCTTGGTTACCGGTTGCTTTAATGATCGGTTAGAGCTTTATCAGTCACAAAGACAGTACCTCTTCTTGCTCACTGTGTCACCAGTCTCCTAACCTATCTCTCTTGTACTTATTATTGTCAACTGTACCTGCTTCTTCCTGACTGAACAATGTTTGCATCCCTAAACACCAATGACAACACCTCTTTGCCATGTACCAATTACTTCCTTACCAGTTAATGCCAACAATATATGCATTATATATACAAAAAAATAAGAGAAATATACATAATTGTAAAACTAAATCATTTCATAGTATGAATCTATGATGCTTGATCATTGATCAATGCCAAATGTCAAAATCTTCATAACTAGGTCTTAGGTAGTCTTTGTTCGTGACTGTTTTCAAGTCCCTAGGTCCGGCAAATGAGGTTTGAGTGATTTTGGTCTGTTGGGAAGTCATGTCTGTCTGGGATTTGGGCGAGAGCTAAGCTAAGTTTGTCATAGAGATGGGGTCGAAACCAAGTGATTTGTGATAAAACAAGTTAAAACCCTTTGAGAATCCTTTTGCCAGCTTCAGTTTGACCTTAGAAAGCCATGATGGATTGTGGTAGGTAACCCTGCTAAAGGCTTGCTAAATCCTAAAATTTGGCTAAGTCTAGAATTTTTCGAAAACCCCCAAAATGTAGAATTTGCATCTTAACTCCTATGAAGCTAGAACCTATCTCAAACATCCTGGAATTATTTATACAAATATAACTTAAAGTATAAGAAATTACTTATACTTAAATATTATATTTGTATAAATCCTCCCGCCCCTGAACTTTTTAAGTTGCCTAGCCAAGGGTCCCTGGGGTTCCGAGCAGGATCCTCGAGGGTCCACGTTGGATCCCCCCGAGTCCGTGCTGGATCTGAGCAGGGTCCAAATCTGGATATATGGGTCCATCAGGATACACGAACCTACGGATCCTGATGGACCCACATGTCCAGATCCGGACTTGCCCGATTTGAGGGTCCAGGGTCCGAATCTGGTAACGTAGGTTTCTGGTGAGCCCTAGGCCCCTAGTACTTGGACAAAGTAATCCAGCTCGAAACTTTCCATGTCCTAGTGAATCTAGAAACTATGGTCTAAGCCCTAGGTTAAAAAATTGGCATAAGGGTGCTAGAATTGACTGTTCTTACCTACTGATTTGTATTTTCATTATGAATTGAATTTTCTCCTTTAATATTGTTGACACCTTGATGTGCATTATTGCCTCCATTATTTGCACCCACAACGTTATTTTTGTTACTATTCATACCCAATTGACAAGCCATAAGTTATGCCAATTGTCGAAGATGTTAATTTGTCTCCTTTGCTCTAATGCTCTATAGCCTGTTGTCCTCAAAGAAGCGCATCCATCATGTTCAAAAAAAAATTCTCCCTTGGATCTCTATCACCCATATTTCCTGTTAAGTGTGATTCCACTGCTCTCTGTTCTTCTACAACCAAATTAAGAAAAGACTTGTTTCTACAAGTGTTGTAGTGATGTGTATATGGCCAATGCTTTGATAACTCTATAACATACACCCTTGGTTTTTTTTTTGTTTTTGATGTGTCTGATAGAAGAGGGTGGAATTGTAGAAGTGGCATAACGATGTATAGATTTGCTGCACAAAATAAACAAAGGAAATAACTTGCCAATACAATATTTTAAATGCTCGCAAACAGCTATAATATGAAAGCACAATGCAGTAGAAAAACTAGAGATACCCAGAAGATTAAATCTCATAATAACCAAATATTCAACATAACCATTTTCTGAACACATAAAATATTGAACAATGACAGCACAGCTAGCAAACTGGTGTCCAAAAACCCTAGGTGCCACCCTCAAAACACCACCAAAGGGGACATCCTGATGAACTTATTTGACAAGGTTTGAATGTCACAATTATGCCAAATAATCACTCCAAACCCTAGTCACTCCACTCTAGAAGTCTCATGCCCTCCAAGCAGTTGTTACGAGCAGCAAGAATGCTAAAGCCAGCCACAAGGAAGGTAAATCTGCTCAATAAATTTCTAAATGCCCTTCCAATCTGCTCAACACAACTCTCTTGAATCTATCGTGCGATCTCTAAGAAGCAAAATAAACATATCAATTAACCATGAAGTCCAGTTGTGATTCCTATATGAAATCACCGAGTAGTCTTCCAAATTGGGTCTTTCACCAATGTAGAAGATGCTCTCTCCAAGGGTTTTCCTCCTTGCAAAGCCATAGGATGAGCAAGTTCAACCATCAAGAAAAACCTCCAAAATATCTATTCCAAATTTCCAAGCATAACAAAATGAGCTCCAAAAATTATTTTTCTAGGCCCTCCAAAAGCCACACCCAGTTAGGGATATTTTTTTATTTGATTCAAAATCCTTGTGTCTCCCAAAAAACCCAGTCCCATAAAGTCCATTTATATAATATTTAACACTTAGTACCTTTCTAATTTAACTTTGCATGCCAGATAGTCAATATTTAAATAATCGATAAAGTTAAATATTTATTTTAACTTTATAGTTTATCATTATTTAAATTAAAGCACTTCCTGCAGTCTAAACTAAATAAAGCACTGCACTATATCAAATATTGAGATATCAATATCAACTACATCCATCAACAAATCTGTCATGTTGTAAATCACACACGCCCCATTGCAAATGGAGACCCCCTCTCTTTTTTGCTTGGCATAAGAAAATCTTTTGGTCCCAATCTAGCAAAGCATACCTAATTTACATATGAGACCCCCTTTAATGAAACAAGGGAACTTTTTGCTTGCACTCATATATTGTTCCAAATTGTACGTTGATTTTGAACTTGTGAGAAAGCTGGTGAGAATATTAGGGCATCGGTAGTAGCTGAAGCGTGTGCAAACATGTTGACTATAAAATCAGGTGTGGTTTTACAAAGTGCTATAAGGAAGACAGCAATGCTTCTAAGAACATCAAAGGATACAAAGCATATGATTCAAAGTTCAAACATTACTTTAAATGCGGTTCAATCACTAACCAAGATGTAGAATTTTGAGAACTTTGAAACCCCTTAAAAACACACTACATATATGATAGCTATATCATGTGAAAAACATGGAGGATATGTGGGTAATTGAAGCGGACCTTCTCATGGCTTTTGAATCTCTTTATAAGACCATGGGCCCTCTTAAGTCCCATTCCCTGCAGAGACTGCAGATAATCGCAACCACTCAGGATGCACATCTCAAGAACCATTTCCTTTGTAAAACTGGTAAAGCTCAAGTCCTTGTTTCTTGCAAGCTCTGCATATTGAAATTCAACACCATTGCCATATTTGTCCATTTTGAAAATAATCTGCTTACAAGCATCCATGTTTTGAAGCATAAGAGAACATAATGTACAGCAATAATATTTTAGTCAGACACAAAATCTAGATATAGATTGAAAATGCTTGATGCACCATAATAAAGCACAAAATTAGCTTTCACAGAAGAAAAAACTGAAAACTATAATCTCACCCTCAGACAGCCAAATGGAATTAGGTCAGAGTCTTCTGTAATCACTGCCTCTACATGCCTTTTGATGGATAAATATGTCATTTGAGCATCTGCCTCGTAAGGGGCAACAATATAATCAACATTCTCCTGCCGTAAAACCTTTTGACAAAAAACATTAAAGCTGAAAAATAGTAAGTAATAATATAATCAGTTCAATTTCAACAAACATCACTAAGGTGTTCCACATACAATAAAGGCAACAGTTTTTTTATCTCCACCTGCATCATGCAATTAATAAATTCCCACACAATGGAAAGGACATCAACCTATGGCAAGAAATAGAATTGCCCACTGTGAACATGATTTGCCTACCTGGATGAGTTGAAAAGCTATTAAGGGTGATATGTCTACAGCTTTTTGGTAGCACTCATAAGCTGCAGCATCATTGCCACATGACTCATGTTCAATCGCACGTTCCAAATTCTCCTTCCTTACCCTGCAAAAATAATGGCCTAATAAGTTCATTAACTTTTTGTTCCGGACAGCTTCTTCATTAGTAGATGCATAGAATTATATAGTACATATTCAAAAAGGAAATAAACTACAAAATTACTAGAGAATACTCAAATACTAAATAAAAAACTTTTCTGAAGATCAAAGAAACCCGAAGTATTTTACCTTTAAAGAGGATACACACTAAGCATTCAATCAATAGGACAAGGAATAAAATTTTGAATTTGTCAAGAAGCCAAATTTTTAGCATTCATAAACATATAATCATTCTTAATAAGCGCATAAATATTACTGTAGATTTTTATCAGATTCAATCAAGCTTCATCAAAATAGAGGATGAACAAATTAAATTGTTATGAACAAATAAAAGGCGACAATGAAAAGTGTGACTCAATCCTTATGACAGGTGGTGACCCCTCCACGAATAAAGTATAAAGGAGGATTCATTCCAAGCATTGAAAGGGAAAGAGTCTGCAATTAAAGAACTGATAAAGGCACGTTGAACAGCTATGAGGGCACCCTACCACACTGTGAGAGGGAGAACTGCAAGGGCACCCTATTGCAAGTACCTTTCCAACTCCTACGTCGGGGGACTATTGGTGAATGATAGATAACTCCAACCATAGGACTATATGGAGAACCACTGTCTTAGGGCACCCTACCGTGCCTCCTTACTACACATCTTATATAATTGGAATTAACATACAATTTAAGTGTTGCATAATAATAAAGATGTTTCTCTTTAGTCTAACCCTTGACTTATTTATGAGTAATGTTTACATTGTGATCTAATACTCATATATATATAGACACACACACGCGTATGTAGGCATTTGTATTCATGTGGTGAATGCAGGATTGAAGTCACAGATCACATAATTAACAAAACCATTTAATTGGTAAACCCTAACCCCAATTTGTTGCAATTGTAATTTAGGGCAAAATAGGAAGGGGATATCACAAGTTGCATAGATAAGAAAGGTTCGAATATTATTTTCATAGGTTGTTTGCTTTGAGTCAGAACACAAGTTCTTACTTTTCTTGAGGACAAAAACCCTCTTAGAATACCAATTTTGGGGATGAATATCCTCCTAATTGGAAAGAGTGATTTCATCCTAACACCACAACTGTGCTACAAAGTTGAGTTTGATTTCTAGTTGTTTCAATGGAAATTTTTATTGACATGCATGTTTTTTGACATGCAAGTATTTATGATGCAGATTTAATGAGTTTGTGGGCTTGTGAAGTAACTGAAAGAGATTTCTTCTTGAAACCAAGCAAAAATATGGTGACGATTGGTGATTTCTAAGAGTTTTTATATGACATTTGTACCTATTCTATCAGCAACATTAACACTGTATTGCAGATCTACAATTAATTTGAGTACTACCCCAATCTGATGTGCATTGGTTTTTTAGCAATGTAGATGCTCCCACTTGTTAGGGAGTTGGCGTTTGATGTTATTGGAGATTTTTATTGGTGTTGTACTTGCTTTCTATCTTTATATCAAACATGTACATGTCAAAAAAAATTTGAACAGATAATATTGTCCAATTATAGTGTGTTGACATGCTGGTTGAGGTAGTTTGGAGTGCCTTATTAGCTTTTATTTCAGCTTTGGTTGAGTTGCCTTAAATTTGGGGTTATTGGATCAGCTTACAATGGTGTTTGCAAAGTGTTTTCAAATTATATCAATCTGATTTTGGACAGTACAGAGTTGTAACAGCGCTTTCCAACTTCTTACTTCTTACTTCTTACTTCAATATCATACTTCAGCTAGGTTGGCGGGTACACATTTGGGATATGATATTCCTTGATCATTTTGAGCCTTGCAAACTAAGGCTGGAGTCTCATGGAAGGGGGCTTCCTAAGAAATAGAGCTGGAGCTGCTTGCTATTTTTATGAGTATTTTAAAGCTAGTGATCCCATGAAATTTGTAGTCTAGTTCAGCTTAAAAATTTAAGTTCCGAAATTTAAGAAAGCTAGTGATCTCATGAATACAATAAATTTGTCTTTCATACTTTGTGCATAAAAAAATAAGTAAAAAAATCATTATCCCTCCAAAATAATTTTTTTTAAATACGAAATTAAATGTTTGACAAGTGGCAAAAAGCATTCCTAAGCTGGTGGAACAATTTCTAGCCCCACCCCTTTTTCACCCACTTAAATATGCAACTCTAAAAGGTTGGAGCCCCTATTTTGAAGGAGAAGATTCCAAATAATCTCGTAGCCAAACAATTTTTTGTTCATGGGACTACCCTCTTCCTTAAAAATAGAGCTTAAGCCCCCCTCATGGGACCCCTGCCCTATTTATGTTATTGCAGCGGACTGATTTTATAATCAGAACTTTATATCGGCAGTGTACTTCATGTAATGTTATTTTATAATGCATATTATGATAATCTTGTCAACCCTGGATGGTAGTGCTACCAAAGGTACATATTTGTATGCATCCATATCTATTTTGTAAGCTTTGGATAATTTAGCCACTGACGGGTTAAAATTTGCATTCAATTCATATTGTAAGATTGGACGTTTTCCAACAATCCCTATACCATATCATTCAGCTCATTTTGACATTGAACAAAAAAAAACTGGCATTATCGACCATTTTGGTCTAAGTCAAGCTTAGACATTTTGCCAATGGTTTGCATTGCATTCACGCAATCAGCTGAAGAGGTGTTGACAAGGTTGGCTGTACTGCCAATATGTCATTTTACATAGTCTGCATAAAAAGTGTTGATTAGGCCAACAGAACAACCTACATATTCCAATAAGCTTGAAGCCATACCATTCCATAATTGCATTCATTAATCAAATTAAAGCGGAAACCTTAATTCAAGTCAAGCATCACATTTACTGAAGCAAAAACAAAGAACTTTGAATGAAATATGTACAACTTTGCACAAAAATATACAAACAAAATAAGATATATGAATTCCCATAAAGCACTCAACCAATCAAACAATGCACCTTGCACGCTTAGTTTCTTGTTCAGCTTTCATTGGAAGAAACCCTCCATCAAAAACAAGAATAGGTTTCACACCATGATGACGCAAAAGATTTACCCTATGCATACAATATTCAATGTGCCTGCAACAAATAATATTAAACAACATTAAAACTGTTTTAAATATCAGGAAATATAATAAGCATCATCAAACAACATAAATGCGTCAATCAAAGAAATAACAATCTACTATCTCAACCAATTAGCTAGGAGCAACAGAAAAAGAATCTACTTCTTGCAAGTAACAACAGAAAAAAAAAATATAGCTAGCACATGGACCTTTCCCTCTAATGTTCCAACAATGGTTTATAAAGCATCAATCGGATTTATAGGCCTAATAAACCAGCAATTCTATTTAGACTTATAAGAGAATGATAGTTTCACCATTCACATATATAAGAACCAAAAATCTAAAACAATGTTGCTACACTTGTTTACTTATGGTGCAAAGTTAACAATTTCTTTGTTTAGTTTTACAATTTACTTATCCACAATTTAAAACTGTAATGTCCCCTCTTTGCAATTGATCAAATGGTTAATCCATTAGCCTATTTCTGAGTCCCGTTAGACTAAGGGTGTAGGTTAAGGGACTCTATGCCCTTGTTGAGTTCGTGCAAGAGTTTTCAAAGTTTTCCAGCAAGGTTTCTATTTTTAACAAGAAGCTATTTTGGGTACTTACTATTTATAGTAAGTCAGTTAGCCACTGGCTCTTTAGCAATGCAGAGTTTCTATTTATATCTTTCGTGAGTAAAAAGGTTTCGAAGAAATATTTGATTAATTGGCCTTATTAATCTTTTAAAATGTTGTTTTTAAAATTCTCGAAAAAGACCCCGTGTCCTAGTCAAATAACGTTGTTTTAAAAAGGGTGCCAATGTATTTCATTGACATGAGGCTAATATTATGCTTTTGAAAGTGGGTGCCTAATGTTAAAGGCAAAAACTGTTTTAAAGATGTAATGTTAAACTGCAAATGATGGTGGACACCTATAAAGGGAGATATTGGGAGTAAAAATAAAATTAAAAAGAAACCTAAAAGGGGCGTGAGATTTTGGAGGGAAAAGGGTTTTCAAACTTATGTTGCCCTCATCCTCTTATTTCTTCTTTAAAGGAACATTTTTCTCTCATTTGATCATCTTGTTTTTGGCTACATAACAAAGTGCTGCTAGAGTGTTTCCAGGAACAAAAACCCTTAGCTAGGAAACTAGTTTCGTTGGTGAAAGACACACTCAAGCTGGTTATTGTAGAAGATCAAAGCTTTGAGTTTTTTGTGTGTATTTTGGCATGTGAAGATGACGATTTTCAGCATGTTTTTATATGGGGTTTTAGTTTGCTGCTTGGTATGCGTGGTTTTCAGAGTTTTAGTGCTTGTTGTTCATTTTGGAGTGAGTTGGGGTGTGTTTGGCTTTAATTTCACTGTGTTGGAAGTTATTATCAGATTTTTGAGTGTGTTTATTCAAGGTGGCCTAAGTAATTTTTAGCTCATAGCTCTTGGAGGAAGACTCCTGGCTTCTAGGTGTTGTTTCAAACTTCTTCCCTAACTTGGGCGACTCATTGTGATATGTCATTTTCTATGTTTAATGGAGAAATTAATTTAAAATGCTAAATTGCCCCTTAGCCTGGATGCCACCGCCTTTGCTAGCACATGGAAGTTTTGAGGGACAAAATCTGCATTTATTGTTGTTTGTGTTAGCAATTTAAGTTGTCATTAGTGTAAATTCACAAACACCATGCACTGGTAAAAGCTCACCGGTCACTCACATTACTCAGAAGACACCGGTAGACTAGAAATAGAGTGTATGCACCGGTAGATAAAGAACAAGGAATACACCGGTAACATGCCTAGGCAATGAGGTAAGTTTCAAATCAGACTTCAAAAGATAACCAGGCAATGAGGCTTGACCTGTCTCCTTCTCTCCTTCTTTACATTTCTAGATTGTAATTGTTCTTCATTTCTCTGCATTTGATTCTTCATTCAATTCATAGAATTGAAAATGCATGCATGCATCAATACTTAAAGCCACGGGGTGTGTGGTTTATCATTTGCAACTTTGAAATGTACTTTTATATGTTTTTATAGCAACCACTGCTTGTGTGGCAAACTGTAAATTGTACTTTCATTTTCTGAAATGTAAGCAATTGTTTTCTATTTACTGTTAAGCTCAAAATCTGAAACAAATGTTTTCTTAAGTTTGCTGTTTTAATGTTTGCAATTCTGTAGCTGAACATAAACTTTCTTTCTCTGAATTTTACAACATTCTGGAATTTAAAACAGCAACCTTAGCAAGTCTACACTTTAATGCAAAACACTTAGTCAAATTATCAATTTAGTGCAAATAAAATGATAACATTTTCTGGCGACCTCTCAAGGGTGTTTGCCTGCTAAACAGAATGAACCAGTTGCCTTATGCAATCCATTGGGCACAGAGTATAGAACCTTGATAAACTGAACCTTCCCAACTCTAGAAAACCTCAAAAAATGCTGAAAACTTAAACATACCACACAACTGGAAAACTAAAACTGAAAATGAAACTAAATACCTCATGCTAACTGCTTGGGAATTTGTGCCTGAGCTGCGCTTAGCACCATTATATGTCCGTTTTATCAATTCTATAATATGATGATGTTGATGACAGCTATCATTGATTTGCAAACAGTTTGCATAAGGTAGAAAACAAATTTGAGTGAATTTTCTAGATTGTGCACTTTCTCCTTAAAAATTGCCTTCTCTTCTGGAATCTACAAGTTGTATTGAAAAGGTCATGGATGACCTATTTTGGAATGTGGCTGTTAATCCTGATTTGAAACTTTGGAATATCCATTGTTTCCCTTTAGGATTGATATATACTTTCCTGAACAGTTCTGCCACGAACTTGTACAACTTACAGCTTTCAGAAGATTACTATCATGTGCTGAAAGCACTTATTGGAAATCAAAACAAAGCAAATGAACCTGCTGCTGTAGCATATTAGAAAAATAATTGGTATCCCATCATGTAGAGTCTTGAGTTATACTCGGCTCTATTATGATGGGCGCTCACTTATGAGGAATGATCTGCTACAGCAACATGTTCATTTTCTGCAACTAACAACTAACTGCAACTAATTGAAAACAAACTATCTATGTGCAAAGGCACTTATTCTGGTTCAACTCACCTCAAAAACAACGTTTGAGATGGATCCCATTAACTGGGATTGGCAATTCTTCTCCTTCCATAGTTGAGAGCTGAAAAGCATTGTGAGCCAAGCATCTTGTAATCACAAACGGACCATTCCAAATGGCATCAAACTTCGAATGCTTGCCAGGTCTGCTCTTCAACTCGTCCCATTTAAGCACTAAATCACCTTCTTCTAAGACTCTTGCGACAGCTTTTCTGTCAAATGTCTTCTTCATTTGATCATTATGTTTTGTCAACTTCTGAAAAGATCTATTTCTTGATTCCTCCAACTCAATCAATTCAGCTAATCTTACCTCCATTGGTTGCTGGTCCAGCAAGTCTAATTCCTTACTCAGGCTCAAACTTGGCAACTCAATTGAAATTGGCAATCTTGCCTCTTTGCCATAAACCAAAACATATGGTGAATTACCTGTTGAACGTTTTGGGGTGATTCTATCAGCCCATAAGGCTTGTTTCAGCTTGTTGTTCCATTCTCGCTGATTATCTTCAATAGTCCTCTTAATGATGCGAATCAGATTTTTGTTTGTTGATTCAGCTTGTCCATTACCCTGTGGGTAATAATTGGACGAGGTATTCAGATATACATTATTCTTTACAGCCCAATCTGAAATTCTTGTTCCTAAAAATGCCAAAGCATTATCAGAAACAATAGATTCAGGTGCTCCAAACCTGGCAATCAGATCTTCATAAAAATTTAAAATTGAAGTCTCATTGGCCTCTTTCAAAGCAACCGCTTCAGTCCACTTGGTAAAATAATCTGTTGCTGTCAATATGTACTTGTGACCTGAACTTGACATTGGGTTTATAGGACCAATAAAATTTAAACCCCATTTAGCAAAAGGTTGTTCAATCTGAATTGGACTGAGAGGTAGAGCTGCTAACCTTTGCTTGTTTGAGAAAACAGCACATTTTAAACATTTCCTTACCCAAATGAAAGCATCCTTGTATAGATCTCGCCAAAAATATCCAGCCTTCAAAATCTTTAACGCTGTTGTTCTTGCTGCAAAATGTCCACCTGATGGTCCATTATGGAATTCCTGTAACACTTTGTCAGTTTGATCACCGGTAATACATCTCAACAATATGCCATTAAGATCCCTTCTATATAACACGTTATTTAATAAGCAATATGGAATGGACTATAATCTATAATATCTTCTTTTGGATCTATCCAAACTTTCAGGACAGCATCCTGTTTGCAGAAAATCAACCATTTCCTTCACCCAATCATTCTGTAAATCTGGAACAGCAAACTGATTTTGGTCTTGTAAGGCTAGAATTACCTCAGAATCATCATTTATAATGTTATCCCCATTACCAGCCAGCTGTTCACATAAACCTTTGCCTCTTACCAGTTTTGTGACCTTGATGTCAATATCATATTCCATTGCTTTCGTGATCCAACCTGCTCTTTTTGTATTGAAATCCTTGTTCAATAAAAATTCTTTAACAGCATGATGAGCAACCATCAGTTTTATCTTATTATTAGAAAGCATGTGCCTGAATTTTTTAAGACTTCTAATCACAGCAAGGACATGCTTCTCTACAAAAGAATAATGCAGTTCGTAATCTTTTAAACCTTGGCTGAAAAATGCTATTGGCTGCTCATATCCTGAATCATTCTTTTGTACTAACATGGCAGCAATACTGTCTACATTTCCATATGCATAAAGAATGAAATCTTTAGAAAAATCTGGATTTAACAAAGTAGGAGCAGCAGCAAGGGCTTCTTTAATCATTTCAAAGCTAAGTTTACCTTCCTTGGTCCACTTGAAAGCAATATTTTTCTTAAGCATAGCTGTAAGTGGCATTAGTAATTCTGCGATATCAGGGATGAATCTCCTAATGAAATTAATTCTCCCTAAAAAGCTTTTAAGTCCCTTTTTATGGGCTGGAAGTGGCAGGGCTAAAATAGCACTCACCCTTTCAGGTTCAATGGTTATTCCATCTTTTGAAACAATAAACCCTAATAGCTTACCTTCATGAACAGCGAATATGCTCTTCTTAGGATTCAAGGAAATTCCGTATTCTCTGCATCTCTCAAAGATTATCCTTGAATGCTTAAAGTGATCTGCTGAATTCTTTGAAAAAACAGTGATGTCATCTAAATAAACCAACACAAACGTGTACATCAGATTAATAAAAGCTTTGTCCATAGCCTTTTGGAACATAGCACCAGCATTTGACAAACCAAATGGCATCTTTTGATAAGCCATTGTTCCCCATTTAGTTGTAAAAGTTGTTTTGAACCTATCTTCTTCTTTAACCAAGATCTGGTTGTAACCAGAAAAGCCATCTAGTAATGAAAAACGTTCAGAACCTGAGACCACCTGCAAAATCTGTTCCATAGAAGGCAAAAGATGCCTATCCTTCAATGATGCCCTATTTAAATCACGGAAATCTACACAAAGTCTAATTTCCCCATTCTTTTTTCTAACAGGAACTAGATTTGAAACCCATGATGTATGCTTGATTGGAAAAATAATATTACTTTCAATCAATTTGTTCAACTCTTTAATCATTAAGGGTTCAAGCTTAGAATTTACCGGTCTTTGCTTTTGTCTAACCGGTTTAGCTCCCGGTTCTAATTCAATTGTGTGCTGACAAATATTGGGATCAAATCCCTTCAAATCTGAATAATTCCAAGCAATTATGTCATGAAATTCATTACATAAATTGATAAAAGTCTGTTGTTCCTCAGATGTACATACCTTGCCAAGTTTAAGTACCTTATCCTGTGAAATAGCAATCTCTTCATAATGCTCTTCTTTGATTTGTAAGCTGGATTTGTCTTTGTTAAACTCATCATTGGTCCCAAACATAGATTCCAAAGTAACGAGACCCTTAGGCATCTTATTAGTCCTTAGCTGTATAATTTGATCATCATACTGATCTTGCAACCTTTGTTGATTTGGCTGAGAAAATTCAGCTTCTTCCCTTAGAAAATTTACAATGTGTTGATCAGATTCAAAAACCTGCCAACTATCTGCATTATTAGGTACAGCAGGTCTAACAATAACCTTAACATGATTCAGCCCTTCATCATTACTGGTTTCTGTTGGAATATCATACTGGGCTCCTACAGCTGCAAGCCTATCAGCGTGTTTGTTTTCATTTCTAGGAATAGACTGCAAATTGAAGGCCTTAAAACCTTCAATCAAGTCCCATACAACATGTCTATAACTTTTTAATAAATCGTTCTTTGTTGTATGAACGTTTCTAACCTGATTTACAATCAATTCAGAATCTCCAAAAACTTGCAAACAGCTCCCTTTTTTAATGCCCATTTTAAACCATTAACAAGAGCTTCATATTCAGCCACGTTATTTGTGCAACTAAATGTAAACCAGAAAGCAGCATAGTACCTTTGATTATCTAGTGAAACCAGCATGCAGCCACTTCCAGCACCAATTTTGCTGCGAGATCCATCAAAAAATAGTTTCCAAACAGCGCCAGCTTGCTGTTCTACATCTGTATTTTTAATAACAGCTGGTGTAAAATCATTAATTTCACGAATAACATAATTTCCCAAGCTAAGTTCTTTAATTTGAGCATCAGAAATTATGACATTTTCAGTAGCCCAAGTATCTAATAAAATGTCAGGAATTTGTTCAACTTGCATTTTTGACTCATGAATAGCATCAATTTCTTCCTGGTCATAAATAACAACTGTTGTACCATTTTCAGTACTAGTAACATGTGGTTCAATGCAAAATTTAGCAATAGGCTCAGAAGGAATAGTCACCTTTGTGCCATATCTAGTACGAAACAACATATGAGACCAATCTGTTGACAAATATCCTCATATTTTAGCAGTAAAATCTCTTGATAAGCAGATAGAAAAATTAGGAGGTAGATCAATAATAAAGACATCCATGGGAACTAAAAAAGTAGGGCAAGCATGCATTGTTAGATCAAGATTCCTAATCACACCAACTGTGTCTACCATTGTACCATCAAGCTGCACAACCCCCTTTTCTATTGGTTCATATTTGAGGCCCAATTGGTCAACAATCTTCTTGGGCATAACTGAACTAGAAGCCCCGGAATCAATCATGCAATTGTGTACTAGATTCTTTCCTATTATGACAGTAATATAGAAAGGTGGAGGTTTAACCAACTTGGGTGTTTGCTGGTTTGAAACCTCGTTCCCAGCCATTAAAACTTTAGGTGCTTGCTGTTTCAAAACATCATCAGATAGTGCAAGAGTTTGCAAAGCTTCCTGTAGCATATCCTTTTGGCCTGGAAGTGCTAAAACTTCCCAAATAGAAACAGGAACATGCGTCTTCTTTAAATGATCTACAATATTAAAACTCTGAGCACTAACCTTTTGCTGCTGTTTTGGAACAGCCGGCTCTTTTGCTGGTTGTAATGGCTGGGAAGGACCATCCTGAGGTTGATTCTGTTGTTGTTTACCTTTTAAAATCTGATGTTGCGGTATATTAGCAGGCTGTTGTACCTTATTAGCTTGTTGTTGTTCAGTTGCAGCCTTTGTTTTGGATCTTGTGCCTGCTGCTACAGACCTCCATACTTGATTCTGATTAGAACTAGTTGCTAAAACAACTTCATCAACATTAAAATTCATTAAAGTTACATCCGGATTACCTTGTTGTTGTACTTGTTGATTTTGAGCATCTCCTTGATCATTAGCTATTTGATTTTGCAAAACATCCTGTCTTCTAGCTTCAAGCGCACAAGGACAATCAAGCTAAAAATGGCTTGCGTTACAAGTATTACACCACTCCTCCTCTTGTGCATAGTTATTCTGAGGAACAACTACCAACTCTTTGGATGTGCTAGGAGTTGCGTAATTATAGGGCTGATTACTCCTTTGGCTATAATTTCTTTGCTGGCCCTGATTTTGACGTTGCTGATTTGAGCCTGATGCCTGATTAAATTGCCTATTTTGTTGATAAGAAACTTGAGGAGGTCTGCTATACTGACCTTGCTGCCTCTTCAAATTTGTAATTTCATTTCCATAAGTTTGCAAGGTTCTCATTATGCTTTCATTTTTATCTTTCAACTCCAAATTCTGCTCTTTTAATTCCCTAAATGGAGCTGTAGCAGCATGCTCCTCTGCTGCAACTTGCATATTAAATGCTGGTAACACTGGTACAGGTGGTACAATTGCTATTGGTGGAACAATAGCTGGCACTACAGGCTGTATTTCTGCAAAATATGGCATAGGAGGTCTAGGAGGTAACTTACCAGCTTGTATCAAACAATTCTCAGCTCTAACAGCAATATCATAAGCATCTGGCAAAGTACGTCCACCCATAGACTGAATCATTACTGAAATATCACCGTTAAAAGCCTTCAAATAAAATAAGAATGCATAATCATCAGAAGGTTTAACAGATGCTGGAATCCTATCCCAAGTTTGCTGGAAACGAAAGTTAAAATCAGAAATATGCTCATTTGGGTGTCTCTTTATGGTAGTCAACTGTTCAACCAGCGAGAGATTATCAGACTTATCTTCAAATTTATTAATTAAAACAGTGCCTAGAGCATCCCATGAAGCAATTGAATTTACAGGCAAACTTCTAAACCAAATTAGTGCTTTTCCCTTTAGAGAAGCTGCTAATAATTTCAATGCTACATCATCATGAGTAACTTGATGTAACCCACAAAGAGTAGCAATATCTTTTATATGCTCAATTGGTGAAATATTACCATCACCATTAAAATATGTCAAACCTTTAAGTGCTGCAGGTGGAATGTCATGATGTGCAGCAATTTCTAGTGGACTGCCAGCATTAAAAGGTACAAATGGCAAATTCAGGGCCATTTGATGAGTTGGTGCTTGCTGCTGAACTGCAGGTATTTGTTGTGTAGAATGAACTACTTTTCTTTGATAAGTTTTCAATCCTGGGGTAGCAATCCCACTTGTGGATGCTACAATAGCTGATTGATCTTTTATAGCTTCTTCAAAAATAGGTAATTCTGATCCTGAATTATCAATAGCACTTAAATCCTCAGGAAAATTGAAATCCTCTACAATTACCTCGTGCTCTTCAGAAATGGCAGCTTGATCTTCAAATATAGGATTTTCAAACAATGAAAAATCAGATTCCCTTTGAAAAGAAGATGATTCTCCCACAGCTTGAGATACTCTATTTCTTCTAGCTAATCTGCTACCTCTTCTGCTAGATGAAAGCTCTTGATAAACAAATCCTTCATTATTTGCTCTTGTAGGTGTCCTCATCAGAATAAATCCGGAATTGCAACTGAATCTGCAATAAACCTTCAAAACGGAGTCGCCAGGTGTTGGAAAAACTGCCTTCTGAAAGGCTGAAATACCGCTGTCTACACCAAAACAGCAATAAGAAACTTGTAAAACAATGAACTGTGAAACAATTCGTGTCCCACCAAGCATGCCAAAAATTGTTGTCAATCAGGATTGCGCCAATAGCTTGATATGGAATCTAGCTGTCCTGTTGAAACATGGAAACGTTCCCATTGATGGGGTTGAGAACAAATCTCCGGATTCTAGGCCAGTTCCTCTTAGGTTTGGAATATCACTTGCACAAATTTATCGTGTATAAAGAAAAGGGGAAAGAAATAACCTAATGAATCCTAAAACTATGAAGGTGATACACCAAATCTGATTTATAACTTGAATTAATGCAGCACAGATTTCAAGAATTAGCTATTGTTCTCAATACCCAGACAATCAAGTAACTGCAAAAGTGTTTCTAAGTAAGGATCTGAAATATTTTGCAAAGATAGGGAAACAATGCTTCACCCAAATCAATGCAAAAATTAGAACACAAACAATAGACCTGCAATTACATGTATCAAGATTCTGAAGTGAAAAGGAATGCAGCTTAGAATGAAGGATAACACAACACCAAAGCATTAAAATTCACAAAATCACACCTCAAAACCAATGGGAAGGAACAGGTATCTCTATTAATCAATGCTGGAACCAATCTCTGTTACAAAAATGCCTTGCAATCCTCTCTCTAGTTTGCAGTATGCAAAACAAGTGAGCCAAAAAGAAGTTCCTCCTAAAAATGAAGAGAAAATAATGTAAAATAGAGTTCTCCAAAACCCTAATCCGTATGCATAAAAAAAACCTCCAAAAAGACAAGTCAAACTATCAGAAAGTGAAGTCAAAGTGCCCCAATAACTGCCTCAAGTGATGCCTGACTGAACTGCCACTCAAATCAAGTCAAACTGTTCCATATCTCCAAAAAATCATGCAACTATGTAAGGGGTCGGATATGAAAGAAAAGTCTGTCAAAACATGAGTAGAACTGCTAGAAATTGTTAGCAAACTGCTCCAAATGATCTCTCAATTGATATCAACTGAACTTGAACTTAAAAGAGAACTCAAGGTGACCTAAACTGTCCCTAATCTGCCTCCAATTTGTCTCAGAACTTAGAAAAACTCCTCCCTTATC
This sequence comes from Chamaecyparis obtusa, assembly GCA_027943335.1. Taxonomy (NCBI): domain Eukaryota; kingdom Viridiplantae; phylum Streptophyta; class Pinopsida; order Cupressales; family Cupressaceae; genus Chamaecyparis; species Chamaecyparis obtusa. The sequence continues at coordinate 63,348 of BSBK01005981.1, read as the reverse complement.
AAAAAATGACAATATCAAGGTTATATATAAATAATCACTCAAAGAAAATATGCTAAAAAGACTTATTTATAATTTCCTAATCATATTTAATATATTTAATATTTCGTAAATGATAAAATTTACTTAATATTAAATAAATTAAATATAATTAACTAATCTACTTGATATAATTAATATTAAGTAAATTAACAAAATTTACGAAATATTTAACATATCAAACAAATCTATCTTAATCTAAATTTTTGATAATATATATTATACAACTTAAATCTAATAGATAAGTGGAAACTATCTATTAGATTTAAGTTTATGAAAATATAATACATATTATTAAAACTTAGCTTAAGGGAAATTATAAAAGAGCCTTCGCATATGAAAAATGAAGTGATCAATAAATTATAACCGAGACTCCCATTTAAGATAATGCACAGACTTATAAATTTCATCGACCCAATGCAAAACCACATGAATATGTATGCGTGTCCTGCTGGGAAGAAGCCGTGCACTGTCTAAGCATCGCGGACACCAAAACATATCAAATACAGCAAAGGCGTTGATATTTTCCTCATTTCTATCTTCTAACTTGGGCGTTTTTCATTATTTTTCTTGCCGAGAAGAGAAGAAGGCTAGGGTTTTGTAGCCTGGTGCCGCCATGTTTGCAAGAACTCCCTATTTTGAAACTAAATCACTTTGTATTTTGATATTCTGTTCCTGAAATTTTACAATTTCTTCTAGCCTTCTTTATTGTTCTCAACATACTGAACAATCACCTATGGGGTTCGAGCACAGGCTCGTGACTCCCATGAATGAACTGTAAAACATAAAACTCATTTCCTTAACAATTTTCCTGTTCCGTTCCAGCATGAAATAAAACTCTGTAACCTCTAAAACCTTAATATGTTAGCTGGAAGGTTTCATGATGTAAATCATGTCCCTTCAACAGCCTGCTTATAATAACTCCATGATTCAGCTGAAAGGTCCCATGCTTGTAATGTATGCATGCCCCCTCGACAGCCTCCTCTTAGTTCACCGGTCTTCGAGTCTTCGCCTCTACAAGTCTTCGGTTGGAAAGTTTCGCACCTGTAACTTATGTGCGTCCTTTCAACAACCTACTAAGTCTTCTGAACCTGTATCTGTACATAAAACAAACGATGTTAGGAAAAACAAGATGTTTCTGTGATAGAATTCTTCTTTCTTTGCAGCTTTATGGCTTTGCCTTCTGATTTATGACTTTGAAATGTGATCAAGTAGAGATTTAGACAGTTTATTTGTCCTTCATTGCTCAGTTCATATGAACTGACCGTCTTTTATCTCCCTCTTTTGCAGGATGTACCGGATGACCTGGAACACTTCGAAATGCGGAACCAAAGATTTAACACGCTCAGACTTCAAAAGATAACCAGGCAATGAGGCTTGACCTGTCTCCTTCTCTCCTTCTTTACATTTCTAGATTGTAATTGTTCTTCATTTCTCTGCATTTGATTCTTCATTCAATTCATAGAATTGAAAATGCATGCATGCATCAATACTTAAAGCCACGGGGTGTGTGGTTTATCATTTGCAACTTTGAAATGTACTTTTATATGTTTTTATAGCAACCACTGCTTGTGTGGCAAACTGTAAATTGTACTTTCATTTTCTGAAATGTAAGCAATTGTTTTCTATTTACTGTTAAGCTCAAAATCTGAAACAAATGTTTTCTTAAGTTTGCTGTTTTAATGTTTGCAATTTTGTAGCTGAACATAAACTTTCTTTCTCTGAATTTTACAACATTCTGGAATTTAAAACAGCAACCTTAGCAAGTCTACACTTTAATGCAAAACACTTAGTCAAATTATCAATTTAGTGCAAATAAAATGATAACAAAAGTCTCAGAATTTAGGAAGCTTTTAAACAACCACAGCTTCTGGTCAACTTCTTGTCTCAGGCTTGTAATCTTCTCAAATTGATATATATTTCAGATCTGAACTTTTAATGCTTTAATTTCCAAATTCATATGTTAAAAAAGAGGTTGTTATTGATCATGTTATGTGATGCATGTTAGTGTTCTTTTACTCAATGCAATGTGTTACTATGAATGCATCTTATGTTAAACCCATAGTAACACAGGTACACGTCCCCCCCAAAAAACAACCCCCACGTCTCTGAGACGGGGACGCACCGGGGATGGGGGGATGTCATTCTGGCGTCTCCAGCAATGCCACCCGTCCGTCGCCGTTCTGGCAGAGACGGGGGGACGTCCCAGCGTCCCTTGAGGGGACAAGGGGACGGGAACGCGTCCCTCAATCCCTCCAAGGGACAGCCAGGCATCTCTCATCCAATAAAAAATAAATAAAGTTTGTTTTAAAAAAACATAACATTTTTCTTATATTCTATTGGTCATTTTTTAACCCTAGGCCATGTGAGGCCATTACTTGTGTTATATTGCTTGCATTCACTATGTGGCTTCATTTGCATTCATTTTTTGTTTCTTATTGTTTGCAACGGCAAGAAGAAGAGTGAAGAGCTGAGAAAAGGGTGCTTGTAATCATCTTTATGATGAGATACTCATACTTTTGATATCTATGACTATTATTATTTGCCGATTCGAGTATTTAAAAATTTAATATTTATTGTTCAATGTTCAATATTCCACTTTCATGTTCAATATTCAATCACAATGCAATGTTCAAGTATTTAAATTTTAGTAAATTAGTATTTTTAGTTTTACATCTTTATGTCTTATATTGTTATACATATTTTTTAACTAGCATTTTAAGTACCACATGTTTAGTATATAGTATATACACCTCCCCCCCCCCCTCCCATCCCCCGTCGTCATCCCCTCGCCGTCCCCAAATTGAGGCCCCTTGTCCCCCCTGCCCGGAAACCTATCCCCCCATCCCGACATCCCCCCATCCCCCCATCCCCCAGGCCGTGTAACTATGGTTAAACCAAACTGAGATAACAATCAGCAAACCATTATATTGCAATCATTACTTGCAAACATTTCAAAAAAAATCAGGGGTAGTCATTACAGTGGTATCAAAGCACAACTCTTCATGCTATCTAGTGGGTAATGAACTTCTATGAGCATCATTGATAGAGAGAGAAGGTATCAAGAATGACAAAGGGAAAAAAAAAAGAATTGTGGGAACAATGGCCTTCAGACACTGAGGAGCAGCGTTCAGAAAACCAATCAGAACAATCAAGAAATTCCAAAAACATGGATGAAAGAGGTGAAAGGGAAAATAGAGGACCGGAAAATGATCGAACAGATCTTCTTTTGGAAGCTTTGGTTAGAAATCAAGCACAAACCAATCAACACATGGATCAATTAATTGATGCAATCGCTCAAATGAGGCAAAGCAATGGTGGTAACAATGGACAAGGAAATGAGGGAAATAATCAAGGAGCAGCAAACCAACATCCCAAGGTGCAGTAGCTAGACCCTTATGCTGGTCTTTCCGCCAAGAGAACCACCGGTGGGAAATGAACCTAACTTGCAAAACTTACAAGATGAATTGAGACAGAATTGGTATGATGCAGGTCCTGATTTTCAGCGTGACATAAATCTGTGTGATCACATGGATCTTAGGATGAGACATATACCTTTCAGGGGAAACAAAGAGCAACACAATGAATTGCGCAAGAAGGTGGGAAGACTCACACTCCCTTATTTTTATGGATCGAGTAAGACCACTGCTAGAGCATGGGTGCAAAAACTTGATATTTACTTCAACCTTAAGCCTATGTCGAAAGAGGAGTTCGTTAAATATGCTTCTATACATTTAGATGGTGTTGCCCATGAGTGGTGGCATCATGGCATGTATAATATCCCCTGCTAATTTAACAATGACATTTATAGTAAAAAATAAAGAACAAATAATGAATTAAGAATTTGGCTATTTTCAACCCGTATTATAAGACTGATCTTATTATTGCTTCAATTCTTGAGAAGGGAGTAGACATTGGAGACATACCAAAGCGCTTAGAGACCATTGATAGACTCTGTCAAAGTTTACAGACTCAGCCTTTAACTTGTCTCGAGCTCAAGCTCACAAGGTTAAAGAGGGGCAGGTCCCTACCCTATCTTGGGAGCTACCCTATTGGATTTAGACTGCCCCTCTTTGGCAGCCTCTGCCTCTCTATTCTTAAGTTTGAAGTGGTAACAAGAATCAATTTTATATTACGTTTGGGATTTCCTTAATTATCTCAATTTCTTATGAAAATATAATTAAAAGAACTGCTATTAATTAATTACACAACAAAAAGAAAACATTCTATTTACTGGTTATAGATAGCCATGTCACTCACAATCTGGATATCCATCGCTCCAATGACAAGAAGTATGAATTACTTGCTGAAGGATTTACTAATGATCCCCTGTTCAGAGTTACATATATATGTACACGCTCTGATTTATTTTGGTTTTAATGCTATTGGCTATGGAACCCGCGTGACTGCTTATTGCTTATACCGGCCTTCCCATGTGTATCCTTTTTCTTTTCGTATCTATCTCTACTGCCTTTTTGTGTCCTTCCTCCTTTCATTGGGGCTTTATTTATACCTATACGATGAGGTGGATAGCCCAATCATCGTGTCTCAACTTCGTATCCCTTTGGAGTGTGCGATGGCATTGCAGAAGAACCCAATCACATTAATCGGTGTTTAATGTTTGTTTTACCATGCACGTGGGTTATTACACCGTCCGTTTAGAGTATGCGACATATAGCATTTACGCCTCAAGTGATACGATTAATATACATTATTTATTTGTTTATTTGATATATATATATATATATATATATATATATATATATATATATATATATATATATATATATATGTATATATATATATATATGTATATATATATATATATGTATATATATATATATATGTATATATATATATATATATATATGTATATGTATATGTATATATATGTATATATATATATATATATATATGTATATATATATATATATGTATATGTATATATATATATTTTTATATGTATAAGCATTAATTAACATTTTATTTATTTGTTAATTAATATTTGATATATTTCATTAATTATTTGTTTAACCATAACGATGATGAACATAATTAATACATAATTATTTGATTATTTATTTATTTATCAATTTCTTATAATATCACAGTACATAATTATTTAATTATTTATTTATTTATTAATTTCTTATAATTGACAAGGGAATATCACAGCAAGTTCACCATGGGACATGACCAGATTACATCCCATGCAGAGTTCACTGTGTTGACTTGGTGGTCAGCACCTCCTTGGAGATTCGTGACATGGATTAACCGCCTCCTGGTGATCGGGTTAAATCTGACATTTGTATCGGGCATTGACAGTTCGAGCTTTTGGTGCAACGGCAAATGATTCCAACAATTGGTATCAGAGCCTTGGGTCACGGGTTCGAGTCTCCCTTCAGTGGGTGTTGAAGGCTCAGTCAGTGCTGAGGGGGAGATTGCTGACTTGGTGGTCAGCACCTCCTTGGAGATTCGTGACATGGATTAACCGCCTCCTGTGGATCAGGTTAAATCTGACATTTGTATCGGGCATTGACAGTTTGAGCTTTTGGTGCAACGGCAAATGATACCAACACACTGAGAGGTTGATTGAAAGGTTTGACAAAAAGGACCCAAAGTTGCATTTCAAAGAACTTGCACAACTAAAACTGTGGGGAACGGTTGATACATATGCAGCCGATTTTCAGCAATTATTAGTTTTGGTTACGAATGTTTCGCAAAGGAGGCTCATTGTCCTTCTCATAGATGGGTTAACTGAAACATTGAAGGGATGGGTAAAAACATTCAACCCATCTACCTTACAAGAAGCCATCAAGAAAGTAAGAGACACGGAGACATCTTTTTCAAAGAGCAGATTTCAGTCGAAGGGGGTCTCCCATAAAGGGGACAAAAACAAGAAACATTTTACATAAAAGTCTGATCAGCCCAAGAAATCAGTCACTAAAATTGATAGTGAGACTCTTAACGACTTACATGCAAAGAGCATTGGACCCTAGGTCATCAATGTGTAGAAAAAGGGAAGGCACATCAAATAGAATACTATTCAGCTGAAGAAACAACACCAGAAAAATCAGACCAGCAATCTGATTCAAAAGAAAAGGGGGAAGAAGAATCATCAAAAGAATCTGAAAGGGAAGAAGAGTCTAATGAGGAGAAGACCATAGTGCAACTTTCTAGTGCTCAAAAGGCTATTACCTTCAAAGTAAGAGATGTTATACAGGGGCAACGTGTAGTAGCCTTAATTGATACAGGTGCAACACATAACTTTATTGATGAGAGGTTGGTGACAAGGAGGGGACTTCAAACAGAAGAGCATGGCGGGTTTAAGGTAATGGTAGGTGATGGGCGTAAACTTTCTTGCACATGCAAAATTTCAAACCTGACTATGCAAATTTATGACAATCAGCTACAATAAAAGTTTTATGTGGTTGATATGGGAGGCAATGATGTGATTCTTGGTATGACATGGATGATGTCACTTGTAAAATTCTCCTTCAACCTAGAAAGATTGGAAATGAAATTTGAGCATCAAGGAAAGAAAGTGGTACTTAGGGGTCTATCGGATGGTGGGCTTAGAGTGGTGTCATTTAAGCGGATGGAGAGACTATTTAGGCATGATCAGGTAGAGTGGGCAGCAGAGTGCATTGTAATGCCCACAGTTGCAGAGGAGGAAAAGAGGTTCTCAGATATACATGCTTTGATCACTCAACGCAACAAAGTCTTCATAGAGGCATTGAGCATGTGATTGAGTTAAAGGGAGCAAATCTTGTTATAACCACTCCATACAAGCACCCTAAGAGACTAAATATGAAATTGAGAAGGCTATTAAGGAGCTCTTAAAGATGGGACACATCGGGCCAAGTAAGAGCCCTTTTGCTTCTTTTGTTGTGGTGGTGAAGAAAAAGGATAGAACTATGTGCATGCTGTAATGTCCCCTTTATGGGACATTTGAAATTAATTAAATAATTAAAATTTAAGTTGTCACAATATAATGACACTTAATTTAATTATTTAATAGAGCAATTAAAGTGACTTATTTTGCCAACCCGAATATTAAATAAAAGTCACTTTATTTTAAATTAAAAGACAATGAAATGGAAGGCAAAGAGAAGCTAGAAAAGCCAAGAGTTTCTTGGAGATTGTTATAAAAGTTTAAGGAGAGGATTATTCAAGCATGTTCGGATATTTTATTAGATTTGATTAAATTGTTGATGCTTTGACATTAACCGGAAAATTTCTGGATTTGAAAACCTTCAAGGATTTAACAAGAGAGCTAGACAGAAACCTAGTTCTTCTTGGAGTGGATTCATGACAAAGTCCACACTTGTACGAAAGTTGTAAGGATTAATTTGTTACAGAAGTATTCTACATGTTATTGTTCTGAAATTTTAATTATAGAGAATATCATGTTCTAGGAATAAAATAATATTTTATTGGTCTATGGTGTTTAAACGTTGGATGTGTAGATAAATATTTGTGTTAATAAATATTTGGGCAAAGGACCCTATTTGAACGGTAGATATATATTATCAGGTCTTCAACTTTGATAATGTTTCATGTCTGAAGTCTAATTTATTCCGAGTATTGTATTCAAAATATTAAAAGGGGAAACATGACTATTGAAACCTTCAAATGTTTTATATTTTGAAATACTCGATTCTGAGTATTATGTGGGACCCGTACTCATTTTGTGGCAAGCTCAATAAATATACTGGAGAATAAATCTTCCCGAAGGCAAATATTTTAATGACTATTGTTGAAACCAACTAGTATTAGCATTACAAATATAATTTAATTGTCATGTGACTTTGATGCAGTCAAGGACAGGGGGAACTCAAAGAGTTCAGTCCAATCCTTGCAACAAGAGTCACACAACAGAAGCAATACGGAAAACAATAGGTGAGAGAATGCAAGATCAATCTTCTTATCATCAGAGAATCAAATACAAAGGGTTTGCAACATGTAGTTATACATTCTAGGGATACAGGACTGTCTTATGAAACTTTTTGTAGGTTATCTTTTTATACTATCTATTCTAACCTCCAGCTATAGAGCTCTCAAGATGTTTCTTTCTTCTGTATCTTCTGTGATACCTCAAGAAATCAATTACAAGAGCTTATAAAGCCTTCGCAAGCCACAGGTCGGCCTAAGAAAGATTACATTCCCCAATGAGAAGAAATTGTTTTACAATACAGGGCAGGACCCAAATCATAAGGATCTTCATTCAATTGATGCAACATGAAACGCGATCCCTCAAATAGGTCAGCCACAAACATGTTATCATCAAGAAATGTGCCATTAATCTTTGCCAATCAGAAAATTCCTTCGCAAGATTGAGAAATGCAAATTGGTCGTGAAACGTGAGGAACACATAAGTTCTGAGAAGATTCAGGAAGGGTCCATGAACACGCCAACAAGTTCGCAGCTGCAAAGGATTCAAATTGATTGAACGCTGAAAGAAACACGAAGATTGAACTTACAGGAAACAGAAAACAAATATATTTTTTTTTTGTTGATCCAAAGATTGCCAAGAACCCAAGATGCTCCTGCATTAGACTTAATTAAGTTCAAGCATATAAAACATTACCGTGGCTTAATGGAATGTAGGAACCTTCCATTGAGCAAAGATATTTTTTTGAAACGACTTAATACATTCCTTTATTGTTTTGTCATGATAATTCCTATGGTCCATATTGGTGTTAAATGCAGCTTGTATCGCAGGCTATAGAAAGTGTTTTATCCAGGTGATGGAAAGATTGTGAGCTTCAAGATTGTGTACAAATTGTGTACAAGTTTTGGGTGTTGTGGGAAGGAATTATGGGAAAAGGTATCAATGTGAGAAGGTTCTCTCTGTATGGTTCACCATATGAATTTTTATTGAGTGCGATTAAATTATAAAAGAGTCTTGTAGTGAAACTATTAGCATCAAATGATAGTAACCGGTAAGCTCTCTACTGGTCCTAGTATTGTCATTGATTGGCAAAACGGGATAGAGATTTGTCATCTTTATACAAGCTAAAGCTCTAAGAAAATATACATCAAGAGAGGCTGGTTTGGCAAGAGAAGAATAAACTGTAATCCATTGTAACCAGTCTCCACACTAAGCATCAGTAACCGGGCAATGCACTCAATTAGGGAAGAGAGTATTCCAGTATCAACCAAGGACCGAACTACAAACCGGTATAGACAAGTACAACCAACAACAATAACCAACTAGTGTCTATAACGCAACCGGGACAATGCAACCAGTAAGACAAGAAAGAGACTGCAACAAATCTAAGGACTTAACCGGATATGTTATAAGACTCTGGTATGAACCGAGGAAGTCATAGTCAACTGTCAACTATCTGTTCCAATAAGCTCTTCCTACCAGGATTTATTGCAGTAAATCCGAGTGAGCTTGACTTGTCTTGGTGATCGGTTTGAGGCACAGGTAAAGGATTTAAAGCCGGAATCAATGGTTTCTTGAGGTGCACCTGAAGGATTTAAAGTCGGATTCAGTGGGTTTAAATCAAGGTGGTATCTCCTATGAAGAAAGGTTGCCTGACACGCAACTGTTGTTTTCTTCATGTAGTGGATGAAGCCAGAGCTTGCATCAGATGCTTGCTCAGTGAACCAACACTTCACTGAGTAATGTATTCGTAAGATCTCAGGATTAGGTCATGCATTTGAGGCGCAGTTAGGGCAACAAAACTGTATATATTCTTATGCCTGTTGAGAAGAAGAGTTGCCTTCATTCTGCCGAGAAAAAAAGTGAACCTATATGCTACAAAAGCAAGGGTATAAGAAAACTTAGAAAGAGAGATATAAGATTGTGCAAAGTAGCACAACAATAGATGAGAATACACCTGCGGTGACCGGTGATGATTCTCAGTTGAGCACAAATAAAGATCTTATCAGGCTAAGCAAAGCCATATGCAAAAATCATACTTCTATTGTTTTCTAGCAAACTACAATAGACAAATCTCAGTATTTAGGTGGACTCTAACAGGTCCCTTGTATCAAAATCCCTTGACCGGGTGACATCTTTTAAGGTGTTTAAAGTCCTTTAACTAGGCAGGTCCTAACAGACCTTTTATAACAAATCCCTTGACCGGGTCGCATCTAACAAGTGTGTTTTTATCCTTTAACCGGGAAGGCTCTTAACAGGGCGTACTCCAAGAGACTACAAAATTTTGTGAGGTCTCCTCACACCGTGATTTTTACCCTAACTGGGTTTCCACGTGATAAATCTGGTGTCACTTTGTGATTGTTTACTTACTGTTATTATTTGCTTAAATCTGCTTGCCTTTAGTGCTATAAGTTTACTTCACTTTATTTAGTGGGAAAAAGTTTTTAGAGGTGTTGATTCACCCCTCCCCTCTCAGCACCGGTTGGGACTGTCAGAAACATCGTAGCCTGCCAGTTGCATCTACTTACATGCCTAGAGTCATCCAAATTGTAGTTTAAAATCATTTGGGGGTTGAGAAACAAATGGAAGCGGAGTACTCAACGAGGAAGTCAGTTGTCAAAGAATCTGTGTGTTTCAAACAAACGGTCTGTATGGATTATTGAGCCTATATTTCTCAAGCTGGTTCGAACTATGTTTTAGAATTACCATAAAGTGCTAAGCCATACTCTGTAATCTGGAGAGCTTGTGTAGCGTTTTCTGGAAAAACGGTGGTGATTGAGGAAGTTACAATACGCTGAACGTCGAATTGTTGTTCACAGTCATGGAGAAGAAATTATGTTCATTCAGCGGATTGGCTATTGGTGGTTTTCTTCAAACTATAATGAGGATTCTTAAACACTTTCTGAAGTCATTGTAATATTGGCCATTTATACTTTCAGTTGGACAAAACAATAGTAGCGAACCTACTACTGGCGATGAGGAATTCCTATAACAACGATTGTGAGTGCAAAGAAAGAAATCACCAGACTCTGGTTTCATTCAACTGTTGCTATTTTTCTAGGCATTGGCATTCATATTTCAAAATAGCATATTCATTGCAGAGATTATTGTTACAGAATAATTTGATGAATTACCAGGTGCAGATTATTATCTCCATTTTGTTCTATAAGTGTTGGATTATAACTCTGCAGTTAATGTTACATCTCTAAAAACTGAATAAGTATTTGAAAGGAAACTCTCAACCAGTTGAATAAAGAAGCAAATACCAATTACAACTCTGTGAAAATGTCTAAATATTGATTAAATGTAAACTGTTTGATGAAATTTCTAAATACTAATTCATTGTGAAGTTCAGCCATAGAAGTCTCAGATTGGGCAAGATTCTTGTAACTATTATAACAAATTTTGACAAAAGTAGTGCAAAAATTATACCAAAACAAGAGAGATTATTGTAGGTGCATTAGATTGGGTGGAGTCCAAAATAAAGACAATGTAAAATCTGAAAAGCAATGTGTTCTCAAAAGAATTTAATGACACCTTTAATGGTGAACAATTAACAGACTTGCAAAAAGAAAAAGAAAAAGAAAAAGAAAAAGGGAATGGACTCTATATAATCGGGTTGCAATTGAAGTCCGTGAAATCTCTGGATGGTCTTCTTTCGAAGTTGGAAGAATTGGATTTGCATTTATCTAGAGTAGATTAGACACATTGGAGGCTTTTGAATTGGGCTTTGCAGCCCTCAATGGTTGCTTTAGTTCAGCACGAGTTAATGGAGCATCCGTGTGAAGATGTGAGACTAGCAGTTGCTTCCTATCATAGTGAAATAATAAGAATAACAGCTCTTGTTGCACCTTATAATGATAGCATATTGAAGAAGGTTCTACAACTAATTGTGGATAGCTTATGTGGAATACAGGAGGTCAAAGGCCCTACCTTTGGTAAGAGGGCTAAGATTTGGAACTTATGGCAAAAGTTAGATTTTTTATCATCATGTTGTTGACATAACATTAGTTGTCATTGGTAAAGTCAGAGGCAAACATCAATCCCATCGGAACACTGGTACATCACATCGGTATTCATGAATATAAACCGGTAGACTGTAAGAGGAAGCAGTGTACTTTAACCAGTCAAGGTGTTTTCAACCGGACATGGGAGACACAAGGAAGAAATGACTAACCGGATACAAGGTTATTACCGGTTAAGTGCATGATAATCCGAACCGGATTATACGAAGCATTCACAGTTGAAACTGAAGTTAGCTTTTTAACTCGAGTTAGCTTTATTTCTTCTACAGGTGTTTCAAGGTAAACTCAAGATCATTTTGCAAGCTTTTTCGCATGCATGATTTATGGGTGAGTTTACATCTTGGCGGAACTGTGAGAAGTATTTTTAATAAGATTAATTCCTTATAAATACTAGTCATAGGATACACAAGAAGTGTTGTTGAATATTCAGAGCAGGAGAGAGATATCTTCTGAGAGGAGCTATAGTCACAAGAAGTGAAAGGCAGAGAAAGGTTCAACAATCGAGAAGAGAAGAGGGCAACAGGTATGATCTAATCAAACAAAAAGTGTCATTATAGATCATTGCTTTAAAGATTGTGAAGCATATTCAAATCCCTTAATCAGGGTGAACCCTAATAGGTTCTTTGTATAGATCTCTTTACTGGGTAACATCTTAATTGGTGTTGAAAGTCCTTTTACCAAGCGACTCTTAACAAGGTCAAGATCCTAACAGGTCTTCTACCAAATCCCTTTACCGGGTAGCACTCTTACTAGTGCTTTGTAAGCTCTTAATAGGGCACCTTTATTACTGCAGTAGTAAAATTGTGGGTTCTATCCCACTGTGGTTTTCTCCTTCTAATCGAGGGTCTCCACGTATATATGTTGTGTTGACCTGTGTATTTCTATTTTTGTTTATGAGTGTTGATTATATTCTTTTAATTCTACAAGAATAAATTTATAAGGCTAAATTGGAATAGAAATTGTATTTACTGATTCACCCCCCCTCTCAGTAACCGGTTAGGATTAACAATTGGTATCAGAGCACTTTGGTTCTCAAAGATATAAAGCTTAACAGCTTGAGTAAAAGATCATGGAGGGATACAAGTATCAAAAACAGCTTGAGGAAGCGAATGGTATAATTGCCTCTCTTGAGAATAGACTGAGGAGGTCCCTTGCAAAAAGAAAGGAGCTAGCTCTGCAACTGAGTAAGAGCAATGAAACAATTGAGGAACTCTCTGGGCAAAGTGGATCTGATGAAGTAGAGGAGGCAGTCTCTGAACTTATGAAGAAAAATCAGAATCTAACTGATCAGATCTCAAATCTAAAAAGGGAGCAGGAAAGTAATGCTCTAAGAATGACTGAAATCATTGAAGAAAAGAGGAAAGTTGAAGATGAAAGGAACAGTGTTGTGAAATCATTGGCAGCCTTTGAAAGAGCAAGAAATCTGGCAAAAGATGCAGTAAGAGAAAGTGATCTTGTTGTTTTACAACTTCAAGAAGAAATGCAGATCGTAACTCAAGAAAATGTTATTATGCAAAAGAACCTACATGATAAAGATGATGCATGCAAAAGGTTGGCTATTGAATTGTATCAACTTAAGGAACAGCTAAAGACTCTTGAAGAGAGAAATGATATGCTCAAAAGGTACAATGAAAGCTCAGCTAGGCTTGATGAGCAATTGAGGGGTCAAAGAAAGCACAAGGATCCCACAGGACTTGGGTACACCGGTCAGAGCAACAATGAAACCGGTGAATCCTCAAAAGTCAAGAAGGAAAAGAAGGAAAAGAAGAAACTGGTAGAAGATAAACGTAAAGCGGACCTTCAAACCTCTTGCAATCATTGTGGTAAACTGGGTCATAAAACAAATGACTGCAGAAATGCACCGGTGAAACCATTCACTTCTAACAGTTACTGCAGAAACTGCTACAAGTATGGCCATAGGACGTCTGAGTGCAGGTCACGTCCCAACAGTGTGTCTAGTGGAAGCAAGAGAAGCTTCAAAGGTTATTGCTATGCATGTAACAAGTTTGGACACAAAGCAAATGAATGCAGATCTAAAACCATGGCATTCAAATCCCCACCGAGACCGGTATTCCATAAAAGGAACACAAACCAGAGCACAACCAACTGTGCTAGTTGTGGACTATCTGACCATAGCAACTCTCGATGTCACTCATCCATGAATAAGGAAAGAAGGGTAAATCCATGGAGAGCAACCGGGATGACTTGTTACAATTGCAACAAGATTGGGCATCTGGCCAAAGAATGCAGGAACCGGCCAATGAACAAAAGAAAAGGACCGGCCAAACCGGTGAAGAAGACCTTGTCTTCCAACCAAAAGGGTAACAAGAGAAAAGACAAAAAAGGAAGTCAAGAAGATTTGGTTCAAGAAGGAATCAAAGAGCTCCGCTGAGGAGAAGACAGAAGGAAGATCATCATCTGTTGATGGTGATATCTCTTCAGCAAACTGAGTCTTAAGGGCGTAGAGGGAACCGGTAGTCTACCTACTGTTCCTAGAAAAACCGGTGAGCAATGATCTCACACAATCAAAAAGGGTGTAACCGAAAGAAGGCACCGATCTATCAAGTATTTCGGAAAGGTAAGTGCTGACATCACAGTCGAGGATTGATCAACAAGTAAACTCATTAGTATCAGTTGTCGAAAGAAAGATTAGGTATGGTAATTAATGTTGTAGCCGTTAACAATAGTTACCGTTTGGTAATTACCATTATACCCTAAATCTATTTAAGGGAAGGATGATTACTCATTTCACTTTACATTGCGATTTGTGACTTTTGATTTCTTATGATTGAGTAATCTTCTCTTGCTTTGATTTACGGTCTTTGCTAAGTAATCTTTGTAAATCCGATCAAGAATTCTCTGAAACTGGTCAAGATACGATGGCATCATCATCTTCTGTCGTCAATCTAATTCAAGGGAACCAATTCGACAGACCAGTTTACGACATCATGTCAGTGCAGAATAGAGAAAACGACATGACAGGTGCGCTATCATCAGTGCCTGATGGAGTTTTGTTGACTGAAGACATTACCGCTTCCATTCACTCTAAGCAAGAAGAATTGGGTGAAACCTTCATCCAAAGCGAGTATCTCTCACTCTGCAAGGATGGAAAGCTTCAAGATAAGTATGTGAAGCTTGAGACTTCAGGATTGATAAATGAAGTTCGGTATCCAACCGTGTTTCGACCGGATTGGATAAGATTCGTTCTCAGTAGGGTGCATGAACCAGGATTGTGGCTAGCGAAAGGCGCAGTCACACCGATCACAAAGGAGGATTTGCGAAGGGTCACTGGTTATAGCGACAAAGGGGAAGCTCTTACCCTTAGAACCATTGCGAATGTTGTAGTCGCAAGGTTAACAAAGTCGAAGTCCAACAATTGATTGATGAGTGTTAACGACATAGAGGACGAAGGCATCCGATTCGCATCTGCGGTCATTGGATATAAAATCTATCAGTCAAGCAACCTCAACAGTGTGTCAGGAGGAGCTATACACGCCGCACACCAAATCATGCACGACAACACACAATATGACATTTGCGCCATGCTGAGAGGGCAAATTTTTGAAAATCTGAAAAAGCTAAGTCTTGTGAAGAAAAAGTTTCTGAAATATGGAACTCTACTAGTATGTCTATTCTTTTACTATCAGAATTACTTTCCGGGAATAGGTAAAATAACCTGGCTAGCAAATAAACCGGTCATGATACAAATAGGAGATTTGGCTAACCGACTAGGTAATCAGTTTAATAAAGTTATGAATGATTACTTTGAAGCATTCCAGCTTAGAATGCATGCCAAGGAAAGAATTCCCTCGGCTATTGTTGATTTATACAAAGATGAGGTGTGTTTTCTTGTCACCACCGATCACTGTATAATTCAGGCTGTGGAGCCCAGAACTGAGTATGCACCGGAGCTAGGTTATGAAGTCTCTACCAAGGTACCAAGGCTTGTGCAGATGCATTTCAAGAGAGTGACCTAGATCTCTCTTCATACCGGTTTGGGACTTATGAAGAAATTCTGGAAAATATAAAGAAGTCATCAGTTAAAGAACCTAAAAGGGTATATGTGAAGAGGACTCCCACACCGAAGAAGAAGAAAACAGTAACAAAAGAACCCAAGGTTCAAAGGAAAAGAGCACAAAAGGTGTCCAGCACTCAAGGGGAAGAAACGGAAGAAAATGAGATTGAAGAGACTGGCACTCTTCACAGAAAGAGAAAGACTGAGAAACCGGTGAAAGAGGATGCACCGAGAGGAAAAAAACCAACTATTGAAGAATTTGTTGAAGGAATTAAGGAACAAGGTGGATTGGGGACAGTTGGTAGGAGATATGGTCTAAGCAACGAAGAGGACAAAAGAAAAATAGAAGAAGCTATAGTTCACTGTCTCTACGAGTTTAATTACACTCCCACTGAACTTCATAAAGTAATACCGGATGATTTATTGGAAATAATTGAAGGAAGATGGAAATCTTCAATTGACAAGGAGAAAGAGCTAAGGATAAAAGCTCTACTAGAAGTCCAAAATCATCTAACTCTGGACAAAGCAACCCAACAAGCGAACTTGCACAAGCAAAGTTTCACGATAAGAAAAAGGATAAGTCAGGTGCTTATTGGAGATGTGGACAAGGTACATGAAGGAGTTGCTACTTGGACAAATCTTCTTCAACAACAACACCAAGTAGAAACAGAATGCCAGAAAACCACAGAGCCACTGGTGATAGATACCGGGAAAGGAAAGGGTATACTGGGAGCTGAGACTCCGATCAAGGCCAAACCTGCAAAAGAACAGGTAATTGTTGACATAACTGATGAAAAAGTTGGTGATCTAACTCCACCAACTCTGCTTGCTTTCCCAATTAAAGGTAAAGCTAGAACCTTAACTATAGACAATATAGTAGTTGATGAAGTCATGCACATTGGTGAAGTATCGAATGCAGCCAAATGGTTCAATGTGTTAGCAGAAGAGGATAAGGAGAAAATAGAAATTGCCCTGTTGGAAACTTTCTTAGATTTCAACAGAAGTCCTAGAGACTATAGGGCTCAATTTCCTCCTGAACTAAACAAGAGAATAATGGCTAAATGGAGAACCGATTTAGGAGCAAACACAAAGATTGTCAAGGAGACTTTGACACAAGTTAGACCAGGTATCAGTGAAGAGACAGCCCAACTTCTGATAAAAGCAGTGTCACTGAACTTGGACACCAAGAACAGGGTAGTCAAGATGATCAATGGATATGACAAGGATGTATATAAAGAGACACTTGAATTCTGGCAGGCTTATGACTTCAATACTCTAAAGACAACAGGTCCACAGGATGAACCTGAGAAAGTATTGGTACCACCGGTACAATTCACAGCTAGTGAAAAATCCTCAACTGGTGAGAAAGAAGTAATAAATGAACCGTTCACATTAGGTGAACAGGTGAATCTGGGCGAACAGGTTGTTGAAGAGCAACAAATGGAGCAACCACTAGAAGACGAAGTACATCCTGAAGAGGAAGTCCAACTGGGAGGAGAAGTTCATCCAGAAGAAGAAGTTCGTCCAAAAGAGAAGGTACATCCAGAGGAAGTGGTTCAACCAGAAGGTGAAGTGCATGAGCAACAAGAGGTACAACAAGACGATATACATCAACAACAAGAATTACCTGTTAATACAGAACAGGAGAAGCCTACAGAAGAGCAACCAGCAAAGGAGATACCGGTAGATATTCCCAGCTCATCATCATTGAAAAGAAAACTGACTTTTACTATAGATGCAGAAACAAAGAAAAGCAAATTTAGTGATACAGTTGTTGACATAAGCAAGATGTCAACAAGGCAACTGAAAGAGCTCACTAAGAGGAAACAAGATATGGTCCTCTCTAGTGTAAGGAACATCTTGTACAACTTTGTACCAGATGCAAATATTGATGAAGAACCTGTTATTGATCAATTGGAAATATTAGCACAAGCAATTGGAGAAGATGTCACCAATCTGGAGACAATAGCCATTGATCACTATGAGAAAAAGAGAGTTAAAATTCTTCACAAACAGGTTGAAGAGTTAAAGGCAACTGTATCTACAAATACAAAGGTACTCCGACAACAGATACAGGATGCAAAAAGTCTAATGACAAGAGCTTTAAACTTTGAAGAATTTGTTTAGGATATCACTGAAAAGACATCCAAAACTTTAGAAGAAATAAGGGTTTTGTCATCCAAGTTTGATGCAAAGAACACATCTGCAACATAAATATAGCAGGGAAATGACAAGCCATGCTCTCATTCTGAGAAAGGCATCTGAAAAGAGAACAAAGCGAATTCAAGATCTTATTGGATTCCAATTGTTCATTGCCCCAACATTCGATCTAATGCAATCAACCACTAATGAGGCAAACAGATTGATCCAAGAACCTAATTACAAGACAGTGGAAGACATGGAAAACATAGTTGTCTCACTACAAGCAACACAAAAGAACTTAGAGCATGTAATCGGTCTATGGAATCCATTCATTCAATCAGCGAAGAAAATATATAAGGGCGTCTTCACAAAGTTATAGATATAAAACGAGACATTCAAGTTGTAACAACCCTTTGTCCTATGGAGGCAAAAAGGGGAAGAAGATCAAAACATGAAGAAGATCAGAATACTGGTGAGCAGATATCGGGAGAACTGAAGGGGATCAAGGATCAGATACAGATACAGATGAAGAAAGAAGAAGAAAAGAACAGTATCAGATGAAAGAGAACAAACAGCGTGTGTTTACAGGGGAAGTCTACTAGACAGGTGATGTAAAGATATGTTTTGCCACCAATGCCAAAGGGGAAGATTGTTGACATAACATTAGTTGTCATTGGTAAAGTCACAGGCAAACATCAATCCCACCAGAACACCGGTACATCACACCGGTATTCATGAATAGAAACTGGTAGACTGTAAGAGGAAGCAGTGTACTTTAACCGGTCACACTGATACCGGTCTAGGTGGTTTCAACTGGACATGGGAGACACACGGGAAAGAAATGACTAACTGGATACAAGGTTATTACCAGTTAAGTGCATGATAATCTGAACCGGATTATACGGAGCATTCACAGTTGAAACTGAAGTTAGCTTTTTCACTGGAGTTAGCTTTATTTCTTCTACGGGTGTTTCAAGGTAAACTCAAGATCATTTTGCAAGATTTTTCGCATGCATGATTTATGGGTGAGTTTACATCTTGGCAGAACTGTGAGAAGTATTTTTAATAAGATTAATTCCTTATAAATACATGTCATAGGATACACAAGAAGTGTTGTTGAATATTCAGAGCAGGAGAGAGATATCTTTTGAGAGGAGCTACAGTCACAAGAAGTGAAAGGCAGAGAAAAGTTCAATAGTCAAGCATAGAAGAGGGTAACAGGTATGATCTAATCAGACAGAAAGTGTCATTACAGATCATTGCTTTAAAGATTGTGAAGCATATTCAAATCCCTTAATCAAGGTGAACCCTAATAGGTTCTTTGTATAAATCCCTTTACCAGGTAACATCTTAATTGGTCTTGAAAGTCCTTTTACTAGACGACTCCTAACAAGGTCAAGATCCTAACAGGTCTTCTACCAAATCCCTTTACCAGGTAGCACTCTTACCAGTGTTTTGTAAGCTCTTAACAAGGCACCTTTATTACTGCAGTAGTAAAGTTGTGAGTTCTGTCCCACCGTGGTTTTCTCCTTCTAACCGAGGGTTTCCACGTATATATGTTGTGTTGACCTATGTATTTCTATTTCTATTTATGAGTGTTGATTATATTCTTTTAATTCTGCAAGAATAAATTTATAAGGCTAAATTGGAATAGAAATTGTATTTACAAGCATTTTGATGAGGATGTTTATTTTCAAGATGTTCCCAAGGAAGGAAATGAAGCTTCCCATGATGATGAATCATTTGAAAATGATGATATAATTTCAGATGCGGCCATGCATTTAGAGATGGAGAAACATTCATTTAATAAATTGGAATATAGTGCAGCAGATAACAAAATTTCTTCCAACCAAAGGGTTGTCCAATCTTGTATGCATGAGCTAAATCAAGATGATGACACTAAAGGGGCTGATTTGAAGGACCAATCAGAGATTTTATTTCTGGATGAGGGATTTGGAGCATGTAATTTGAAAGATAAACTAAAAGTCACAGAGGATATGGTTGTTGCAGCCTTAGTACATTTTGATTATATCCATATAAATATTGAAGAAACTATTTCTAAAGTTCAAATTGAGGAAAGGGAAAAAGGATTTAGCAAATGGAACCAATAGTACAAGCCTTCACACAATTAGAAAGGCATTGGGAAAGATGAAATCAGATTATTTGAAATTGCTCAAAGATGGGATATTGCAATCAAATTTGTAGATGATAAAGACAAGGAGGTAGATGAGCTTTGTCTTCAACTGAGCATGACACATTGCTCATTATACAAGGTTGAAAATCAGCCACTCACAAGGAAGATGGTCTTAATTGTAAAACCAGGGAGATCATACAAATTGCTAAAGGAATCAATAACCTTTGTGAAAATGAAAGTGAGCATAGTATTTCCACTTTTTCCTATTCAAATGAGACATTATGTTAAGGAAGATCAAAAGGATCAGCAAGGAGTCAAACTCAAGAATTTTGATGAACAGTGTATCTATGATGCTCCAATTTGCAGCAATAAAAAATTACTACTAAAAATTCAGCTTCACCTTCAATTGTAACTTCATTCTTAGATTCAACGATAACTTGTGATGCTTTGTTTGCCTCCATCTCAGCTAGATACCTTATAGGACATCCTCCGTGAAATAACAAATTTTAAACCCTCCTTGATTTTGTGTTGATGGGCTGCTTCATTAAACCTCCTCTTGGTTTGTAAAGTCCATTTTGTATGACTGATTTGACAGAAACATGGAAATTTCTGCATTATGCTCTCGTTGCTCATGAATTTTCTCTGCAAAAGATACTGGTTTAGGAACCAAATTTAAGCAAAATATCTCTAAGTCATCCCAAAATTGATCTTCTTTAATATCTTCTTCACTTTTCTACATGAGAGGACTGATTTTCACTTTATTGCAACTCTCTTGTTGAAGTAGGAGTTCTGATTTGATATCACATTTATCTTGAATGTTGACCAACAACCTTGTGTATGTGATCATTTTCATTTTGCAAAACAAGGCTCTCCTCTTTTTCCTACTCATAAACCAACACCTTGTCATCAATGTGTGAACAAAATTCCTCTATGATGCTAGAGAACATGTCTTCATTGATTTCCAAATTTGTTGCAAATAATATTGACTCTTGGTTGTTATTCTTCATGGATCTAAAATCCATTTTTTTGCTGCTACTTGCAAACTCACTAATAATCCTAAATGCTTTGAATGGAAACTATGGTTCTCGGAAAACACGAAAAAGCTTCTATGGAACTTACAAACTATCATAGCTTGACACCATCCCCAACAACGGCGCCAAAAATAATTGATCTCTCTAAATGCAATAGATTGGTGCAGACAACTCAATGCACACACATAATAAGGCAACTAATCCTTCATTAAGTAACATATTGTCCTAGAGAGGATCATTAAATTATCAACCAAGGAAGCATAAACTTGCGATGGGTTTGCACCGTATGTGCACTATGGAAGACTCCAAGCTATACTATTGATTCCATAAAGGAAATATAACTAAAATCAATAACTTAATTGAAAAGATACAATGTTGTAAATTAAACTAGTTGCACAGTAGTGGCTACGGGCAAACTGTGAAATGACACAACAATGGCTGTGAGCTTACCAGTTAATTGCTAAAACAGTGGCTACAGATGTTGCAAAACCACTGAATTAGACTTTGTTGCAAACAACTAATCTCAAACAACTCATTACTGATTACTAAACATCTAAACAACAATCTAAACTACTCTAAATAACTATAGAGTCATAGTACCTCAAGTGGCCCTTGCTTGAGTGGCTACAATCTTAGCTACTAGCATTCAATCTTCACTATGCAAGCTCAATTTCTGAAGTCTTCTTCTTATTGCAAATCAAAGGGATTACATAAATTGATATATTAGACTTGCTGATTGAACAAAGACACTACTAACAAGACTTAACGCAAACTAGATATTCTCTCCCCCCTTCTCAACTCAAACAAGCTCAAACATACACATGAGGCTTGAGAGTTGAATTAATTACAATCTCAACAACTTGTAACAAATGTCATTTCTCCCACAACATCAAGGAGATCACTTATTCTTCAACAAACTAATAAAAAGACTAAACTAAAATGAGTTGAGAGTGTTCTAATTCACTTCAAACTCTTACAACATCAAAATACATATATAGCTGAAAATGTGCATAAATACATGTCATAATCATTTAGGACTCATGATTTATTATTTCCACAAGTTACTACATTGTTCTCTAACTTCAATAACTCCATATCAACGAGATAAACAAGAGGTGGAAGAGTCCAAATCAAACTAGAACTCTTTCCTTAATTGGTACCTCCAAACTCGCTACTTTTGACTTAGTCAACTTCAGATGAGTGTTGCTCATTAACTATTGCAAATTAACTCAAACGGCCAAAAGGGTTTTTGCTCCTTTTCAACTTTCCAAATCATAATGAAAATCTTAATTTCATTAAGAAATGAGTGAGATATGCCTGTTTTACTGAAACTGGTCTTTTGACTTTTTCTGCACTTCCAGCAACATCTAAATATTAACAATTGTCAACTTGTCTCTTCTTCTTTCCAGCTGCATGAACAACTCAAATATCTCACAAACAACATGTTAATCATATCAAAACACTTAACATTTAATAATAACCATTTATCATAATAAATTATCACAATTTAGCATTAACTAGCTAGCCATACAAATGCTTGTCAATAAATCATTTATCATAGTTGATGCTTCATAAATCAAGGTAATGTATGGAAATGACTTGGAAAGACATTGCAAACATGCGGTAATGTGCTATAAAAAATGATAAAAACATGACAGTTTATAGGCTTATCACACATACTGGTTGACAGATCAGAAATTGTATATATCTCTGTTTGATAGAATTGGGCTTTACCATTATTCGGTAATTTCACTCTACCTCTGAAATATTGAGAATACTATCTAGTTGAGTTTGAGTCCTTGGGATCATGTGTTAAACAATGCAAGCTGTTTGAGATTGAAAAAAGTGGGAAAATATTGCACAAATTGGATCAGGGACATTTACATACAGACATAAATATATATAATAATTTGATATCAGCATAAATATATATATGATAAACTGATATTTTGGTATGACATATACTAAAATATTTTGTTGAAGGCATCGAAGAAAGATAAATAAAATAAATACAAAATAGCAGGTATATGTATAGGGATTGAAGAACATACAGCAGTGATCAACATACTCAGCAAAGTCGCCAATCAAGAAAACCCACAATCCGAAAGAAACCTCAAAACTGATATGACATGCAACAAAGAGGTCTTACAGCACTTTGAACCCCATAAAGATCTGCCATAGTTCATATTCATTGATATCTTTATTAGACTAACCTTCTTATCATTAGATAAACATATGCTGTTTCTGTATATATATGAAATAAATAATGATAAAGCATATGTTGGTTGTCATATGCTATTGCTGATAATCATATTGCCTTTGATGACAGTAATGTCAAGTGTTTAACTGTCTGAAACCCACCTTGCAAGGGAAAGGGCCTGAGGTGTAAAAGAAGGATTGCAGGGGGCTAGAGAGGAGGTTGTCCTAGTAGGACCTTTGCGGCCTAGGACATGAAGGCACTCACTAAGTCAAGTCACCCCTGACAGCCTCCACCTAATTCCACAAGGGGGCAACTGTTTGTAGGTAGCCTAGATATGATTGGGGAAAGTAGATACAAGTTGCCAAGCAAGGGGGTTGCGGTATACATCCCTATTAGGCTTGGTTTAGAAATGGCTTCAAGGGGACCCATCATTTCTCTATCCCAACATGTTTTCTAATATAATTTGACTAAACAATCAGATATATGGATGTACATGCATTGCCTATGTTTTCCTTCATGTTGTTTTGCAGAATCTGATTCCAAGATCGCATTAATGAGGAAAACCCTAGTTACCGGATTCAAACCCTGGCCCCTCAAACCGGGTCTGGGTCTGAACCAGATTCGGATTCACGGACCAGTCCGTGCTGGATCCGGGCAAGGTCCATGATCAGGCTTGTGGCCCAAAAAAACATAGAAAACACATTTTTTTATTATTTTTTTCTTTCGAACCCTAAAACGGCATCATATCAATGATCAAGCATCATAGATTCATACTATGAAATGATTTTGTTTTACAATTATGTATATTTCTCTTATTTTTTTGTATATATAATGCATATATATATATATATATACACACACACACACATGAACCCTTATGAATCATAATGGAAAAAATAATTCACGAACCCTTACGAACCGGATTCTCATACCCGAACCCGAAACGGTAACTTAGAGGAAAACTTTATTTGGTGAGCCAAGACCCTAACCCTAATTTGTTGCAATTGTGCTTTTAGGGAAAAAGCTAGGGCAAATTAGGAAGGCAACATCACAAAATTGATTTTTAAAGCATCAAGAGGCTCCATATCACCATTTAAATTCATCTCCACAAAACACAACCTAAGTAATCCAAGAACTTTGGAGTTCTCCCCAACTCACCAAGTAGCTTATGAGAAAACTAGGCTAAATACTCACAGATTATTTTTTCTTAAAATGGAGACATTACAAGAGGATAAGTGCATTTTGTTGCTTGCTTTATCTAAATCTTGGGAGAATTCAATTGTTTCTATCATTGGCGGTATTGAAAATCCAAAGATGGACACCCTTGTTGTTGCATTGTTTAGTGAAGTACTGGGAAGAAAGTCCAATGATGAAGGTTCTAACTTCTAAGAATACTTACATGTTTGAGGAAGGCACAAGGGCGAAGGTGGATTTAAAGGGGAACTGAAAAAAAATCTAAAGGGTAGTCGAAAACCCCTCAAAAGAGCAAAGTGAAGTGTTGAAACTTGGAACTATAAAAAGCAAGGGCATGTGAGGAAGAAATGCAAAAACAGGACAAAATGTCTTGTTTATTTTTGCTAATATTATCAGTGATTTCACTCTATTTTATTATTTAGTAAGAATCCACATCTTTTTTACTAAACAGTATTGGTTTTGATGTCGAATGCAAATAAACCACATGTTTTTGATAAAAGCAGCAGCAAGAGGGTGCTAGTGCGTGGTACAATAAACAACACTCTAGAGGTGAATTAACAACAGATTAACCACATTTAGAGTACTGGTCATATTAAGATATATCAGCATTCTACCTCTATCAAAAACTAAAACATGGAAAACAGAGCATCACCAGCAAAAATCCAGAGTCTCAAAAAAAACCAAGTTCAAAGTATGGAGATTAAAAAGTTTATAGCGTGCCACGCAGGGCATAAAAACCTTAACAGAAACCTAGCATTAAAATTGTAAGCTAAAGAAAAAACATAGCCCAGTGAGCTAGTCGGAACATCCCAAAAAACCATAACCAGGGTCAATTTCCTTTCCGTAGGCGATTAGACAGCAACAGATCCAACCACTCCTCCTGCAGGAACTTGAAGAGTTCCCGAGGGTCTTCATCCTTAGCAACCTGCCCGTTCAACGCCTTCTCATTCAGCATACAGAGGATGATGGAGGAAGCGTGCATGACCTTCAACGCAAACTTGCTAACGTCCATCAGCCTCTTGTTGGTACCCTCCATGTCCACCTTTAGCTGGGCCACATTGCACTTGAGCTGAGCAATTTGATACTTGAATTTGCCCACCAACCCAGAGCCCGTGTTACCCACCTCCTCATTGGTCACCTTAGTCGCATTCGCCTCCTCTGTAGCATTGTTCACTATATTATCTTTTTCCTCAATCAGGTTCTGAGTGTCTTCCGCTCCTTCACGGCTATCCAAGTCCATTGTGACCTCCTCTTGTTTCAACATATTATTAATGGCTTTTTTACCTCTTTCCTTAGCTAGACGGTTAGAGCAGCGAGTTTGGCCTAGCTAGGGGTCCGCATCCTCAAAGGTGTCAAGATTGAGGATAATCCTTCTACCCTTTTTATTAGGGCAGTGGCCAGAAGCCTCTGAGGTGCGGTCACATTTCATTCCAACCGGGGAATCAAGGATAGGGTGGACATCGGAGGACTTAGGGCTCTCAACAAGGGAAGAGTCATGTTTACCCTTAGACCCAGAGGGAGTAGGAGGGCCTTTATCCAGAGAGACCAAAGGCGAGGGATGGGGCTGAGGCAAGGCTTCAGAGACAACAGATAAGGTGGGAGGTGAGTAGAGAGCCCTATGAAAATTCTAAAGCCTCAGCATTAGGCCTTGGTGAAGGAAGACAGGTTTTTTCCCCAAATCTTTTGCCTCAGAAACATCAGCCACATTACTCTCCATGGAGTGCAACAGATAAAACAGAATGGAGAACAAGTCTTTATGCCTAAGATGATTAAGGAAAGGCAGATGGTAGTAATAAAAAACCCCATACCGTCCTTCCAGCGTGAAGTACTTCATGATGAGCTTGCACATCTTAGGCCAGAACTCCGGGAGGTCCTCAATGCTATAGCCACCATGCTTCGGGACGGGTTCTCCTCAGGGCTCCAGAAGAATTGAGACAATAACCACATGTTGATTGTGATGTCTAATGCAAATAAACCACATGCTCCTGGATACAGTGGCCGATTTGAAGGGAGAGGGATACTATAAAGCTTTTTACCAAAAAGTAATAAGGAATTAACATTCACTTGTATTTTATAATAAGGTAAGAAAATGTTATTAAATAAACTACCATTTGTAAAAGGTTGTAATCAAGAATTTGAAAAAGTATGTTAAGCTATGTATTCTTTGTAAACTTGGATATTTAGGCTTTTTTTTTGTGTGGAACCTCTTGTGTGACGTAGCAAGATAGATATTAGGCTTTGAAGGATTAACATGCAGAGGATTTCCAACTAGGTATACAAGCAGTGCCGTAGATGGTCCTATGGAAGCGCTACGGTTCCTATTATATCTTCTGCAGATGACCACATGAAAAGTTTGGAAATGTGAAATGAGATTGAAAGCAATATTTTACATGAAATGCAGGCCGCTGTTTTTTTCGCTAAGGTTACAGGAAGCGCCGGAAAGGAGCGGTTAGAAGTTTGCCATAAAGCAATAAATGTACGGTGATTTTCTTTCTCAGATATTTTCTCTTAACACCACATTCCTAAAATTTGGATCTGAAGGGTTAATAAAAACTTATATTTCATGGGACCTGTAGATTACAGATAGCTCCACAGATCTCTTAGCAATGCCTACTGAGAAATTTTCCAGGTATACCATTGCCTAAATGACACCTGAGCTCAAGATTACCTCGCAGGAGGAATTTGCCAACACGGATGACAAAAATGTGCAGATGATCTCTCTAGCTAAGATTTTAAATGCACTGAACACAAAAACAACCAATACCGATAGTGCAAAGGTTTGAAACTCGTTGCTATTATCCAATTGAATATAATCATAAGAGGCGCGTACATACACGAAAAGTCAAAACTCGTCTAAATTTTACTGGCTAGTGTTTTAAAATGACACAGCGAGCTTTGGAATTACTTCGTAACATACCTCTGAGTAGGATTTCCATGGCAGAGATCCCTGCTGCAAGAGAATGCGCCCTTGTGAAGCCATGAATACGTGTCCACCGCAACATGTTTGCCCGCCAGCTCCTTTACATGAATGGGATTCATTACAGACTTCAATGCCGGCAGGAGCCCTTGGATCCCCATCTCCTGCAACGCAAGGAGCTCAATGAACTCACACAGACCTTAATACTCTTCATTGCAGGGAAGTTCCAGCAGCCATATTAACAGCATTGTCGTATTCTTCTTGGCCTGCTTGGTCGCCCCTTCGAATCCCGCTGCGACCATTGGTGGGGAAGACTATTCTTATTTTCGCAATCGCGCCAAATCTTCCAACCTTTCACTCGTCGTGGGGAAATTATGTTTGACGAAGAGCCTACCTACGTGGTTGGCAAAACTATTTTATACTTGTGACCGCCGGTGGGGCTTCAACTCTTTCTATCGAGCTTTGCCAGGATTTAATTGTACAAATGTTTTCTTTTTCTTTTTTAATGTGCATTATTTTTATTTTTAATTTTAATAAAAGATATGAAATTAAAATCTCATATATATATATATATATATATATAGTATTGAGAGGAAAAAAGAATAAATAGAATTTTATTAGAGTGATTGGTTAAATGATGTGCAATTTATTGATTTATTATTTTCTGAAAAAAATTATTATTTAATTGGTGACTTTTGTTACAAGGAGTTTTTATTTGTATGAATATCAAATTTCAAAAGGGGATGGAGTAGTTTAAATTAATTAATTTTTTAAAATATATATTTTAAATACAATCAAGTGTATATGATAGTAGGAATCATGCCTCTTAAAAGGATGGGTCTTTAAAAGATTTCAACTTACTTTTTTTTTATAGTGAGTGTTAGTTTGATTTGTTTTAAGAGTTAATGTTTGGGTAATTGTATTTCTTTCATCAATTGTTTTTGCAAAATTTTGTGTTTGTTTTTTAGTTTGTTTATTTAGGTAGAGTTGTAATAAAAATATATTGCAAATGTTTTTTTGAGATAGCAATATATAGCAAATGTGAAGCATAACATCAAATTTCAAATCATTCAAAAAAATTAGAAAAATATAAAGGAATGTCAACATAAATTTTATAATTTATTAATCAATCTTGTACATCTAAATTTGACAATTTTTGCAAGGTATTCTTCTATTAATATGATTATTTACTTTTTGCATAAATATGTTACAACAACACAACAATAACATAATGAAAACACATTTATAAACTACTCAATAAGCTCGCCCAAACTTCAATATCTCACATAACAATTAGAATAGATTATTCACAACTCCTAGGAATAATCAAGAACAACAAAATGAATAGAAACAATTGCTCCAAATGAGGTTTCCATCCATTGATCCCTACCTTCAATAAATTTTCTTCCAATAAAGAAATGTGAAGCATGAGTGATATTATAAAATTTTGAGAAGATGAATTGGTAAAAGATATCAATTAAGGAAGCTTCTTTAACTTATATAAAATTTGGGACACCAATTCCAACATCCTAAGAGGTCAAAATAAGTAATTAATTAAAAATAATTTTAAAATATTTTCCCTCAAAATATTCCCCATAAATAGTTGGTAAAATTGTCATTTGATTCTTACATGAAAATAGTCAATAACTCCCCTCTTACAAGCTATCATAAAATTGGTTGGTTGATCATCCATAATAGGACATTCTTGATTTCAAGAATCAAATCCAAAGTAAGCTTCCTTATTTTTGTCTCTTATGACTATCATAAAATATGTCATAACATCATTATAAATAGGCAAAACATGCTTTTCAAAACATCAACAATTGGTAAAAGCATTACCTCGAAGCATCAGTCCTTTTGAGTCAAATAAAATAAAATATTTAATATTTAACTACTACTCAAAAATATAAGTCCATAATGTGTGGGAAAATAATAAAAATAGTAAATAAAATATTGTTTGTATTATTTTTTCTTAGCTGAGAAAATAGAAATGAGATATTCATTTATTCAAATTAAATTTATTTGAAACAAGACATAACAAGTCAACCCTTTGTGCAATTGTTTGTCCTTAAGCAATGTAAGGTCAAAATGCTTTACTCCTTTCAACCATCGAGCTTTGTGTCATACAATTCCCAACTCTTCTTCATGATTTGCATGTTCTTGTTTGGTATGCGGAAGCGAAAACCTAGATAATTAAATATTGCATTTAACAAGTTAGATGCAAAGAAATATTGAAGAAAATAAATGGAATAACAAAGCTACTCAGAAAATGCAGATTTACATGGTAAAACCTTGACAAAATGTCAAGGAAACATCCACGAGGCAAGGTACCAGTATTCTCATTGCTCTAGAGAAATTTACAAACTACATAGCTACTTCTCTCTTGCAGTCTAAATTTACAAATTACAACAACAATTAACTGTTTCCTTTATAGACAACATAGATATATATAGAAAATATTCTAAAAGAAAAATAGAAACTTTCTCATAAAGAAGCATTGCTTTATGATGATGAGAAGAAATTAGAAATTTCTAATTTTTTATTTTATTTTTAAATTGTTGTCATTATCCAACAATCTTCACTTTTACAACAATTTACTTAGTACCTACCCAAAACCACTCATCGCCCATTTTGCAAGCCAAGAGAAGCCACCGTCCACTTCAACTTCTCTATTGGTACTGGTTTAGTAAACATATGTGTACGATTTTTGGGTGTGTGAAATTTCTCCACAATTACTCCACCTCCATCAACAACTTGTCTTACAAAATGGTACTTAATTTCAATATGCTTAGTTCTATTGTGATAAGCTAGATTTTCAGCCAAATGAATAGCACTTTGACTATCACTGAACACAATCACATTTTTTTCACTTTTCCAACCTCACCTAAAAATCCCTTCAACCAAATTGCCTCTTGACATGCATGTGAGACAACCATATACTATGCCTCAGTTGTGGATAAAGCAACTATTTCTTGAAGCTTTGACAACCAACAAATAGCTCCACTTGGAAGAATAAATACATAACCTGATGTAGCTCTCCTTTTGTCCAAGTCACCTACAAAATCAAAATCAACATAACCACACATTGAATTTTTTCAACTATTATAGGTGATACAATAATCACTTGTGCCTCTAAGATACCGAGTCACACATTTCACTATTGCCATGTGCTCTTTACAGGTAGATTTTTCATATATTTACTGACAACACTAATTGCATGTGAAATATTTGGCCTTGTACACACCATCACATACATTAAACTTCTTACTACATTAGCATACAGTACACGAGACATATAATCATTTTCTTTCTTAGTACTAGGACATAAACTTGAAGAAAGCTTAAAATGGGAAGCCAAAGGGATATTAACGGGTTTCACATTTTGCATATTGACTCTTATGAGGATCTTCTCCACATATTTCTCCTATGATAACCTTGAAGCTTACCATGTTCCTTGTCTTTTTGTATTCCTATACCCAAAATTTGTTTTTCTACTCCTACATCCTTCATATCGAAATTCCTAGCCAACTAAGCCTTTAACTTATTAATTTCAACCATGTTTTTACTTGCTACAAGCATATCATCAGCATATAATACCAAGATAAAAAATAAGTCATTTTCTAAACTTTTAAAGTAAATGCAATGGTCATACTCACTTCTTACAAAGTCTTGGCTCGCCATGAAGGAATAAAACTTCTTGTACCATTGCCTAGGTGACTGCTTCAAGCCATACAATGACTCCTTGAGTTTGCAAACAAATTTCCTATTGTGATCTTAAACAAACCCTTCTGGTTGTTCCATACATATATCTCCTTATCCAAATCTCCATGTAAAAATGTTGTTTTAACATCTAGTTTTTGTAACTCAAAATCAAGTAATGCAACTAATGCCAATACAACCAAAATAGAAACAAGCTTAACAACTGGTGGAAAAACCTCATGAAAATTAATACCTTCTTTTTGAGAATATCTTTTTTCTACCATCCTTTCCTTGTACTTTTCAATTTTATCATCAACACCCTTCTTTAGTTTGTAGACCCACTTGCATCCAACTGTGTGTGTGAATTTTGTACCTAACTATAGACACAACACTTCAGTAAAACATTAGAGGTTAGCAAAAATTGAAATCGTGCGAGTAATGAGAACTAAACTAACCAGGCAATTTACTGCCTTCTAGTAGATGCGAGTATGTATTCTCAGATTGGACCGAGATCAGTGACCTTGACGACACCTAAATGAAGGATTTGAATGCAAAATCTAGATATGAATTAGATGCAAATTAATCTATTTTTTTAGTTTTTCTATGCAATAATATGAAAAATCTGATATGAATCTAATCTATATGAAAAATTGATATGTAATACAATTAATCTAACAATGATATGCTAAAATATGAATGATCTCACAAAGTTGTTGATTCGCAAAGAGGCTTCAATTCTTCAGATACCAATTCGCCAGCATAAGTTTGCAAAATTATGAGATGATTTTTGAAGAGCTGAACCCTTATTTTATAGAAATCTAGGGCTTTGGGGATGCATGGAAAAAGCCATAAATCACTCAGTTGATTTTGGAGTCAACAAGGAATTAAAGATAGTTAACTCATAAATAATCATGCAAAAACAGCTTTTTGATTTAAATCAAAAGTTGAGATCAGCTTTTAACTCAAAATAGAGTTGAATTTATTTTTGAAACAACTTGAATTGATTTTCTAATTTATAGTTTAAGTATTTTTTTGGATGTGCATAATTAATCATGAATTAAATAAATAAATAAAGTGATTTATCCTCAACTTAACTGATTTTAAAAATAAAACAATTGATTTATGGGTTAATCAATTATTAAATCAAACTTTTATTCCAAAATAATATCATTAAATATGACAACTTGCTTTAATTAATTAAATAAGAATTTAATCAATTAATGATAGGAATTTTGATTTATTGTCAAATTTAAATAATAATAATTAGGAATAAATAGAATTAAATTCAATTAAATAATTAAGTGGCAGTATTAAATCTAATTAATTAAATATTGAGAATATTCAATTAATCAAACTTTAGGATAAATAAGATTTATCGCCAAATAATCATTAAATCAAAGATAATTAGGATAAATAGGAATATTACTAGGAATATTCTCTGATGCAGAATTTAAGATAATCAATTAGGATTTGATAATGTGGCGATGTGCCTTAGGTTAGGACTTTGATGTCAATTTCGTTCGATGTGTCGATATAGGAGGTTAATGAACCTATAGCCCATTTTTGGGGTATTACATTTTGCCCCTCTTTGAATTGTTGTGCGAAGCGCAGTGGTTCAAAGACAGTCTGTGTATGATGTTGAAACTGATGTTTGAAATTGATATTGATATGAAACAGAAACTGATTGAGATTGATATAAAGATAATAGGTCCTGAATGACCAAAGATAATGTTAACTATAACAGCAAATGAGCTGATGATTGCGAAAAAGTGTCAAAACATCTGATTCTAAACCTTATGATTGTGAAGAAGTGAGTGACTGATTCCAGACTCGATTGTCGATAAGAATCACATTGGTATCACATATGAACCCTTCAGTTTTTGAAGAACCAAGGAAATAACACAATTGAACTGATAGTTGCAACAACTTATACAATTTACAAGATTAAGAGAATACCAGATTGATATGGATCTCGATGAATCTGATATGCTCTATTTTGATGATTGATTTGCCCCAAGCGATGAGGTGTTTTGATGAATCAACAACTAGACGTGGTTGTTTGTCTCAATTACTGAGAAAAGATATGATTTCCATAAAGATATGATTTCAAATTAGATTACAGACTTTGAATGATGTGCAATATCATCCCCCCTTCAGGATGAAAATTGAAATCTAACAAGAAAAGTCAGCGTTGATAGTTTAGAAGAATGTTAATTGATTTGAGAAGTGGTTAAATACATTTGAGAATGCATTCTGCATCATTTGGAGGTCTAGAAGACCAAGTTTGACTAGGTTTGACCATGAGGTGACCATGGTTGACCAAGTTGAAATTTTGATAGTTTGACGTAAGATAATCAGTTAAGTTGAATACTGGATTTCTGTGATGATGGAAGGTCGATTATGCAAGCAGTGGACCGTCCTGGGTTTGAAAATTTTAAATCATGATTTTGACATAGTGAGTGATCTTAGATTTGAATTTTGATCCTGAAAATGGATTCAGAACGTCGAAATTAGCCAAGGGTGTAATTTTCATGAAAAACGGAGCACTTTTGAAAATTAGGTCAAAAGCTATATAAAGGTCAGAAGGGTCATTTTCAATTCATTTCAACCTTTTGAAAAACTTTGTGGAGCCCTCTGAGCAAAATGGCAGATAAAGCGGTAGAACCAAAGGTACCTGTGAGTTTGCATCGATTTAAGTGCAACCGGAGACACCAAAGACCTTGGCAATACGGACATCCGGTAGGTGGACCTCTATGCTTTGCTAAAATGTCAATTTTTCCATGTTTTATAGGATTTTAGCAATTTTTTGTACGTTTTTCCATTTTTGAATTTTGCATGCACGAAAACTCGTACGACTCCCTAGCAGGACTCGTACGACTTTTCAACTGTAGATAGGTTGTCGTCCCATAAGACCCCACGACTCGTATCAGAGGGACCCATGAGTCGTACGACATTTCATCCGGTCCCTTATAACTCGTACGATGAGGGATGCATTTTCGTGTCACTATGATTTGTCATTTTGTATGACGTAGAAACTCGTATGACTTTTCATGCCAGTCTGAAGTGTTGTATGTAAAACAGTGAGCTTAAAACTCAGTATTAGGTCAAATTTTTGAATTTTCTGATTCTGTAGTCTGATTCCTGACATGTTAACCTACCTTCTGAAATACTGAACTGCCCCATTTCTGCCCTTGTAACCTATTATGTGACCAAATTACTGATAGGATTCCCTGTTTATGTGCTGTGTAGATCATATATCCAGATGTACGTGCGCAGATCTCGCATCCTGCCATGTAGAGACTATGTGTGTCATTGCCAGACCCTATGAGGGTCCACCTTGCTTCTTGTGGATTCGAGCACTTGATACATTTACCCGAGATTAGGGTAAATCATGGACTTTTGACTGCACTGATTGAGAGGTTCCACTCAGAGACACAGACCTTCCACTTGCCGACTGGGGAGACCACCATTGCCCCTAAGGACGTGTATCATATATTGCGCATTCTGTTTCATGCGGGTCAGTGACTAGAGTACATGAGTTCAGGGAACTCAAGTGTATTAGCTTTTAGACGTCTCTTTGGAGATGATACTCAGATGATGACCTCCATCTCTTGGGAGACCCTAGTGCAGAGATATGGACAGACACACCGGCTAGAGTGCATCATTGTCGGGATGATTGGTGGTATTATCATGTCTGACCGTCAGTAGAATGGTCTTTTGATGGGTTGGGCCCCTATGGTAACACGTTTGATGGCCACTCCCTCTGAGTTGGCTTGGGGTCAATGTCTATTGGCTCACATGTTCTCTGAGATGCATGAGGTAGTGTATCAGGAGAGCAAATCTTTTGTTGCAGGAGCCCCAGTTCTACAGATATGGGCTTGGGAGCACATCCTAGTGTTGAGACCTATATGTACTTCACAAAGGCAACCTCAGGAGCCTATCATCTATACATATGTCAGATATGTTATTCAGGGATGGATGGGCCACACTGAGTACTGGAGGTGATGCCTTGATGATATGACTTTTGTGCACTGGAGACCATATGTAGCCATTGAGCCTTGGCCTACTGCTCGAGAGCAGTTTAGTTACTTCTTTCAGAGCCGTGTACTGATTGGGAGGTCATCCTCCACTATAGAGAGATTTCTTATTACTAGGGTCTGACGGCAGTATGGACGTATCCAGGATGCCCCAGAGGATTATGCTACATATGCACAGATAGGGCGAGAGATTGGACTTGGATGGACACAGAGGCTCTCTTATGCTTTATGTTCTCAGGAGTACAGTGATATTATCGGCCAGGACTGGGAGTACAAACCTGATGTACTAGATGCTGGTGGTACTAATGGATTCATCTCATGGCTTGTTGACCATCCTATTCATAGATTTTCTGATCCGACAAAGCTGATACCCTCCATGGAGGAGGCAATGGATGTTACAGGTGCTCTGATGGGACAGGGTCCCAGACCTACACAGGCTCCCATTATTCACCCCACACCTCCAAGACCTAGAGCGATGGCTCCACCACAGAGACCAGCAGGATAGATGAGGCCCTCCCGTCCCACTAGTTTTATAGCAAGTAGATCTTTCGGTTCTCACAAACAGACTAGGGGAGAGGGTGGTACATTAGGTGGAGTTGGTTCAACAGATGAGGTACTGGCAGCTAAGCAGGTGGTAGGTGGTGGTGTGGACTTCACAAAGGGGGATACTGGTTTTGATTTAGGTGCTGAGGTTAGATGTCATAAGGCGCAGAGGGCAGAGACCACTGAGCAGGTTGCCCTGGATATTGAGATGCCAAACATTGATCCTACTGCTCCTCTTACTCCACAGGATACTATTAGACAGCTCAGTGCACAGGTCAGGGACCTAAAGGTGCACAGTGCTCGATGGGAGGAGTGATATATAGAGGTAGATAGATAGCAGACTGAGCTGTGTGTGGAGGTACGAAGATTGTAGGAAGAGGTGATTCATCAGACCTCATGGGCAGCTTACTATGTGTCCACATATTATACAGTTGTTCTTGCTGCATAGAGAGTTCCCTCCTACTCATAGTACATGATGGCATCAGAGGGAGCCAGAGCACCTAGAGCAGAGGCAGTGCCAGATGCACCACCTCCTCCTCCACCAGGTGCAGAGGATTAGGCTGAGAGCTGATTGATCTGTGATATGTTCTGACATTTTTTATCTTTTGATTCTGAAATACTGTTCTAATTTTGATAGCTCGGTTGAGCTCATTCTTTTGTACACTATGCCAGTAGTGCACCCCTGACTAGTTCGAGATTATATATATATATATATATATATATATATATATATATATATATATATATATATACGAGATCAATATTTTGGTTGTGACTTCATTTGTACTTGTCATGTTTCGATTTATGATGATATCATGTGATGTTTATGCTATGAGTAGAGTAGAATGTATGTATGGATATATGCAATGCAATGATTTCTTTCATATGTATGGATGTTATGCAAATGTATTTGATTATGGAAAGATGTATGTATGATTGATGCGTATGCACATGGATGAATTGTAATGCAACAAATGATTATGATATGCCAATGCAACGATTCACATGATATGTTTTGCAGGTATTGATGAAGACAAGTACTCAGTCTTATGTCAAAAAGGATGTTTAACCCAAGAGGATAACTGCTTTCAATTCGATGAAGAGACCTTTGAGGTAGGTTTCAGCTCTTGTTAGATTTGAAGAGACATTTGAAGAATTGTTTAAGCATTGAAGTTCGTTTAACCATTTGTGAGATCATGCAAACATGCTAAATGCAAAGAAACATGCAGAATGACATGCAACCTAAGACCTAGGACCTAGTCACTGATCATGTGTCGGTCATTCTCATCATTGAATTTTTAGGTAACCAGATAAATCAATACAATGCCCACTAGTTATGAAACCATAGACATATGAATATCGATTTGTATATGCAAGAATCAATACAACACCCACTGATTATGAAACCATGGATATATGAATATTGATTTTGTTTTCAGAATGTTAGATTAGATATAAGCATCGAGGCACAAATGCCAGGATGACTTGAATATCATGTCCATTTTGATATAGCAATTTGTATAAGCATCAGAACATAAATGCCGTGATGACCAGAATGCGCCTTACAATACAAACACATCAAGCAGTCAAGAGATCATTCAAAATCCAATGTGAGTTACCCGTGGTGACCCTTTATCATTCACATCCTTAGGTAAGATCGCATTTCATAGTAGGATAAAGAACTCACTCAAAAAGACAATAGTTAGATCAAACTTCCTTGAATTTTCTAGGTATCAATGATCGAGGTACACATGGCCATCCAATTCAAGATAGAGGCTCTTACAGTCGGACACCATTTCAATCCTAAATTTCCAAATTTGTTAGATTTTCACATACAAGTAGAAGACAAAGAAAAGATTATGCCCCCAGTCATCACTCTCTAAATCCTATAAAGGACATCATCGAAGAGCTTGAAGGAACATAATATGCAAAAATCTTAATGCAAATCAGTAAGCATACAAGGAGATAAAAGCATGTAAAGCACAGATTGTTCTCAGTTTGTGTTGATTGCGTTGTTGTAGATGCAAAATCCTTTTTGGAGATGAGACTGATTGACTGACTCGGATGAAGCTTCAAAGGACTCTGACTGGATATGATATGTCTAAGATACATTGGAGGCCATAGGATATGACATTGATTGCCCCCAAGTTTTAACATTGATAGGATATCGACGCTTGAGCTAATTGGTGTACAGACCGACTTATTGAAAACAGGAATGTAGAAACAAATCAGGAGATATGTACAAACTAAAGCAAGACTGAAAGCTGGGAAACACCAAGATTGCACTGATAGATGGAGCGTTTTGAAACAAGTGGCGCCCATTTGCCGGGTTTTCACCATCTTGGCAGAGATTTTATTTTTGCTACCAAGGCGCCTATTTCCAAGTTTTCACCAAGGCACTTTTTCTTTTTCTCATTTTTTGTATTTTTTATTTTTTCCAATTTTATTTTTTGTACTTTTGATATTTTTTGCTTTTTTGTGAATCATCAAGGTGCCCATTGCTAGGTTTTCACCAAGATGTTCATTTTTTCAGGACTTTTTCAGATTTTTTTCAAGACATTTTACCATACACTGAATGCCTTAGGCATAGAATTTCTTCAGATGGAGAACGTTGATTGGTTCTCGGAGTTGTTCTCCTTTAGTCATTGAGAGTTGATAGGCACCAGAGCCAAAAGTAGCAGTGATTACAAAGGGACCCAGCCAGTTGGGTTCAAACTTCCCCTTGCATTCTCGATGTGATTGATTTTTAGGATTCTCTCTCAAGACTAGATCACCAACCTGGAATTCTCTGTGTCTGACTTTCTTGTTGTAACCTCTAGACATTCTCTTCTGATATACTCTGAGATGATCATATTGCTTGTTTGCACTCATCTAGTAGTTCAAGTTCTTGCAACCTAGACACTCTGTAGTCATCATCAGTTACTAGACCATGCATTATGATTCTTAGTGATGGGATTTCAACCTCAATAGGCAGTACCGCTTCAGAACCATAAACTAAAGCGAAAGGTGTAGCCCCAGTAGGTGTTCTAATACTTATTTTGTAGGCCTAGAGAGCTAGATTGATCATGAGATACCAATCTCTTCCTGTTTTATTAACTGTACGGTGTAAGATTTTCAATAGATTCTTGTGAGAAGCCTCTACTTGTCCATTCCCTTGAGGATAGTAGATAGATGACCAATGTTGTGTAATCTTGAATTTAGCACATAAATCATCTAGATCTTTGTTCTTGAATTGTCCGCCATTATCTATGATTATGGAATGAGGTATCCCATATCTGCATATGAT
This sequence comes from Chamaecyparis obtusa, assembly GCA_027943335.1. Classification (NCBI taxonomy): domain Eukaryota; kingdom Viridiplantae; phylum Streptophyta; class Pinopsida; order Cupressales; family Cupressaceae; genus Chamaecyparis; species Chamaecyparis obtusa. The sequence continues at coordinate 24,195 of BSBK01005981.1, read as the reverse complement.
ATAGTTCAATATGAACATAGATATTTGCTTTCCAATTGCTTGTGTCAAAGGGACTACTTCTACCCATTTTGTAAAATAATCTGTAGCTGTGATTATATGGGTATGTCCATTAGAAGAATGAGGATGTATAGCTCCTATAAGATCAAATGCCCATTGGTGAAAAGGCCATTGTGTAGTAAAGGGAATTAGATCTCTCCCTAGAGCATGAATTAAGTTGCCATGCACTTGGCACTTTTGATAGTTCTTAGCAAACTTGATAGACTCTTTCTCCATTTTAGGGCAATAGTACCCAGCCCTAATAAGTTTTCGAGCTAGTGTTAAACCATTCAAGTGTGACCCACAAATACCATCATGGACCTCCTCTAATACATGTTGAGACTCTTCCCATTCTAAACATCTATGTAGCATACCATCTAGACCTCATTTATACAAATCATGACCAATGATGACATATCAGGAGGCATTATGGATAAGGTATCTCTTTTCATGGTGGTTGAAGGTATCAGGAATGATTTGGTCTTGATAGGAAAATAGGTTTTTGTATCTAGATGAATCATGACCAACAACAGTGCAGATCATGTGGGTTTCGGGGGAATCATATGCAGGATAAGATAGTGCTTCCACTAGGAACTCGTAGCGTAGCTCATGTTCAGGCTGCTATAATAGAGTAGATAATGTTGCCATTGCATTGGTAGCCTTGTTCTCTGTTCGAGAAATTTTCTCAAATGTGATAGATATGAAATACTTCTTTAAATCATCTACCATTCTCTTATAAGGAATGAGCTTTTCATCTTTAGTTTGGTACACATCATTGACTTGATGGATAACAAGTTGAGAGTCTCCATGAATGTGTAGCTCTGTCACTCTCCACTCAATTGCTAGTTTCATGCCATTAAGAAGGGCTTCATATTCTGCAATATTGTTTGTGCAAGGGAACTTTAATCTGAATGCTTTAGGTATGGAGTATCCTTGAGGAGTTATAAATAATATGCCCACTCCTTATCCATTCTGTGTATAGGAGCCATCAAAGAATAACTGCCATTCTCTAGAAGAAAGAGTCATGATAGAGGAATCTAGAAATTCCATTTGCATTGGTGTATCATCAATCATAGGTGCATCTGCTAATTGATCAACAATAACTTTTCCTTTGATAGCCTTTCTTTCCACATATTCAATGTCAAATTCACTTAAGAGCATGACCCATTTAGCTAATCTACCTATGAGGGCAACTTTGCTTAGAAGGTACTTGAGTGGATCAATTTTAGCTACCAAATGTGTGGTATGAGCTAACATGTAATGTCTCAGTTTATGTGATGCAAAGATCACAGCTAGACAAGCTTTCTCAATCATTGAATAGTTCTTCTCATATGCAACCAATGTTCTACTGATATAGTATATAGCTCTTTCCTTTTTGTTCTCATCATGTTGTGCAAGCAATGCCCCCAGTGATGTATCTATAGCGGAGACATACAAGATCAAAGGCTTCCCTGGAATGGGAGGCATCAAGATAGGAGGATTTGATAGATATTCCTTGATATGATTGAAGTTGTTCTCACACTTTTCATTCCATGCAAAGGTCACACCTTTATGTAATGTTTTTGTAAAAGGTTGTGATATGTCTGCTAGCTGTGATATGAATCTTCTGATAGATTGAACTCTTCCTTGCAATGTCCTCATTTGACTAATATTCTTTGGAGGTTGCATTTCCATGATAGCCTTTACTTTAGCTAGATCAACTTCAATGCCCTTCTTTGAGACTATGTATCCTAAGAGCTTTCCAGAAGTGACACCAAAAGCACACTTCTTAGGATTTAGTTTGAGACTAAATTTTTCCATTCTGTCTAGTATCTTGCTCAAGTCATTTAGATGTTCAGCTCTAATCATAGATTTTGCTAAAGTATCATCAACATAATCCTCCATAGTCCTATGCATCATGTCATGAAAAATAGAATTCATAGCTCTCTAATATGTAGCACCAGCATTCTTAAGCCCAAATGGCATGACATTCCAACAGAAGGTGCCCCATGCACATGTGAAAGCAATTTTCTCTTGATCTTCTGGAGTAATTTTTATTTGATTATATCTAGAAAAACCATCCATTAAAGAATACATCTCAAAGCCCGCAGTCATGTCCACTATAATATCAATGTTAGGTAATGGAAAATCATCCTTAGGGCATGCTTTGTTTACATCTCTAAAGTCTGTGCATACTGTTATTGATTTATCAGGTTTTGAAATAGGTACAATATTAGAGATCCACTCTGCATAATCAATAACTCAGATGAATCCAGCTTTTAGGAGCTTCTCTAATTCAACTTTTACCAAGAGTGCAACATGAGGATGCATCTTTCTTAACTTTTGCTTAATAGGTTTGACATTTGGAGCAATAGATAAATGATGCATTATAAGATTAGGATCCAACCCTGGCATATCTGAATATTTCCATGCAAAGTTGATCTTCTTCTCTGTTAGGAACATTGTAAAATTTTGCTTCTCTTCTTTTGATAAAGATTGTGCTACATGAATCAACTGTGGTTCTTTTGCTATTCCCAAATTGATGGATTGAGTGGGCTTAATTAGAACTGGAGATCTGTCCTATAAATGACTCAGAAGGACATCAAATATCTCATCCTTAGGCACCTTAGAGAGGTTTTCACCTTCGGATACATCTTTTATTTTTACTTTTGTAGGTTCTGAGACTGCCACAAAGTGGTTTTCACCCTCATAACTCCTTTTCTTTTTATTTTTATTCTTATTTTTCTGACTAAGATACTTGATGTCCGACTCCGTCATGCTAACGCTCGGTTCACTGATGGAAGTCCTCATAGGCTCAATTGCATTGAGGTAGCAAGCAAGTGCATATTCATTTGGGAAGGTATAAATACCATGGCTCAAATTTATGGAGGTTTGATCAAGAAGTTCAAGGTGTTGGATAGTCAAAATGGGGAAAGATTGGGAGATAGTGTTTACGGATATGGATCTGTCATCATTGGTCCTAACCCGACGCTCGAGTTCAAAGGTGATATTACAACTTAAGACATTCAATTCATGAATAGGCTCAATGTCATCATGGGAGTCCACTTCAGCCATCAGTGGATCAGACTCGATAAGTTCATCATTTCGTTCTAGACTTACATTGGGTTTAGGTGCATATTGGTGAATAACATCAACATGTTTCTCTATAATAAGCTCATCTTCTTCTGGAATGGCTCCCCATTCATAGTCATTAGATTCTTCATCTATACCTCTAGGAAATCTAAGAACATGAGTAAAGTCGGGATGAATACCCCAAGAAGGGTTACCCTCAGATTCTGATTTGAATTCATACTCATGAGAATCTATCTCAGAATAACTACCACCTTCCTCTTTGTCTATTTGATTGTCTTTGAGATCAGCTGGTTCTTGTGTGGCAACTATCTCTTTCTCTATAGTAGGTTCTTGTGTTTCTACTACATTAATTCTTTTGATTGGATCATCTGCAGCTTCAAGGAGGTCTTTGATTTCCTTAGGCAAATGCTCATAAGGGACAAGTTCTGAGCTATTTGAATCACTATCTGATGGTTCAGTTTCTTCCTTCTTAAGAAGGGGTTCACCTGGTGCGATCTACTCTATGACATGGGAATAATTACCTTTGAGGTGGAAGGGTTTCTTTTTAAAGCCTAAGCCAACAATATATTTGTTTGCCCTACTAGTATGTGAAATAGGTGTTATAAGACCTTTTCCTCTAACTCCTAGAGGTCCTTTACCTGAATATCCCATCTTAGCTATTAATTTATCTCCTAGACCATATGCCTTAGAAGGGATTTTGGATACTGTAGAGTCACTAATTGGAACATCTTGAGAGTCAGGTTCATCCTTGTATAGCCATGCAAGCACAACTTCATCCTCTTCAAACTCTTGTTTAGATACTTGCTCTGCTACAAAATTATTTTTATATGCCTCAAGGGGTTCTTTAGAGTCTGGTTTGGACTGTTTCAAAGATTGTCCATAAGACTTAGGTGAGAGAGGTAGAGATGTCAAAGATAAGACTGGCTCTATAGTATATTCTCCCATACCATTTTCTTTGATATTGACCTCTTTTGCAAGATCTTCCATTTTAGATGTGGATGCTTCTTTTGTTGGCTCAATGGAGGATTCTCTGTTATTAGGCATAAGTTTATCTGCACCTTCTTTCAATGTATTGCAAGTGGTGGATATGTCTGTTGGAATAGTGACCTCTACGCCTTCATAAGGAAATTTCAAACATTGGTGGAATGTAGAAGGAATAGCCTTCATCTCATGTATCCATGGTCTCCCTAGAAGAATGTTGTAAGCCAAAGGTAGATCAAGAACTTGACATATAGTATCTCTGATAACTGGACCTGCTCTGATAGGTAAGATAATGGTGCCTTTAGAAGATCTTTCTTGTTCATCATAGGCTTTTATAGTTATTTTATTTCTAGGATCAATAGCCAATTCTGAAAATCCCAATTGTGTGACCAAGTTGTAAGAACAAATGTTTAGGCTAGCACCCCCATCTATCAACACACGTTTGACTCTACAGTTCTAGATCAAGACTTCTATATGCAAGGGCTGGTTATGTGGATGACTCAAGAAATTGTCATCTTCCTCTGAAAAGGAGATATATTGCGGAGATGTAAGATGTCCAACCATAGTCTGGAACCTATCTAAATCAAGGTCATCAAGAACATTGGATCCAAGAAAAGCTTTGTCTAGAATGGCTCTATGAGCTGGAGATATTCGAAGCAACTCAAACATGCAGATTTTCACATTAGTGTGTTGGAGTTGTTGAACAATGCTATAAGATGTTGGCCTTGTATCTTTAGGATTGGAAGATTTAGAAACAACCTTCTATGTGGAAGCAGAAGAAAGATTGAAGGGCATCTTAGGGACATTTGATGAATTTGGGATTTGTCCATTCAGATGTGTCTGAGCTTGTGATCAAGTAACCGCATTAGCTGAAGTATGATCTCTATCTCTTCACACAATTGCGATGACATTGCAATTCTCAGAGAGACAAGGTTCAACCATATTGATAACAACATTATTTCCAGGGTAAGCATAATTGACCTTTGCCCCCATATTAGGCTAAGAAGATGAAACTTCTTGACCATGTTTCAGAAATGGTTTTGTGAATGCTGTATGATCATTATTGCTCTTATGATTGTCAATCGTGATGTCTCCCTTATCAATTAGATCTTGAATAGTATGTTTCAAGCGTAAGTAGTTATTAGTTTTGTGACCTTTACCCCGATGGAAATCATAGAATTCATTCTCTCTCCACCATTTTGGCTTAGGATCAGGATCAGATTGTCAGATCTCAGGAAAAGAGATGATGTTATTAGCCAACAGAGTTCTCATAGCTAATTCTAAAGATTCTCCAAGAGGAGTGAACTTTTGTTTATTATTAGCGGACCAAGATTTGTATTCTGGCTTCTTTTGAGATGGTTTAGACACCTTTTGCTCGGAGGCTTTGATTGCTTGGGTACCAATAGTTAGATTGAAAGCTGGTGCCTTTGATGGGGCACAGATAGTATCAACAACACCATCTGTGATGATGCCTTTATTCTTGCTCCAATTTTTGTTCTTGTCTTTAGAACTGGATCCTGATTCGTACTTGTCCTTTTGAAGTGTGATGTCTCCTTTTTTCACAAGTACTTTTTCAATTTTGATCACATTGTCTACCATCTTATCAAAATATGTATGATCTTGCATTTGTAAAGGGTAGTTGATCTCTAGAACAAGATTATTGATGAAGATTTCCAATTTCTCAGTTTCTGGAATAGGCCTAGCATATAGAGAGAATTTCTTCCTCCATCTCTTGCGAAATGTTAGGAATGGTTCTCTTGGATATTGTTTGAGATTGCAGATATCAATCATGGTGACTAGATGTTGAATGTTGTAGGAGTATTACTGATAGAACAATTTGATCAAATCCTCAAAAGTTTTGATAGTAGAAGGCAATCTAGAGAACCAATGAATGGCTACTCCCCCTAGAGATCAAGGAAAGAGACACATCAGATAGGTTGGTTCATGCATGAAATCCATAGATTATGTAAAGAATTCTCTGACATGATCTTGAGGATCAGAGTGTCCATCATACTTATCATATTTCAGCATCTCCACTCTTTTTAGGAATGGTGGCATGTACAAGTCTTTGTCAAATGGAAAAGGACACATGGCCTCCATGGAGAACTCCTTGGGTTCCTTTTCTTTCTCAAGGTTATTAAGTTTGACTTGCATGGCATGCATCTGTTTCATCATAGCTGTGAGTGGAGTTTCTTCCTCATGTGTAATGATATCTTCAACATTAAAGTTGGGAGGAAGTTTAGCTCCTTGATGAGCTAATTGTAAAAAGTATGCCTCTCTGTCTTCTTTCAAGAAATGCTTCATCATTCATTTGAAGTTATCATCATTTTGATATTGAGCAATTTCTTTAGGTGTGGGTTCTTGATCTGCACCATGTTGAGATTGAGCTCTTTGAGAGCCAACGTTTGTCCCTGCTTGAGACATGGTAGGAGTTCTCCCTGGGATAGATTGATGAGGAGTTTGTTGATTACCTCCATGAGTTGATGAAGGAGGAATGTAACTAGTTTTTAATCAAAAATTTCCAAGGTCATCGTCTTCGTAAAGACTGGAATTGTAGAGTTGCTCAAGAGTTGGACCCTTGACAATGGTTATAGGTAAGGTATGGGATGCTTCTCCAGGTTTCTTGTGAGAGGAAGCTCTAGTTTCCACCATTAACCTTGGGTGAAACAAAAGAATATGATGAAGACAACTAAAGAAAGATCTGATTCAAGAAGATCAAATGACGCAACCTTGTCAAGGTTTGATTGATTAAAACTTGGATTAGACATAAATGAAGGAGGCTATGCCCTGGATGTATAGGTAGATGCCCAAAAGATAGTGGACACGAGTTCACAACACTTAGCCATTTTGAAGATGGATTGAAGATTGATAGTTATGACAAGGTTTTGACACAAGATGATAAAGACTCAAATCAATTAAACAGAAGGCTAAATCAGATCCAAAAGGCCACTTTAGGAAAATGATTGGATTCTCAGTAGTTGCTGCTCTGTTCCTGACACAGTGATTTGTTTGACAGATTCTAGAAATAGGCTGGAAAAGCTAGGTCTCTAACAATTCTCACAACTTTCTGACAACTTTTCAAAATTTCTCAAATGACTTTCTACAGGCTCGTACAACAGTGGGTATAGCATGAAATGACAATTGAAAAACTCATACAACTATTGCAAAACCTCGCATGACAGTTGATAGCAGGGTTTTTGACTCTTTGGAATTGATTGGCAGAAAAAATCGCACGACAATGTAGCATATACCATACGACAATCTGGGTGTTCTGAAATGACAATAGCCAAAATTCATATGAATTTCTGACTTTACAAAATGACTGTTGACTCCAAAAAGGTGTTTGACATCAGATTTTGCAATTTTTTAGATTTTTAGTATCAGTTTGTTCACAAAATTATCTGTCCAGATTTGAAGATTGTAGCGGATTGATTCGTTCTTAGTAACCAAATAGATAAACAAACATGCAAAATAGCAAGCAAGTGATTCCAAGCACGTCTGAAAACAATGAACAAGGGACAAAGCAACCCTAGGCATGAACAATCAAGTGACTGAATTGTGCTAATCCCTAGGAGTGCTAACAGTGTATGTTCCAAAAAGTTTTGCAATAACACACATATTCCTAAAAAAATGAAAATTTGGCCTCACTAGGGTTTTTAGTAATGGTCTGACTCTGCAACTTTTGTGATCTCAAGAGGGTGAACTCCAATCCAGGCACACTGGGGTTTTGACATAGTCTGAGAATTTAATCAATCAGGAGCTGCTAGGGAGATCTGATAGCCCAACAAGAGACCACACCTGTGGAGATTTCTTCCACAAGGACATTTATATAGTGGTTGTCACTACCACAACGAAAATGGCTATTACTACTTAAGGTTTCATCAACATGGTTGACCCAATTAAGGGAATGTCCACTACGGTTAACCCTCTCTAAAGGTGACTCACAAAATATACCACATGGAGACTGGTTCTAGATTCAAGGATCTAAGTTTCTGGTACTACCCAAAAAGGGAGTAGAGCATAATCCTCTAGCCTTTTCACCTTTAACCCAAACAAAGTAGACAGATTAATCCGACATGCTAAGACCAAGATTATCTCACAAAGATCTATGATGTTAACCACTCATGATCTATCAACCTCTCTGGAGAGAGAATGTATTTATCAAAAGCTGAAGACGCACAAATCTAGTAGAACGTGAGACTCCATCAGTATCCTCCCTACCTACAAGGGTTCCTTCATTGAGAAGAGTTTCACTGGAAACCCACTTTCTCAAGAACCACAAATAGTGTTCATAGGGCCTATTTACTATGTGTAACAAAGATGCTGAAAAGCAAATCTATGTTCATTTTTAATAGCCCAAAATGAAATCTATGATATGAAAGCAATAAAGGTCACACAAGCTTGACACGTAAGAGTTCTTTTTAATCCAAATCAAAATGTTATCAGTTGAGAAGATTACCTAAATTCCTCGCAACGTGCTTAGTAGATTATTACCTATTTTTAGCAATGCTTATGCTTTTCCCAATCAAAACCAGCTAAAATCAATCAGACATAGCAAATTTCAATTGTTAATGTTAGCTGTTAGTCCAAATAAGGAAAACTGCCTGAAAAAGTGAAATGACAATTGAAACCTGGCATTAAAACTTGTACAACAATGGGTTACCTCCCAGACGATAGTACAAAAACTTGTACGACACTGAGTACCAGATCATACGACAATATTCCAAATGACACTATGATCCTGATGGTATGATTCTTGATCAAATAAATTGTCGTACAACTGTGGGTATCTCCTGGTATGAGTTTCTGACAAAACTCGTACGAAAATTATACAGATAGAAATTAAAAATCATAGCTTGGAATAGAAAATGACAAGGAGATGATAGAAATTGATGAAAATTGAATGGAAACCCATTTCAGGGCCCCACATTGGGTGCCAGAAATGTGTGTGTGAATTTTGTACCTAACTGTAGACACAACACTTTAGTAAAACATTAGAGGTTAGCAAAAATCAAAATCGTGCGAGTAATGAGAACTAAACTAACCAGGCGATTTACTACCTTCTAGTAGATGTGAGTATGTATTCTCAGATTGGACCGAGATCAGTGACCTTGATGACACCTAAATGAAGGATTTGAATGCAAAATCTAGATATGAATTAGATGCAAATTAATCTATTTTTTTGATTTTTCTATGCAATAATATGAAAAATCTGATATGAATCTAATCTATAAGAAAAATTGATATGCAATACAATTAATCTAACAATGATCTCACAAAGTTGTTGATTCATAAAGAGGCTTCAATTCTTCAAATACCAATTCGCCAGAATAAGTTTGCAAAATTATGAGATGATTTTTGAAGAGCTGAACCCTTATTTTATAGAAATCTAGGGCTTTGGGGATGCATGGAAAAAGCCATAAATCACTCAGTTGATTTTGGAGTCAACAAGGAATTAAAGATAGTTAACTCACAAATAATCATGCAAAAACAACTTTTTGATTTAAATTAGAAGTTGAGATCAACTTTTAACTCAAAATAGAGTTGAGTTTATTTTTGAAACAACTTGAATTGATTTTCTGATTTATAGTTTAACTATTTTTTTGGATGTGCATAATTAATCATGAATTAAATAAATAAATAAAGTGATTTATCCTCAACTTAACTAATTTTAAAAATAAAATAATTGATTTATGGGTTAATCAATTATTAAATCAAACTTTTATTCCAAAATAATATCATTAAATATGACAACTTGCTTTAATTAATTAAATAAAAAATTAATCAATTAATGATAGGAATTTTGATTTATTATCAAATTTAAATAATAATAATTAGGAATAAATAGAATTAAATTCAATTAAATAATTAAGTGGCAGTATTAAATCTAATTAATTAAATATTGAGAATATTCAATTAATCAAACTTTAGGATAAATAAGATTTATTGCCAAATAATCATTAAATCAAAGATAATTAGGATAAATAGGAATATTACTAGGAATATTCCCCGATGCAAAATTTAGGATAATCAATTAGGATTTGATAATGTGCCAATGTGCCTTAGGTTAGGACTTTGATGTCGATTTCATTCGATGTGTCGATATAGGAGGTTAATGAACCTATAGCCCATTTTTGGGGTATTACACCAACAACTTTCCAACCCTTTGGAAGTTCTATGAAGTCTCATGTCTTTTTCTTCTCCAAGGCATCCATTTCTTATTTCATTGTTGTTTTCCATTTAGCATTTTAAACGCTATTCATTGTTTCCTGATAACAACTTGGTTCCCCATCATTATAATCCAAAGAAATAGATGAAACAAAATCATCGTAGATTTTAGGAGGATTCTTGACTCGTGTAGATCTCCTTAGAGATGGTTGTGGTATTTCCATAGTTTCTTGTATGTTTTCTAAATATGCACCTCCTTCTTTAGAAGGATTTTCTTTCTCCTTTTATTCTATAGAAGGATGATTTTCCAACTGAACTTGTTGATATTGTGGTACTTGTTCCTATTCCAAATCATTTTCTACAATATTTGATTTTGTTGGAGAGGATTCATCAAATACTACATCTTTGTCGATGATGACTTTGTGGGTAGTAGGATCCCACAATCTATATCCCTCAACTCCATCACCATAACCAACAAAGGATTATTTATTGTATTCAAGGTCTAACTTAGAACATCGATTCTTAAAAACAAGAGTATAAGCATCACAACCAAAAAACATAGATTTGAAAAATGATATGAATGACTTGTCCACACGTCTTCAAGAATCTTACAATCTATTGCAATTGATGTTGACCAATTTACAAGATAGCATGTTGTATTAACTACTTATGTCCATAACTCTTGTTGCAATGTGGCATTATTGAGCATGTTCCTTGCTCTCTCTAGAAGAGTCATATTCATGCATTCAGCAACACCATTTTGCTGAAGAGTGTAAACTATGGTTTTATGTTTTATGATCTCAGCTTCCTCGCAATAATTTTCAAACTTTGAAGATGTGAACTCACCTCCATGATCTATTTTCAAACACTTGATTGATTTGTGAGTACTCTTTTCAACCAAAACTCTAAATTGTTTGAATACACCAAACACATCAACTTTACTTTTAATAAAATAGATTCATACCTTTCTAGAGTAGTCATCTATAAATGTCACAAAATACGATGCTCCTCCAAAAGAAAATATAGGGAATGGACCCCAAACATCTAAATAGACATAGTCTAGAACACCTTTGCTTGTATGACTACCTGATTTAAATGTTTGTCTACATTGCTTCCCAAAGACACAATGCTTGCAAAAATTCAAATTCAAAGATTTTAATTTTGGAAGTAACTTACACTTTACCATTACCTTTAGCTCATTCTCGCTCATATGAACTAATCATTGATGCCATAAACAAGTAGATTCATATACTTCCTTACATACCACTATTGCTTGACTTACCTCAATACTTCCTTCTAGCCTATAAAGTTTTCCAACTTTTGTAGCCTTCATTACCTCTAAAATCCCCTTGGATACTTTAAGTAATCCACCTTGACAAGAGAATTTATAACCACCAAAATTAAAAAAACCCAAGGAAATTAAATTCTTTTTCAGTTCTGGTACATTTCTTACCTATATTAATGTCTTTACAACACCATCAAACATCGTGATTCTAATAATCCCAATCCCAACAGTCTTACAAGAAGCATTATTTCCCATAGAAAAAAACCTCCATCAATAGGTTGGTAAGAGGAAACCAACTCCTATGTGTACACATGTGATCAAAAGCACCGAAATCTAAAATCCATTCATCTTGATGTTGTAAGATATTACAAATAGATAATACTTCACCAACTATACCTGAATTCACCTCAACCAGGTTTTCTTCCTTTTTTTATTCATCATTCTTTTCCTTTATTTTCCAATAATATTTCTTGAGATTCCCTGATTTATTGCAATACCAACATTTTCCCTTGCCATTTTTGCCTCTTGATTTGGATCTGGATTTATCTCTTGAAGCCTCTCCCTTTTTATGGATCAACCTCTAGTTGTCATTGCTTTGGTGTGGAAGTTTCTATATTAGACTTCCTTCACACCTCTTCAAACAACAAAGCTCTCACAATACAATCAAATTCAAGGGAGTCAAATGTACTAAAACTAATAAAAGTGACTAAGTGATTCCAAGATTTAGGAAAAGAACATAACAGTGTCACTGCTTTGTCTTCATCTTCAATTTTTACATCCATACTACCCAATTGACAAATTAGAGTATTGAAAACATTTAAATGATCAACAATTTTTGTACCTTCTTTCATTCTAAGGATGTACAATTGCCTCTTCAAGTAGATTCAGTTTGTCAAGGATTTTGTCACATAAATACTCTCCATTCTACTCCATAAACATGTTGTTATCTTCTCCAACAATATTAAAGAGAACCTCATTTTCCAAACATAATTGAATTGTGCTTAGGGCTCTCATATTCAAATTTTCTCAATCCTCACCAGTCATATCTATTGGTTTCTTTGATTTTCTAACCAATGCCTTATGCAATCCCTATTACACTACCAAATCACGTGTCTTGAGCTTCCATAGCACAAAGTTATTGTTGCCACTAAGTTTCTCCACCTTGAGCCTAGCATTCAAAACCTTGTCCATTTGATGTTGAAAAACAATACCAAATTCTAACATAGTCATTGCAATAAAAATTTCTCTGATACCACTTGTTAGGTATGCAAAAGCAAAAACCTAGATAATTAAATATTGCAAAACAAGTTATATGCAAATAAATATTGAAGAAAATAAATGGAACAATAGAACTACAAAGAAAACATAGATTTACATGGTAAAACCTTGACAAAATGCCAAGAAAACATCCACAGGGAAAGGTATCGGTATTCTTATTTCTGTGGTGAAAAATTACAAACTTCATAGTTGCTTCTCTCTTGCAGTTTGAATTTACAAATTACAACAACAACAACAATTAAACTTTTCCTTCACAAAAAACATAGGTATATACAGAAAACCTTCTAAAAGAAACTCCCTCCAACATAGAAAAAAACTGCATGTAATAGAGACCAATATAGAAAAAACTGGCATGCAACTTCTTAAGAGAAAATAGAAACTTTCTCACAAAGAAGTATTTTTTTCTAATAATGAGAAGAAATTAGAAAAGAATTATTTCTATTTTAAAAAAAATTTAAATTGTTGTGGTTGATGAGTCTAGTTTATGGATTGTTTTTTTTATGATTTTATGAGTCTAGACTTAAATATCTTATAGGTTTTCATAAACATTATGCAGACTTTTATGTTTCTATGCTTTAGCTATGTGTATATCCGATACTTTTGAAACTAAGGAAAATGTCGAATATATATATAGACTAATGGATATTATGATGAAATTTGGTATTTCTCTCCTCTAGTGTTAATGGGTAGTGTTCCTGTAGCTGTGTGACAAGGATGCGTTAAAATAGGAAAACTTATTATAAATCTTTGCCTTGGATTTGTGTTGCAGATTTTGCTATGCTAACCTTTTGCAGGGGAAGAATAAGTCAGCAAGGAGTAAGGACTCAATGATGAAGTGGCTCCTTCAAGGCAAGTAATCATTTCCAGGTTTTATCATGGCTCCACTACTTCCATAACCTTGCGGTTCCTGACATAGACCGGGTCAATCCAATTACCGGGTGTTCCTATATTCTTGAAGCACTAAATATGGTTTATCCTCTTGCATAAATGATGTTGTTGTTCTTATAACTAAAGTTGTTATGCTTATGTAATGAAGGACCTAGTTCTTAGGTGTTTTGTTTTCTCAGTTGCTTTTAAATAAGCTGGAACTTATGATTCCGAGCTAGTTAGATGTTTTTGAGGAGTTTATATTGTAATCTAGCAACAAAGTGAATACACTTTGATATTCCATCTTGTACTTGTATTTTTGTTGAATGAATATATGATAGTTTCAGATTTTAACATGTGAGTTTTAAATCTATTCACACTTCTGTGGGGGCCCACACGGGAGGTGAATCCTCTATTCATGTTCAAGTAGGACTTAGTTAAGTTTCTTTGAAGTTGATAAGCACTGTTGCTCCTACAACCATTGGTAGCAGAACCATCAGCTGTTTCCTGCAGCATAGATTTACTTTTTGAAGAATTAATAGTTTACTGTTAAATAGTTCCTTAAAGTTATAAGAAGTTAAGTTGTAGTTACAGTTCCTAGCATAAATCTCCTGCAGAAATACCTTTACTTTAGTAGTGATGACTTTTGAAGAGAACTAAAGCATAGACCTTGCAGCCACCATCTCAAGCTCACGTTCCCAGATTGATACATTTAATGAAGTCCAACATGATATTCTAAGTAGACATGTGATGATTTTAAGTAATGAATCACTGTGAAAGGATGTCCAATCTTTGAAGTTACTAAGGTATTATTCTAGCCAACCATTTTTGGCGTCGTTGCTGGGGATGGTGTCAATTTAGTTCAACCCAAAAGTCATTAAGTTAGTTTGCATTCTACATTATTTTGCATGCATAGACGTAGGGACCATCTTGGGAGATTCCTACCTAACTTTATCCAAGAAGAACCATTTGAGGTTTTCAACCCAACACTTGAGGAACCCCAATTTGAGAACCCACAAGAAGAAGAACCATTTGAGAACATGTTTGCTGATGCCTATGACCAATTGCCTTCACCACCATCATCTAAAGAATCATAACATTTGAATGCCCTTTTTGCTGACCTAGAATATCTAGATAATCCAATGGCTCAGCCTACCTTCCCTTTTCATGTTCCTACTCAGCAAGGTAACCAAAATTTGAAGAACAATCCTACTGCTGTGCTTCCCAAATTTTATGGCCTCATCATAGAAGACCCTGAGACTTTCCTCTTTGAGTTTGATATCCTTTGCAGGAGCTATGACTATACCACTGACGACCATAAGCTAAAATTGTTTCCCTCTACTTTAAAAGAAGCTGCTCTAAGATGGTTTATGAGCTTGGGTGTCGATGTTGTAGCAGATTGGACTGCAATGTGCAACCTATTTCTTTCAAAGTATAAAGAGTATTGCAGGGGGGAGACTTAAAAGGGGGTGCCATATTTAAAATGTCTCAGAAAGAAGATGAAACCTTGGAAGACTATGTCTCCAGGTTCATGTTCAACCTACAGCGTAATACATAGCACCAGTTGAATGAGGAATCCCAAAAGCATCTATTTTTGAAAGGTGTGAATGATGGAAGCATTGAGGCCTTGACCTTATAGCAGGGGGGACATTACCTAGAAAACTTGGGATGACATAAAGAATATATGTCTGAACTATTCTAGAGCTACTGTCAAGAAGGGAAGAGGTCTAAGAGACTTGTCTCACAAGTCTAATGGTGTGGGTGCATCCAAAGTAGAACTATCAAACCTATTGTCAGATTTCAAGCAAGACATCATTAATGATGTCGCTACTCAGTTGGACACTATGCAGGCAAGGAGAAAGAAAGATGAAGTTGATGCAATGTTAGCAGAATATTGTCCTCATTGTAGGGAGAAGAAAAAGAATTATCAGTGTAAGTCTGTTGCAAGCCTAGAGTCCCAACCTATTCCTACTAAATTCAAAGCCATTGATGAGAATGGAGAGGTGATCTACGTTGCCCAATGAAGGCCATGGGCTCAAAGACAAGGTATTCCCCAAGATCCTCTCCAAAATTTTAATAGTAATAATACATGGCAAAATCAACAGCATAGTGGTTTTAGTGGGTATAATAGTTGGCAACAGCCTCAACAAGGTTGGCAACAACCTCAGCAAGACTGGCAGCAGCCTTAGCAAGGTTGGTAGTAGCCTTAGCAAGGTTGGCAACAACCTTAGCAAGGCTAGCAACAATCTCACCAAGGTTGGTCACAACCTTAGCAAGGCTGGCAACAGCCTTGCCAAGGTTGGCAACAACCTCATTAAAGCTGGCAGTAACCCCAACAGGGGTGGCAACAACCACATAATTGGATGAACCAATCAAGTTAGCAAGCTTTGATGACACCACCTTAGTAGCAAGCTCTAATGCCTCCTCCTGCAACCAATACTAATCCCCCTAAACAAACTCAGTTGTCTACTCAGCCTACTCCTAATTCCAACAATGCTAAACCAGCAACACAACAGTAGAGCTACACTATTTCCTTGAATGATATTCATTTAAGGTCTGACACAACCCTTTCTTCTCCATAGTAGCCTATCATAACTGAATTTGAGGATGCCTCAACTAAACTAACTAAAGTACCAGCCAAACCTGCCTCTCCTATAGCTCAAGAGCCCCCATTTCCTCATAGGTTGGAGGAACAAGCTAAGCCAGTGGAAAACCAGGTAGTGTTAGACTTGCTTACCCAACTAAAGCAAATGATAGTTAAAATACCACTACTAGATGCCATAAAGGAAGTGCCTGCATATACTAAAGCCATCAAGGAAACCTGTATAAAACAACCCGAGAGGAAGAAAAAGGATCCTAAAACCATACATGTCCTAGGACAGTTATCTGACCTAATGCTGGAGAAGTTGACAGTCCCAAAGTATTCTGATCCTGGGAGCCCTGTGGTTACAGTCACCATTCAAGGAATACAAGTTCAAAATGCTCTAGTTGACTTAGGTGCATCCATAAATGTCATGACCAAGGAAGTAATGTCTCAGTTGCATATTATCGGTCTTAGGGAAACCCCAACCATCCTTTAGCTTGCTGATAGTTCCACCATTACACTTGATGGGATGGTAGAGGATGTCATAGGCACCTTGAATTCTTGGGAGTATTTAGTTGACTTTTTTGTCCTTTCTCCAAAGGCTAATATGGGCGGGCATCCAATAATTCTAGGTAGGCCATGGCTGGCTACTGCAGATGCCTATATAGCATGTCGGTCGGGAAAAATGACAATATCTAATGGAGTCAACACTAAGAATCTGACTCTATATTCTCCAGCTCAACCCCTATTGCAAGATGACTAGATAGTTTGGCTAGATTTGGGTGATACTAAATCTGAGGTCAATTCAATCCGCCAATTGATGATGATACCCCAGGAGCCATTTTTAGCCTCTAGGGGAGAAGATGAGATAATTTCCTCCATTATCATGAATGAATATGGAGTGCACTCTCAGCTATGTTCCCAAGCAGACTGTGTTTTGAAAACTTTGTTACCACCTCCAAATGCACCACAATATTCAGAAACTTCACAATTCCTTCATACATTATTGCCTCATGAAATGGAGTCTTTTCTAGTTGCTCAGTTGTCCATGGCAGAAAAGGTCATTAAGCTAGAAGTTGGTCCAGAATGAGAAGGCTTCATTTACCCTATTTCTAATAACTAGTGGGTCTCTCCTCTTGTTATGATACCCAAGAAAGGAGAGAAGTGGAGAGTTTGTGTCAACTACAGGGAGCTTAACTTAGCCACTAAGAAGGACCACTTTCCATTTCCATTCATAGATCAAGTCCTTGATAACCTGGTTGGTAAGAAATACTTCTCTTTTCTGGATGGATTCAATGGTTATAATCAGATACAAATAGCACCTAAGGACCAGGAGAAGACAACGTTCACTTGTCCATGGGGGAAATTTGCCTATTTAGTGTTACCTTTCAGTTTGTGCAATGCTCCTACCACTTTCCAGAGAGCTATTTCATATCTTCAAAAGGTATTCAAGAGGACCCTGCCAAGATTGAAGTGATTAATACATTGCCTACTCCAGCAATACAAAAGGATGTGTGGAGTTTTCTTGGACATGTCAGGTATTATAGAAGGTTTATAAAGGATTTCAGTTAGCTTGTAGCACCACTGTATAACTTGCTCAAAAAGGATGTTGAATTTGCTTGGGACTCTAAGTGTGCAAAGTCTTTCCTGCAGCTTAAGGAAGTTCTCACCACAACACCAGTTTTGAGAGGACCCAATTGGGGCTTGCATTTTCACATTCATACTAACACCTTAGACTATGCTATTGGTGTTGTACTTAGTCAGAAGGTGGACTCAGTTGAACATGCCATTTACTTTATTAGCAAAAATTTGCAAGGTGCTGAGTTTAACTACACTATCACTGAAAAAGAACTGTTTGCATTCATTTATGCCCTAAATAAATTTAGACACTACATTATTGGATATGAGATCTATGTGCATACTAACCATTCTACTACTAAGTACCTCATGAACAACCCTAAAATCTCTGGAAGACTGGCTCGCTGGTTGCTCCTTATGTAGGAATTTGACATCACCATAGTCGACAAGCCTGGTAAGGCCAATGTGGTAGCTGATTTCCTTTCTAGGTTGCATGTCCCTAAGGATCCTGTAGCCATTGATGATAGTTTTCCTGATGAGCATCTCTTTTTTCTCTCTGCACACAATCCATGGTATGCTGATATTGCTAATTATCTCACCATTGGTAAGACACCAGCTCATTTCTCTGCTAAAGAAAGAAGACTATTGACTGCAAAGAGCTTTAATTATTCATGGATTTTTGGATTCATGTTTTATATTGGTCCTGATCAAGTGAATCAAAGATTCATAATAGAGGATGAAACATATGATATCCTTAGGGCATGTCATGATGAACCCTGTGGTGGACATTTTGCTGCCAAAAGAACAACATTCAAGATCTTGACTACAGGCTACTATTGGCCCAGTTTACACAAAGATGTTGCTTAGTACACCAAAAAGTGTGACAAATACCAATGCATGGGATGACCTACTAAGACAGATGAAATGCCCCTGCAGCCACAGGTAATTGTAGCACCCTTTGATAAATGGGGGATTGACATTGTCCATCCTATTGAGCCATCTTCACAAGGTAAATCATATATCCTTGTATGCATTGACTATGTTACAAAGTGGGCTGAGGCTAAACCTATGAAGCACCCAAGGGATAACAATGTTGCTAAATTCCTTTATGAGTTTATTTTCACAAGACTTGTGGTACCTAGGGAGCTGCAATCTAATCAGGGTCCTTAGTTTACTTCCAATTTGATAGTTGCTCTGATGGAAGAGTATAACATAAGGCATGGTAAATCCTTGCCTTATCATCCCTAATCTAATGGGTAGGTAGAAGTTACCAACTGGGAGTTGGAATCTATTCTCACCAAGACTGTAGCAATCCATAAGAAAGATTGGGCCACATGACTTCCTAAAGCTCTTAGGGCTTACCTGACTACCTGGAAATCTACAACCGGTTTCACACCATTTGAGCTTGTATATGGTCAGATTGCAGTTATGCCTGTAGAATTTGAACATAAGACACTAATGATAGCTCTTGATTTTGGTATGGATCTCACTGTAGCACAACAAGAATGGATTTTGAGCTTGAATGGACTTGATGAATGGCGTAAATATGCCCTGCACAACACAGAATTGATACAACACCAGCGCAAGCAATGGCATGACAAGTATGTTAAGGATAAAGTATTTTCTATTGGTGACTGGGTGCTTCTCTATGACTTTTGGTATCAAAATAATCCAGGGAAATTCTAAACCAGATGGTTAGGACCGTATGAGATTATAGTAGTATTTCCAAATGGAGCGGTCTAGCTTTCCATAGTTGATCCAGTTTGGTTCAAATTACTAGTCAATGGTCATAGGTTGAAATTATATCACAAACCCCAGAGTAAGGAAGATTTCCTACAATAATTATCCTTTGCCATTGGTGATACACTTCCTGCAGCCTCTCGTAATGAGCTTTCTGCTCATTTGCCTTCTTCAGTCTAGAAGTTCTCGTCACTTTCATAATAAAAGCTTTCTTAATGAAAGTTTCTTCTCCATAATAAAGTTCTATTTCATTTCTTGTCTTTCACCCATCCATTTCATTTATTCTTCATTCATGGATAACAACGACTGCCACCTCAGCAATAATTTAGGTTCGTACACTTTCCAAGGTATGTAGCCTTAATTTTTTTTTTTCCAATTTTTCGTATGCCTTGTCACCTGCACAAGTGTGGGACCACTTGCCTAATTAAGTTGGGGGGGAGTTATATCATTTTTTATTATTATATTCATGAAATCTTTATGTTTATTCTTTTATCTTGTCGTACTTTGCATTTCTTGTCATGATTTGACACTTTTTGAAGAGTTATGTGCTACATTATTATTTCACACATATCAAGTAAGGGTGGTAAGTACATGTTAAGTATGAATTCTGTGGATGAGTAATTATGAGTAGTTAAGAGATATTATTGATTTGCATTCATATTACTCATGAGCTCATTTTCCGAACTACACTGCTAGAACTTTCCATGTTTGAAATCTTCCCGTAACTTGCCTTTTCAAGCCTCCTTGTTTGAAATTTGTTCTTGACTATTTTAATCTCCTGCAACTTCATTTTGGGTA
The DNA here is from genome assembly GCA_027943335.1 of Chamaecyparis obtusa. Lineage (NCBI taxonomy): Eukaryota > Viridiplantae > Streptophyta > Pinopsida > Cupressales > Cupressaceae > Chamaecyparis > Chamaecyparis obtusa. The sequence continues at coordinate 3,808 of BSBK01005981.1, read as the reverse complement.
GTTCGACAACCTGAAGATGGGAGGTGACCTCATTCGTAGGGAAAACACTATGCATAATATCTTGCTAGAAGACCAAGCCCACTTGCCATATTTTCAGGCAAGAGGTTGGCTTGATTATATCGAAAAGCTAACCAGTTGGGACAATGAAGTTGCACTGCAATTTTTGAGCTCATTAAAAGATGGAGTGGCTATAGTCAAGGGATTGAGGGTACCATTTTTGCAAGAAATTTTGGTAGATGTTATGGGGTTGCTGCAGGAAGGGGAGGAATTTGTAAAAAATCTTGATTTGACCACGTCTAGGGTGTAGTTCACCCTATATTCAGACCCACCTCTTGAGGTTGATCGGAGACAAGGTACATTCAGACTGTCACTTCCAGAGCCATTTAGGCAATGTGTAGTTCATGTCATCAAATATTTTACTTGTGAGGGACAATAGTCATACCTACATTCCATTCATTTTAAATTTTTGAGTTGTCTAAGGCATGACAATAGGCCCATCAACGTTCCTAGTTTCATGTTTAACATCTTGTCAAAGCAGGCCACTCTAGTATAGGAGAGTAAACATAATTCTATCTCACATCACTGTTTAGTCAAATTGATAGTTGAAAAATCCTTAAGGGAGTAGTTAGAAATCTCCTGGGATGATTTTTTGTTGCAAGGGTTTAAAGAAGCAACCCCAAAACCTATTGGGTGAAGAGTGGGGCAGAGAATTCAAACTGATAAAGGGGTTAGGAAAATTATTGTTGAACTTGGACAAGGCTCTTCATCCAAGAAGAAGTCTAGGTTTAGGACTCCTAATTCCCCTCATTCCTCTACTTCAAGGTCAGTTCATGAAGAGGAAGAGACTTCTGTAGAAAAGGATGAAGTTGCTCCTGTGACAAAGAGGGTTTCTCAAAAAAATAGAAAGAAGAAAAATAATCCTAGTACTAGTCAGCAGACTAAGGAATCATCTCCTGTAGCTGCAAGCACTTCTAGAAAAAGGAAAGTTCCAAAAAAGAAGGAAGAAACTCCGTTAAGGAGAAGTAATAGGAGAAAGTCAAATACAACTGTGGATACACCAATGGAAGGATTAAATATTGAACCTGAGCCCTCCAAGAAAAAGGAAGAGGAATCTGAGAATATGCAACAGGAGACACTCGAGAAGTTTCTTGAAAATCAGCAAGCACAGGTTCCTAAGGCACAAACAGATAAAGAATGCATAATTATTAATGATGACTCTAGCTCTGGGGATGAGGCTTATGTATTTTGACGAAGAGGTTCTTCCTCTAAGGGTCCTCAGACAAGTGTTAGTTGCAGTGATTCAAAAGA